>JACEFZ010015619.1:90000-199960 GCA_014155875.1 Cepaea nemoralis
AACCCCATCATTTACTGGATGTCTGGGGTTTTCTAGGCAATTTTACATTAAGTAGTTTGTCATTGCTTTCTGAACGGCCGCGACTAACACCAATATGAAAATCAACGCAAAGCATCTCCTCGGCTGACTTCGAGCGCGACATGTCGGTATTGTGGAACTACGTTCATTAGCCCTAAACCACAAGCGTCGATAAAAGTCACATGCTATTGGTGAAAATTCATTATAGTGAAAAGAGAACAAACTGATCTTTACAATAAGAACTCGATACTAAAATTAATTAGTTACTAAGATACATACAATTGAGGAATATTAATTATTTTGCGAATTAAAAAGACATAATTGTCTAGAAAAGATAAGAATGGAAGGAGATTACACGGGAAGCGGAGAAGAAGTGGAAGAAGAAGAGGACTACATTGAAGATTGATTCAAAACGTGATAGATATTTACACACAACTGTAACTAAGGCATGGCAGCTGGCTTATTATAGAGAGAAGTTTCGAGATACTCTTATGAGACACATTTCTGCAGAGCACAGGTCAGTGGATTATGATGGGTGGTGGTTAGTATGCAGGATTACCTTCACTGCACACAGGCACATGCATGAGTTCCTCCGTCTTCTCCACTAAATCACACAGGGAGACTCTCAACACTGTGCACGAACTTGGCAGACATCAACGAGGATCCTTGCGTGTGTATCAGGCCCATATATGCTGTAAATATTCTATGTGTATGGATTTTATAATCTTGAAAACTAGTTTGTTGCTGTGATGTATCTTGCACAACGTTCAAACAAATAAGTTCAAATAAAACAATGTCCAGGGTTGCAGAAACAATCCAGCAACTGTGAATGAAGCATCAACGGAACAGCAATGAAAGAGTCGAAGAGCTGCAAACTAGTTGATGAGGCCAAGTTTATTTGCCCACATTGTCGTGCTGCATGATCAATCATATAATTCAAAATTCATAATAGATTTCGACCGTGTCTGGGATTTTCAGACGGGACGGTCATCATAATATTAAATATGAATAATCACTTGTTGACTATGCCAGTCACTGACAACTATCAAGTTCGTATCGCAGTCCTTCTGTCCTTTACAAGGTTGCCAAAGTGTCCTTCTGCTGTAACATTCTAAGTCTCGTTCTTGTATTCCGCATCTGTCCAAAAATATTTATCTTAATATGTAAGATGCCATCTTCTTCTCGTTCTCTTTGCTAATATGTGTTGGCCATGAATACGGTTGTCCTGCCAGTAAATATCTTTCTAAGTTCCAGACAACTTAAACGTGCTGCTTCTCTGGTGGAGCTCTGTGATCCGAATCTATGTTATTGACAAAAATTCTGACGTGATCTCCGTTCTACGTCAAGCGCCTAGTTTTATGTACGTTTTGGTTCGGACGTTTTGCTCCCTCTTTATTTTGCGTCATGTCCGAAAATGCACACAATCTTGCATAGCTATAGGCTGACAAATTACCTCTAAGTTTCTCCACCACTTTTGGTTGGGATGGTGAGAATTTACTATAGAGATCCCAGAGCAATTATCAGAAAAATATCCTGTTCGGTTATACACAATCACATCCGTCCATCATGTACAACGCAAGCGTGGGCGGTCATGTTTTGCCATCTCACTTCGATCACCAGAGTCGTGGATAAGCTCCGTGTTTCTGCCTCGACCATGCCACGTGGCCAAGCCATCCAGGTATTTATTTCTCTGTCTTCCCCTTGTTATCTTCACTTCGATCTTATCAGTTGTCACAAAGTTCTCCAATTCATTTCTTCTCATAATATGCTCACAAACTTTTGATTGTCTACGTTTAATGTCTCTAATCATTTGTTTCTTGTTGTACTTGTTCATTGGTTTTTCTGTCCCTTCGTGGTATTCTTTGCATTTTCCTCAGAATCCACATTTCCACAGCCATCAGATGTTTTTCAGCTTGTCTGCTCATTGTCCACGCTTCACATCCATACAAAAGTAGAGGTTCTTTGTAACACTTCAACACTGTTTTTTCTAGTTTCAATTGATATCTTTTTATTGGTCAATATGTTTTTCATCTTGCAAAAGGTTACCTTAGCAATGGTAATTCTTGTTCTAATTTCTTCAAGGCATCTTCCATCAGATGTTATGACTGTTCCGAGATAACTGTACCGATTCATTTTACTGTATATCACATTGTGGAATTTCTTTCTTCCCGCTGACGACCATAATCTGTGTCTTCAATTCTAACCATAGTTGTTCACTGTGTGCAAAACCGCATCTACTAAATGTTGCAGGTTACTCTGAGGGTGGCGGGGTAGGGGTATCCTCTATCAAAGGAGAAGTAAGGTGCCTCCTTCCCTCCGCTAGCCTACGGGATACTCTTTGGCAAGGTAGAGTACCCGTTTAACCTCCCGATCAGGATTACGTGAAGCCGTGCGTGCAGGTGGTGGCTGAAGCTGAAGAGCAGCCGACAGATAGTTGTAGTTTATGGTCTCCAGCTTCACAACGGTAGGCAGAGGATCTCTTTTTTGGAGAGACAATGGCTACGGTCATTGACCAGTATGGTCACTGCTAAGAAGGAAAGCAATGGCAAACTACCTTCTTTACAGATGCCTAGAAAATTATGGTGTGTGGTCTCATCGAAAATCAGAGAAACGGCGTAAATGGGTGCTCAATAGGAGCAGCCTCGTCCGGTAGGGATAGTTATGTGCACCAGGTGACTCAAGACCGTCAGCAGGCTACTTGGTACACAATCACAGGCATATAAAAAACGCGGTTTCTATATAATGATCATCGCGTCAACAAGTATTTCTGCGGATCTTGAATCTTCCACATCGGTCCTCTTCTTACACCTTCTGACATCAACATGGGGCAAGTACACATAGAGGAAACCACGGAGAGCTGAACATGGTTCATTCAGTTGTCAATTAAATTACTGTGCTCTAAAAAATATCCCAAGAAAGCAGCAGTGATAGATTTGTTTTGGGCGCTCTCTTTAATTAAGTGTATGTCTGCAATGCTATATGTGTGCAAGCCTTCTCTACAAATGTCGCCCTTGGTGTTCCTATTCCTCTTGTCCCTAGTATCGCGCCCTCTAGTACTCTTTTTGTTGTTTCTTCATGTCTTCGGATGTGATAAGGCCATGCGAATCTTCGTTTTCCCCCAATTCTTTGAGAAGTGTTCTTTGTCCTGTTATATTTTCCAGAACTTGTTCACTTGCTAGTTTTCCCATTTCAGTTGGTTCTGATCATTTACCAGTAGCACCACCTTACAAATACATCTAGACCTATTCTACTTTGTCTCTTCATTGCCCACATTTCAGAAACACATAATGTGTACGACCATATGCACATACGAATTATTTTGTTCTGTGGATGAATTTGTACTGTCGTTTAAACTGTCATTTACTGCCAATATAGTACCTTGCGGTGAATGGCAGAAGGGTCTTTAAGCCTGAGGAATTAAGGCCGCCTGGCTAGTGCAGTCGCCGCGAACTGTGCAGGTTAGGATGAAGTTGTATATTCCTTTAAATCAGTTTGTGTGTGTGTGTGTGTGTGTGTGTGTGTGTGTGTGTGTGCGTGCGTGCGTGCGTGCGTGCGTGCGTGTGTGTGTGTGTATGTGTGTGTGTTGATAAGATACTAATGATTATTAAATAAATAACGAACACATTTGTTAATCAAGATTGCAATGATTACGTAATACAACTCACGAACAGCTTAAAATTGCTTTACAAGATTATTAACCCTTTAAAAAAAGTCGCTTAAAAGTCGACAGGGTCGACTTCATTGCACCGGGTTTTATCCCATATGGCTCGGTCTCTTTCCGTAGCACGGAAAGCGTCGCACAAAGCACGAACTCCGTAGCTTTTAGCGACGACCCACAGGAGTCTCCGAAACATTTAACTCGTAAACCGAAGGGCGCGGCCCGGAATCGAACCAACAACCTTCGGAACACGAGTCAAACGGCTTGACCACTAAGCCACGATCAACGCGTTATGTGTGCCTCGAACATCGCGCCATGCAAAGTCTTACTGTTTATGTTCAGTCACAGCTTACTAAAGAAATCTGGCTAAGCCAGTGACAACCCCCCTCCCCCACCCTCCCCCCGCCTCATATGTTAATATTCCGGAAAAGCATATGGCTTGCATTAGTTTGTTTTCAGGAAATGTTTACATGCACAACATAAAAATTGTTGTGAAAACCTTCAGGGACTTAACAAGCTAAAAATAATCAATAACTTTATTTTATGTTTTATTTATTCTGTGAATGTATTCTTCATGTACAGGTGGAAGTAAGTGGCGAAGAGGCTAACAATATAAATATACGGATTAGGTAAACGAAATAAGAAGAAATGTATTTTAGAAAGAATTATTTGACCCTTATGTCTGTTTTGTTAAATTACTGTCCATACCATGTCGTCCTGTCTGTCCATAGCTTTTGTGTGCTGGCAGGATATGCGAGGCATCTGTGAAGAAGGTACATTGCCATTGCTTTTCTTCTTCTCAGTGATCATACATCTCGGTGAGTGTAGCCATTGTCTTTATGAAGAGATCCACCGCTTACAGTTGCGATACTGAGACCATAACCAACAATTATCTGTCGGCTGCTCCTTGGCTTCATCGACTATCTGATTATATGGCTCCTCGTGACCTTGAACAGGGGGTTTAATTGGGTAATCCACCTTGCCCAGGGTTTTCCAATAGGCTAGAGGAAGGAAGGAGGTACCTTAAAATATTTCATTGATAAGCGATACTCTTACCCTGCCATCCGATAAATTACTGCACATTCATTTAAACGGACATTTCGTCTTCTTCAGTACATTCCATTATATAGACAGTTTCCTTATATCCCGAGAACCTAAATATGACGTCAGCATGCGTTTTACTTTTAAGTCTTGTCAATCCAGCTAATTTGCTTATCACTTGGGACTCGTTAACAATTTGAACCTTAGAAGACTATCTGATTCTTGCAGAATACTCTATTGGTTCTTTTCTTCTATTGACCGTGAATTGTATAAGAGTCGTTGACATAATAGGGATAGCTTAAGTTCCACTTCTTGTTTTCATTCAAATGCTCATCAGCCTGTATTGTTCAGGGACTCTGCCATTATTTAACCGTTGGACATATTATTAACTAGACACGACTTACTGATAGAAGCTCTTTCGTGTGAACTCCGTTGAAAGCACCTTTCTCACGATTATGTAGTGTAATAAAAGTAAGGCTTAGGACGCTTTTCAAAGAACACAGCGATCTTTAATGGTGCAAGCCCACTTAAAGAGGCGGAATCATACACCAATTTGGGAAGCAATGTAAACAAAAATGAGGGAAACAGAAAGAGATATTAAAATACGAATACAAAAGGCAAGAGGCGCTTTCATAGCATTAGGATATTTGTGGAAGTAAAAAAAAAAATTAATTTAGCCCAAACATATAATGTTTAACTTCAGTGTTACATCTGTACTACTGTATGGGTCAGAACCTCGGAGAGTAACTAAAAGAATTAACAATCAACTACAAACATTCACTAACTGGTGCCTGTGCAGAATAGTGGGACTAACTTGATTGGACATGATCACCAGTGTGGATCTCATGGAGAGAACTAATTTCAGTGAATCAGGATTTGATGAAAGGACGCTGGCTGGGGCAAACGCTTAGATAACCCGAGGATAATATAACTAGACACTCTCTTGTCTGGGACCTACAAGGCGAACAAAATAATGGGAGACCTAAATAAACACGGGAAAGAGAAGTACAGACAGCGATGAATAATATTGGAAGGAGAAGGAGGGAGCTGCAGGAGATAGCAAAAAAAAAAAAAAAAGGGACGGCTTGACATGGTTTGGTTTAGAACTTATGCCACAATGGAGGAAACAGGACAGAAGAAGAAGAAGAAGAAGAAGAAGAAGAAGAAGAAGAAGAAGAAGAAGAAGAAGAAGAAGAAGAAGAAGAAGAAGAAGAAGAAGAAGAAGAAGAAGAAGAAGAAGAAGAAGAAGAAGAAGAAGAAGAAGAAGAGGAAGAGGAAGAGGAAGAAGAGGAAGAGGAAGAGGAAGAGGAAGAGGAAGAGGAAGAGGAAGAGGAAGAGGAAGAGGAAGAAGAAGAAGAAGAAGAAGAAGAAGAAGAAGAAGAAGAAGAAGAAGAAGAAGAAGAAGAAGAAGAAGAAGAAGAAGAAGAAGAAGAAGAAGAAGAAGAAGACACTTTTGCACTTTTGCACGCCTAGAGAAATGCCTATATGATGATCACATGACTCTATGGTCTTTTGGTCTATAACCATATTTGGCTAGCAGCATATGCCCAGTCTGGTTGGGATAATGGCTGCCGCTTCCATCAAGGATGACCTGCATGGTTCGTTGGCATTCTGGCAACGGCATTATGTACAGTGAAAGTTTTTACATCTGTCCGAGGTTGTTTTGCTGCGTGAACTGCATTTCGGAGATAAAATGATGTGGCTGGCTAGAAAACATCTAGAAACGGAAGACTGTCGGATATTTTTGTTGGGTCAACCCCAAAGAGATAAAGGACAATCAAGTTCCTCGTTCTCAGTGTGATTCTGTCCGTTCTAATTAAGTTAACCTTTAATATATCAGTTGCTTGAGTCCATAAATAGAGTCTCGGAGAACCAAGGAATAGCTCTAGGAAACCAAATGAAAAGTTTTTCCTTACAACCAACAATATCCTAATGGTGGTTCCTTGCCTCTCCTCTCTCAGTTAATTAATTATTCTCTAGAGTTTGTTTTAATTAAACAACTTAACTACGACAAGAAAATTATAACTGTTGCAATTATCGGCGAAAATGATCTTGTCGTAGATCTTTTTATCTTCAATATTATCAACTTTCATCTTGCCATGTAGACTGTTTTGTTTCAATTCTTGTTGTCTTCTTCCTCTAGGGTTTATGTCTCCGTGTCGTTCAAATGTCCACTTCGAGCCTCCATGTTTCCAGGGAGTTATTCTCACTATTGTGCTTCTGACAGGGAGTTATTCTGTTTAGTTTCCATCTGGTAAAAAGCATCCTGTTGTTCTACAGGAGTGATGTACTGATTGATGTATAACTCTTTCTACCTTCTATAAATCTTCACATATCCATCACATGACAGTCAACATCACTTTAACGAGGAATTATTCACGACACGACGGCTGCATAAGTTTCAAACTGTGTATTCTCGTCTTTCTTTAAAACAATGTCTAATCAGTGTCACTAAAACAATAATATTTGCACTCGGTCTCTGCAATCAACATATGTCGCTCGGTCTATCAACTGACGTCGACATTCAACCACTACTTCACAAACACTGCATCTACACAAAAGTGGCGGCAAGATAAACTTCTGCCATGGTTATCTTCAGTCCGACCTCGAACGCGGTCCGGATGTGAATGAGCTCTAAAGGACCCGTGGTCCACTGCTCGAATATTCGCCTCGCTATCTTTCTGCGAAGCGTGAATTGTAATCTTCTCAATCTTCTCGTCTTGTCACTGGACTGTACAAGACTCTAAGTTACCTGTATTCCATAGCCTTTGGCCTGGCCCCGGTCCATGACACAGATGTTGGATCCTTAAACTTCATGTTGAGTTCTACGAGATCCGTCAGTCCTGGTTTGTCAGTTAGTATCTCTGCATAAGTCTCTAAGCACGTTCGAATCTGCTGCTGCTGATCCATCGTTAATGTTGGACTAATGTCCACATCTCGATAAGTCTCTTTGATTTGAAGAGGATACTCCACTCCTATTGAGTTTCCATGCTCACTTCTGTTGCTGCGGCCATTGCTATCAAATATGCTGTCTCGATGGCGGGTCTCTCATTGTACTTTCGTAATAGGTTGAGATGAAAGATTTTCTCTTTCCCCTTTATAGAGATCTTGTAGTTTGTCCCAGAAATTTTCTCCTTTACTACATAAGATCCTTTCCAACCAATCTACAACTTGTTTTGACTTGTGGGAAGAAGTAAAAGCACTTTTTCTCCTACCTCTTTTTCTCTGTCCTTTGCTTTCATGCTGAAATTTTTAGCCATTCTATGTTGTGCTTGTCGTAGATTGGTTGCGGCTAATTTCCATCCAAGTTGAAGTCGTTCTTTTAACTCTTCCACATATGCAGATGCATTCACAACAGTCTCATCAACTGAATCATCAGTCCATGTACGGAGTAAATCTTCCAATGGTCCCTTGATTGGACGCCCAAACAACAATGTTGCTGGTGCAATTCCCGTAGATTTGTGTGGTACTTCTCGGTACCCAAAATGTGCCGCCGTAACGTATGTATCCCACGCCTCTGGTTTTTCTTGAGCTAATTTCTTCAAGATGGTTATTAGTGTCCCATTAAATCTTTGCACAGCTCCGTTTGAAGCAGCTTGATATGGAGAAATAAATATCTGTCTAGACTGGGACAGTCTGAAAACTTCCTTCATTAGCTTTCCTCTGAACTGCGATCTGTTGTCAGTCAGGATCCTGATTGGAAATCCTAATCTGGTAAATATACCAAGTAAAGCTTCCGCTACATGCTTGGAATCACTCGATGGCATCGGCACTGCTTCGGCCCACATCGAGCATGTGTCCACGTGGTGTAGTATAAATCGATTCCTTCTCTTCGTCTGGTTGAGAGGTTCGACCATGTCCACATCCACTTTCTCGAATGGTGTGCCAGTAATGGGCATTTCCCCTAATGTCGCTGGTGATGCCCAGTGCTTTGGGGCTACTCTCTAACATTCTAGCCATGATTTGACATATCGTTGAATGTCTGTGTTCATTCCCGGCCAGTAGTAGTGGGTTGAAATTCGTTGCATTGTTGCGTTGACTCCCATGTGTGCGCTAAACTGAATGCTATGTCCCATCTCCAGTATTTGCGTCCTGTGCGTAGTTGGTACAACGAGTTGTGAGTACTCCTGTCCTAACTTTCCTGCCTTCCTGTGAAGAATGCCATTCTTCATGTAGATATCACCTTTCTTAAGAGGTGTATGCGATTTAGGCAACTTACGAAAGCAAGTCCAAAGTGAGTTATCTGTTGTTTGGGCTTGTTTTAAATCCTCTGGTTGAAAATGTGCTGGTGTCGTTGTCGTTTTAGTTTTCTTAGCCTGTTGGCGTATAGTCACCGCTGATGCTAGTCATTGGCTGTACTGGTTCTTCTAAGAAGACACAGCGACATCCTAGTATAACAGGGTAGATTGGGTCTTCCATGATCGCTGCTCTAATTTCTCCCGTGACATAGCGTGAAGTTATGCTGACCTTGGCCACAGTTAGTGTCATAGGTACGGAACTTTACAAAAATCCCTGTAATTCGACGGTTTCCACTGTAACTTTCTCTGGAGTCACCAGTTGTGCTTGAACAATTGCGTCGAAAAATAATCCAATGTCGTAAAAGCACTGCACTTTATATCCGTTTAGGTTGACGGATACTATCACCGGTGTCAGAATCTCCGAGTCTTCATCGCCCCCACCTGGCGGCGACGACCAGGTACGACCGTGAACTTGACTAACAGTTACTACGCAGTGGATGGCCATGGGTCAGCGTGGTGCACGAAGCACACGAGAGCGGAAAGCCGGGCCAACGAGGAATCACTGCTGGTAGCTCAGACAGCCTAGGACATCGAGGCTGGACGGACGTGAAAGAGAGTGTTGCAAGTATCTATGTATGACTCGATGATTGATGGACGAAAGCCTGTATGCTTTGTTGAGTAGAGTTAAAGACTGAGTGAGTGTTATATTCTATTGTATTTATGAATTGATATATTGCATTATGTATCTGGAAATAGCATTATCGCTGACTTTGAGCGATGCATGATATGAATGCTGTTTTGAGAATGGCGATTAAAGTGTTTGAGTTATGTCGCCGTGTGTTTATGCAATCATTCTGTATATGTGATTGTTGTCACGCCTGTTAGTAAACACGAGCCTTTGGTCATATAAAACAAGACGACAACCGGCAGTTCTGAGTTGGTGTTCCGTTGCGTCTCCTTATTGGACCGAGCATTCTGGTTCACTCTCGCTGCTTTTCGTGTTACTATACAGGCTGTGGTACGAGGTTCAGGTTTCTTTCTGCAATCCTTTGTGTAGTGAGTATGAGTTTTACAATGGTTGCAGTAGGTCATCTTTTCCCATTTTACGTGCTGGTTCTGTGTAGTAGTGGTCTTATTTTATTCATTTGATCCATTTGGTTTGCTGGATTTCGGTTCTCTCTTATCTTTGGTCTTCTGAGGGAAGTCGCGAGGATTGTTGGTAGTTCGTTGATTACCTCCTGCCTCTTTTTGCGACTTTGTTAGAAATGCTCTCATGTCCTGAGACATTTTATCTTTGAGTTGATCTATTATGAACATTTCTTGAAGATCTTGATATGTTTCCTCAAATCTAGACAAGGTACGCCATTTGTTTAGGTAGGATTTCAATCTTTCTTCATATTGAGAAACACTCCCCCCTGCTTCCTTTCTGGCAGTCTTGAACTGTTTCTTGCAGTTCTCTCCATACTATTTCAAATCTTGCTAACAAAGCTTTCTTCAATATTTCATAATTTTCCGACTCCTCTGTGTGAATCCTAGAGACCACTTGATACGCGATTCTGCTGAAGTTCCTTGTGACAATGTAACTGCCCATTTTTTTCTCCTCCAATCTGCATATCACACACATCCTATCGAATCTTGACAAGTAGTTCTCAATTCTGTCCGCTTGTTCATAAAAGGGATATAGCGGAAAAGACATGGCGTTGACTTGAACTGAAGCTGCTTCGCTGTGTGGTTCAGCTGAAGGTCTACTTTGATTTGTTGAGGGGTTATTTTGGTTCATGATTTCCATTCGTCGTAATTCTGTTTCACTGTCCAGCATCCTCATTTCCAGTTCATGTTGTCGTCTTCTTTCTTCTTGTTCTTTGTCTGCCTGTAGTCTTTCTTTTTCTGCTTGTCTATCCTTCTCCTTATTTTCTAATTCGACTTGTAGTCGTCTTCCATCCATTTCCTTCTCAGTTTGTAGCCGTTCGTGCTTCTCAAATTCCTCGCTGATATATTGTGCTAACTCCTTAACTGTTATACCGCATTGCTTACCAGTCTCCATGAAAAGATTTCTCAGTCTGGCGGTGTCTGCCATTCTTACCTGTTTCTTTGTCTTCTCTATAGGTAATTGCCACTTGTATTTACCTGGAGAATAGACTTTAAGCAAAGCACAAATGTCTGGTTAGGACGATCTTCTACCAGACTATCTATATCTAATGATATGATAACACCTGACTAAGTAAATGTTACCATTCCAACCTGCTCTATCATACTTTCTAATTAAAGAAATCCCGGACGATATCTTTGTTGGGTCAACCACAAAGAGATAGACGACAATAAAGTTCCTCGTTCTCAATGTGATTCTGTCCGTTCTAATTAAGTTAACCTGTAATGTCTCAGTTGCTTCGAGTCCATAAATAGATTCTCGGAGAACCAAGGAATACCTCTAGGAAACCAAATGAAAAGTGTTCCCTTACAACCAACAATATCCTATTGGTGTTTCCTTGCCTCTCCTCTCTCAGTTAATTAATTATTGTCTAGGGCAGTGGTTTCCAAGCTTTTCAAACAGAGGGCCATATCTACTATTTTCGGTAGTTAAGTGGGCCACAACGTTATAAAATTATAAAAGTCGTGCAATATCATTCTTAGCTTTCTTAATTTCGGTCAACAAATTTCTAAACCTTTAAAGACAGTCAGTGTCAGTACTACACTGCTGTCATTTTTTGGTTTATAATCAAAATTTAATTTAACAATAAATTTTTAATCAGTTTCGAAAATCGCTATTAGTGTAATTAATTTAAAATTGTAACTGTTATTCATAAACAGCTACTTAAGTTCAGATGCCTGTTTATCAATGTCTGGTCACAAATCTGTCGTGCCCAAAGTCATAAGCGCAGCTAGAGTTACTGTCGGTGAGTCTGGAACAGTTGCTTGTTTTTTTTATAACGTTAATTAGCAGAAAAGGACTGCTCGCATCTGTAAGTCGTAACAAAACGACAAATGTATCTCTGGGCGAATGAACGCAAGTGATTCAAATTGTTCGACAGACAATAGTCGTAAGAATGAAATCATATGATCAGCTGAAGGTGAAGCAGGCAGCCCCAGAAATTTACATCTCAGTGCAATATTGCACATGGTTCCGTCGCCCTGCTACCGAGTGAGTGCGTGGCGCGACTCTGTGAGCTGTGATATTCACGTGGAATGCTTCTACATGTCCACTCTTGTTTGTACAGAGACCTGCATATTGGGAACAATGGCTACCGGCTGTTGCTGAATTGACTGATTTGCCTTTTCGGTTCACGAGTGAATTTTTCAGGAGACTCCTAGGAGTCGGCGCTGGAGCTACGGAGTTCGTGCTTAAAGCGACGCTTTCGGTGGGTCGCCCTGCGAATTGAGACAGAGCCATGTGTGAAAACCCGGGTCAATGAGGTTTTTCTAGTGACTGCCGATTCCATCGACGATGAACTGTGGTTTTCGTGGAGGACTTTTGTGTTGGCATTCTGGCTTCGGCATATGCACAGTGTACCTGTGTGGGCTGTTGGATTGCCGAGACTCTTGTCTATTCCACTTTTCACATTGGACAGTGGGGAGCATTTTGTGTGATATTCACTGGCACAGGAATGGATCATAATGGGGACGACCCTTTTGCAGTGAAGTTGGAACCTCGACTTAACTAACGACTAACTAACTAGCAGTATTGCATTTCAAATCAATTACTTCGTGCTGAAGGTTTTGCTGTAATTGGCAGAGCTTGGCATCATGAAATACGAACGGATTTATGAAGAAGGCAACATTATCCTCCTCTATTGTGAAATCTTGATATCTTGACTGAAAGATATCCAGAAGATTTTCAACTTTTACTGTGTACTGTAACAAGTCATATTTCTTCTCCACCACAAGTTGGAAACACCTCTAAAGTCCCTTTAGTCAGTTCTCCGATAAACCGATTTTAAATGAAGAAATGTCATCCCACAAATTTGTGAATAGTTTGTTTGTTCCCCTCCCCCTCCCTGGATCCTCACATTTGAAGAGTTTAAATGAGACGTGATGGCCACCAAAAATGCCAGGTCACTAAGCCAGTCATCGTTCAGCAGACATTCCCGTTCTGTAGGCAATGCTTTTTTTCCCAGACAGAAACAGATGGACACTATTTTTATGTGCCCAGAAACGTGACAGAACTTTCCCTTTAGATAGACATCTGACAACACAGTGTAACAGTACCTCACCGCATTCTCGTTCAGATCTGACAGAAACTACCTGAACTAACGCCTGTTCAGCGGCTTACTTCGAATTTTGTTCACACATCTCAGAACAACATCCATTGTTTGTATATTTTAGATTTTTCACACTCATGCTTTAACGGTAAATTTTTATTTGAACAAATCTAATTTCAACACGATAGTACCGACTCTGCTAAACAGTTGTAACAGACGACAACATGGCGCCTTGCGCACTCTGATTGGTCGACAATGGGAACTTCATAACGTTTCGTTGTGAACTGAACAGGCGCATTCGATAATATCAAAGCATAACAACCACGAGCAGAGTAAATTATCGTTTGCTAACGGGGCGCTCCGAGTGCATTAAAAAAAAATATATTAAAATATACTATATTAAACAAAGAGGCCTCGCGTGCCACTTTCTTAAAGATGGCGGGCCACAATTGGCCCGCGGGCCGTGGTTTGGGAACCTCTGGTCTAGTGTTTGTTTTAATTAAACAACTTAACTACGACAAGAAAAACACTCAATAGATGGCATGACCTCAATTTTATGATTTAGTAAACATAAATTGGGTTTTGATCATTACATTAAAAAAACAACCCACAATCCAGTTCAATATAAAAAGGTCATATACATATATATCTATAACTATATTCATATCATTGATGTGCCAAATATAACATCTATATCACCAGCTATATATATGTAAATGTCTTTTTATTACATTTACTGCTCATCGTCTACGGGCATATGTGTAATCTGAAAAAAAAGCACTGTATACACTCCGGTTTCTCCACTTCCATGTTTATGAAACCCTGCGGCAAGCAGTCTAATGACAATTTCTCTGTTAATTGTTCTTAGTGTTGATCTGGTCCAGGTCTGAGCAGAATATCGGCGCTAGTTTTCCCCTTTCAGGTTCAAGGATAAATTATCTATGTTACCTGTCCTATAATATGGGTAGAGGAAAATTTTGCAGGTGAATAGCTTTCTGCGCTACTCTATCAAAGGGCATCACTCAAACGAGGTGCTTCACTCTATCAAGGTGCTTCACTCAACTAGGTGCTTCACTCAACAGTCAGGTTTGGATCTAGATGGATCTAATAAGGACCTGTCCTACATGGGAAGAGGACAATCTTGCAGGTGAATAGCTTTCTGCACTATTCTATCAAGCTTATAACAATAACATCAGCAGATTTCGTTTTTCCAAACTTGGTTTCGTTTTTCCAAGTTCGCTGGCTGCACATTTACAGGCTGGTGCTTCGTTTTTTTTTTCTATTATAATTTTATAATTATGGACAAGTTTGCATAGACTACCATGCCGGCAAGCTCAGTGGTCCTTCTTCTGTTACGTTGGTTCGTGAAGGCTCTTAGGTCTTTGTCTCAGTACATTGACTTTTTGCGGGTTTGCCACGCCATTTTAAAGCATATCCTACCACGCTTGGGACTATGACGTCATGACCAATGGCGAAGCTCCTTTCATACTATCTTAGGAATATTGCCACCCGGTTTAGGAATCTGCGCGTTTTCCACTTTGGTGATGTAAATATATCCTTTTCTTAACTCTCGCGCTAATCCTTTCTTTCCTATACTTTTAAATTTCAGTATGTTGGTGATTGTTGGCGCTTGTTGTAAACTGGAGGGGTAGTGCGGGGAATTTAAAAACAGCGCTGTGACGGTTGGGCAAGAAATATATTACAAACACCAACATCTAGAAATATCGAGAATTTGTAGATGAACCATCTGGTTGGGAGAGTGACTGCCACTTCCAGCAAGGATGAACGGTATGTTTCGTGGAGGACTTTTGTGGTGACATTTTGGTGGCGGAATTATGCACAGTGTGCCTGACCGGGCTGTTGTTTGTCGAGACTCCTGTCTTTTCCACTTTTCACATTGGCAGTGAGGAACAGTTTATGTGATATTCACTGGCACAGGAACGGAGCATAATGGGGACGACCCGTTGCTGTGATGTTGGAACCGCGACTGAACTGACTGAACTGACCTATATGCCCAATTGGCCTTAAGACGTTTAAAAGGTATCTTTACTTTACCTTTATATTTACAGAAACGCCACAGTCTTTGTCATATGTATTGAAACGCTTTCTGTAACAATGCTTTTCAAATATATCTCTTTAACACAATCATATAATAAACTGTCGGCTGCGAATATGGGTGCGAACCAGCAATGTTTATATTAGCGAAAAGGGTAAACAAAATGTGAACGGGTTATGACAGAAATATCAACGGTCATGTTTGCCAATATTTCTATGGAGTTAGCGTTGATATTCTACAATTTTACAATTCTCTATCTTACAAATAGTGTAAGTCATGAATAGAACCCAGCCAGCCGTAGTCACAAGTTAATAATGTTTGAATAACGAAGACACAAACAATAGATTGCACGATTTATTGCCTGGCATATTTCGCTGCATCTCGTCAGGTACATACTGCAGAAATCACACAACTTACGTGAATTAACTAGATAAATCCTTCAAGTTGAAATATACACAATTTCGCACAGTAATGTCACTTATCTACCACGGTAATTTTAAGCTGACTAACATGTCTTTCTGTTTACACAATTCTGGCTTGCGTAATAATGTTTGCCTACCATATTGATTTAAGGTGCATTTAAAAGTAAACTAAAAATCCCCTTATTTATGAGTCTTCAGTTTCTCAAAAGCTCTCGAACTGATTATGTTATTAATGTAAGACGAGTTGACTGTCTACGTCTAATTTCCATAATCAGTTTGCGGCTTTTATTTGCCTTTTGCAGGACTTGCTCATTGGATTTTCTGTCTGCCCACGGTATTCTTTGCAAGAATCTGGCATCAGATACGAAGGAAAACTTCATAGATTTTGCTCATTTAAAAAAGGCGTTCGCTAGGATGTGTTTCACCACCAGATTTTTAAAATATTTACTGCGAGACAAAACTCAGAAACATTTACTATCTTGAGGGTGTTAAAGTTGGAGGTCATAGTATAAATAATAAATATCCTGAGATATTTAAACATTGCCGCCATAAACAATATATTGCACGATTTCTTGCCTGACATAAACCACTGCATCTAATCAGGTGCATACTGCAGAGTTATGTCGTATGAAATAAATAAATAAATAAATAAATAAATATTAAAACAAATAATATATAACCCATTACGGACTCAAGGAGTATGCTAAGTAAGGTGGAGAAAAGAACGTTTCGTGTGGAATGGCCATCCTCGCTTCAGAGGTCAGACTGTGAGAATTGTATGGATTTTTTGCCATGCAGGAATGCGGGAGGAATTAACAGACTGATAGGCTGGCAGGAAATGCACCTCTTGGTAGTAAATTACCTATGGACGAGGGAGGGGTGGTCAAGCGCCTGTGGGACCAGATAGAGAAAGAGGCGGAACAGTTGAGAACCTGTATGTGGAAAGAATGACATTGCGGGGGATCGACAGGGGCTTTGGAAGAATCTCAAAACTGAGAGGGAAGACAAGGAGAATTTTCAATCAGATAGCGGTGGGAAGGAATAGTATGACTCTTCGCTGGCTTTTGAGTGAGGGGACGGAGCACGAATGGGAATGTCCGGAGTGCAGTGGTTTCGATTTGGGCTTGTAGCTTGCCAAAATTAAGAAAAAAATTAGCCACGTATTCCTCCTTGCCCTCGGTCTACACATTGTGATGGCGCTATCAAATCACAGGCTCCCATAGCAGGAAATTACTTCAGGACAATTTATTATGATTATTTAAGTACTAAAAGTAAAGAGCCCGTTTTACACGCCTTGGGACGGTTTGTCGTATGGGGCTCCATAATTTTATAGACCAGTGGTTCTCAACCTTTTTGTGGCCCGTGCTCCCCTTCACCATATTTTCAGAACGTCACCCCCCCCCCCCCCCCACCCTGTCGTATTTCCAACATAAAAACTTGACCCGTGCCCCCCTTCACCATATTTTCAGAACGTCATTCCCCCCTTGCGTATTTCCTACCTAAAATTCCCGCCCCCGCCCCTACACAGTATACGTAATAATGGAAGCTAAATTGAATAGCACATACTAAAACAAATCTAGACGCCCACATAAAACGTGATTTCTGGGTCTACTTACTTTATAAAATGAATTTTAGAAGGGTGAGACGTACAGAATCGTACAGTATGAAGGGAAAAACAATATCAAGTAATCGGTTCTTGTATTAACGCGATCTTGAAATAATCTTATTCCCCCCGCCCCCCCCCCCCCCTGGGAAACCCTAAAATCCCCCCACCCCTGGGGAGGGGAGGGGGATTCCCCACCGGTTGAGAACCACTGTTATAGATCAATCGGCACTCGAGGGGAGATGTGATAAATAACGCGCCATTCGCCATTACTTTCCAAGGCATTTCTTGGATAGAGGTCAGTCCGGGAGCCCAGGTCTATTTTAAACATCCACATCCATGCAAATTCGAAAACACGACCACCAGGCCGGCAGTCAACCGTGCCAGCCATTTGGATTATCACTAAACATTAGCCAAACTGGAGGCATGCTAGTGTCCAAGAATGCGCACATTTCAATATGCTTCACATACAAAGTAAAGTTCCCCACTTCAGGCCAAGAGTTGTATTTAATAAATATTAAACAAGTCAAGTTAAGGACTATTTTTCCAGGCTTTGAGGCCTATTGGGACAATATTGCTAACCCGGTGTATGTATAGATCATTCGGCACTCGATGGGCATTGTGGTCAATATCTCGCCAGCCGTCTTTACTTTCCAGATCATTTTCTTCTGTCTATTTTAGGCTGGTAAGTACCACTGGAGATAAGGTCAATTAAATAACCTCTCCTCCTCGACGTTGTTCGAGTATATGATCGCCAAGCTGTCATAGCCACCTCGCTACCGCGATTTCCTGCTTTATATACAGATAAACAAGTTAGTTGCATGTTCTTTCCAGGACGTTTCAATCAACAAGCAATGTTAGTTCATGGTTTGCCATTATTTTCTGACAGGCCGTTGTCTCAAAAAGTCGAAATCAATGTAAAACGGTCTGCCTCCAAATCTCCCGCAGCTTATTTCGAATCCTTAACTCGGTGGGAGTCTGAAATTGCGCGTCTCACTTTCCCACAAACTATAGCGTCGGTTTTACATACAGTAATAGTATTAATAACATTAGATGGCAGGTGCACAACAGAGATTAAGAGCTGAATATGGCAAGCAAAAGTTGCATTCCTGAAAATGAAGAGTAACTTTTGCAATAAGTCACTATCATTGAATGTAAGAAAGAGAGTGCAGACATGCTATATAGAACCTATTTTGCTGTATGGCATTGAATCTTGGAGTATAAATGAACAAATTAGGAAAAACTTGGAAGCAACAAAGATGTGGTTCCTGTGACGAATGTTACGAATTCCTTGGACTGTCAGAGTAGCTAACAACGATTGCTTGAAAGAGGCTAATGAAACTAGAACATTACATACAACAATAAGAAGAGAAAAAAAGTTTTTTCTTTGGTCATGTGGTGAGAAGAGAGACATTGGAGCACATCATGACAACTGGAAATATTGAGGGGAAGAGAGGCAGAGGCAGACCAAGAGAAATTATGCTGGATGGATTGAGACGGTGGCATGGAGGAAAATATCAACAGAGATCTGTGGAGAGTTATGAACGCCTACGTCAGCTGGCAGGGCACTTGGTGATGATGATGATGATGATGATGATGATGAGGAGGAGGAGGAGGAGGAGGACGAGGAGGAGGAGGAGGATGGTGATGATGAATATGATTAAAATAAAATAGGTAAACCGTTTTTAGTACCTACGAAGCACAGTGACATTTTGAAGGGAAGTGCAGAGATAAAGTCACGAATTTACATATTCAAAGATTCTTTTACAAAAATGTGCAACGTCACGAAACACAGAAAGTACAGAAATCGTTTTACAGAAAAAGTTGTGGTTGGCCTATATATTTTTTTTTTTAATGGATGCGGATTCTGGACAATGAGTAAAGAAGGAAATGATGAATAAACTGGAGTTGTGTGGAGATATGATTTTCATTTAATTCGTTAAGAATATCATGAACAAAGAAGAAAGCAATTACTGAACGAACGAATTAAAGAAATTTATTTTCAAATGGTCACAAATTGGAGCACACAGGTCCGTCTTACATTCGGCCATTCCAATCACTCATCTCTCACACACCAGTTATCTAACATGAATGTTACCTTTATGATAGGTATTAATAGCTGCAGATGTTACAAGATCACTCACCAATACCCACAAGGAAAAGATTAAAACATGTAGGGGCATAAGAACAGAACAGGCAGAATAGAGAAATTAGACTTAAGTCGAAAAATATTAGACAAGAGAGGCAGAAGGAAGACAGAGAGAAATATATGTGGAAAGTTGAAACGTTTGGGCAACAAATAATATTACAAGCAACGCCAGCTTGACAGAAATATAAAACGACAGACTAAACTGGAAATAGGATTGAAGCGTCGTGATGACCAATGTCTGCCCCAGACCAGTTTTCTGGAGAAGAAATGACAAATGATATGCTACTTAATGATAAATTGGTATGTTTCTACGGGGATCTATAACTACCTACCTATACATACACACCTACCTGCTTACCAATCTAATTGCACACACACACACATACACACACACATACACACACCACGCGCGCGCGCGCGCACACACACACACACACACTTCGCTATGAATATATGATGAAGATCATCATCATCACGTGTCATACCGATTAGTGTACACTGTCACAGTTCGCCATCTCAAACGATCACCAGATACATTAACCAGATTAGAGCTACTTGGTTTCGGTCTACATAAATGCACTTATTACCAGAACTGCCTGTGAATTATAGACGTTGAATTGGAAGATTTGAAAGAAACTAGTAGCCATAAATTGTCTACTCTTTTGTATTATTATTTCAGTATCTATGTCTGTTCCTCATCCGTGTCCACATTGCTACCTAAATATGTGTATGATTCCACATCTTGACATGAGGTTTCATGAGGGGATAAAGGGATATAATTTTCTTGATTTATTCCCTTTATCTTTGTCCCTACCCAATACATTTTTAGACCTAATTGTTGTGACCTCACATCTAACATGAATAATTTATCTTACACTACTTTCGTTTGTAGGTCAGAAGAGCAATGCATTCAGCGAAGTCTAGATAATTAAGCTGTTCTGCCAAGTCTATTTAATTCAGTAGCTGATGGTGTCTATTATTACCTTCATAATTCTGTCTGTAGTCTGTTAAGATAATAAAGGCCACAAAAGGCATCCCTGCCATATTCCGAATGCATCTATTAGTTTGTATTCATGCAGAACTGTTCATTTCATGCCCTTTCCTGATGCCATTATTAAGTTAATGATCTTCTGTGAGATCCCATAGTAAATATCTCATAGATTTCCAACGAGATCCCGATCAATGTTGCCAATGGCCTTTTCATAGCCCACAGATCCAATACAAAGTAATGAGTTCATTGAAATTCTTTGCTGTATTATCTTGTGTAATGTAGTCAGCGCAGGGTCAATTTTATTGGAATCCTGCCTGTTCATCCATTAGTTGTTTGTCAATGACATCTCTTAATCTCTCCTTGTAACAGAATAGGTCGGGGGAGAGTTAATAGAAGATAATGGAACAGTGATGCACACGTATGAATTGGGAAAGTAAACTAGAAGAGAAAAAGGTGCACGAGAATGCACCAAGGAATTAGTACGTCAGAAAGTTTGGGGTAGCAACAGAAGCTAACAACAACGGAGAAACGTAAACATTAGGAACCAAGTTCAACTCTGGAGCAGACGTGTAAATGAAGCCACGAAAACAGTAAAGACCAAGATCAGCTCGTATAACTGAAGTCTCTCTCAATTAACAACATCAAGGCTAGAGAGTGTAGAATGGTTGGGTAGGTTGAATCCAGAATATGATAATGAATAGAGAATTTTAATGTTGTAATATTTGTTAGGTCATGTCCGGATTAGTGTCATGATTAGAATCAGATCGCGTTCCCACCTTCCAAGGTCGGTCGTGCTATTATAAGACATTGTCATGATTTGTTGAGAATATCATGTCTTGAACTTATCTGTTCAGCAATGGAAGAATAAAAGATTTATTAACCATCATCACAGTCTTAAGTGGAAGCTTTCCATGTTATTCGAAAGTTGATGGAAGATGGAAGATTTGAACGACGTCCAGCCCTTTACTAGATCCTTGGAGTCTAACGACTCAGAACCCTATACGATCGTGCTGCTGTACGGCTAGACTTTGAATCAGAACAACGCAGTTTGAATGGAGAGATTTCTAAAGCCCGGGTGTCACCTGAAGACCTTGAAGTACAGAAGTCGGTGTACCTAAGAGAAGCATGGCGCTGTTACATCCTGAATGATGTCCTGCTTAATGATTTCCCAGGAGCTGACAATAACATTATTTATGTATCATTTCCACAGCCTTCAGGTTCCCTTTCTCAGACAGATTCGTCAAATATCCTTGCCTCCTGTCTGCTGGTATTTCTTCTGTCTCCTAGACTCTGGTAAATCATTTGTGCAGCTACTCAGTTGAGGTGTTTATATTGCCTTTAATAGTTTCTTCTGGCATACAATGGACCAGCAGCTTTACAATTCTTCAGGAGGTTGATAACATTTCTAATTTCTTCATTAATTGATTTCTCATAGTTTATGTGCAGCTCTATTTCTACAGAGAGAGAGAGAGAGAGAGAGAGAGGGGGGGGGAGAGAGAGAGAGGGGGAGAGAGAGAGAGAGGGGGGAGAGAGAGGGAGAGAGAGAGAGAGGGAGAGAGAGAGAGAGAGAGAGAGAGAGAGAGAGAGAGAGAGGGAGAGAGAGAGAGAGAGAGAGAGAGAGAGAGATCTTTGGGACTAGCCCATTCAGAAACACTTGAAAGTATTCCGCGTCTCTGTTCATTTAATCGTTCATGTTATTGAGAACTTGTCCATTGCTATTATTGATAACCCCACTTCGGTCGATATATCTTCGTTATCTCGTACTTTCACTGTCTCTCTAGATAGCCTCGGGGCACTCTAACTCCTTCCCCGTGAGCGACATTTTTTCTGTGTATAGCACGAGAACAACAGTTTCACCCAAGTTTATAAGTATTTGCTTGCTCTATTCCATCTTCTTTCGTGTAAATTGTTAATCTTATAAAATACCCCTTTCCTTACTAAACTGGTTTTCCCATTTCGTAACAAGCTCTAACATTTAATGTGTTAATTCTAGAGATTGTTTCAGGTGGGGAAAAAAGGCAGAATTTCAACTTAACTGAGGTTCGTTTTTGATTGCGATATTGTTTGCTCAGTGCGATTATTGATTTGGAAATTCAGAAAAATGGTTTGATATTCACCTAACAATTTAATTGACACTATTTGAGAGGAGAACTGTGTGTCGCCAGAATACCCAAGTTACAGGAGTAAGACAGACATAAAGAGGGAGGGAGGGGGAGAGAGAGAGAGAGAGAGAGAGAGAGAGGAGAGAGAGAGAGAGAGAGAGAGAGAGAGGAGAGGGAGAGAGAGAGAGAGAGAGAGAGAGGAGAGAGAGAGAGAGAGAGAGTAAACTCGGTCATAGTGTATTAAATGCTCCCCATATCACTCTAGTATATCTCAAACCAATCGATGAACTAGGGTGTGCCTCGCCAGCATGTGAAGACAGGATTCGGTGGAAGAAATCAGTGATGATTCAACTGGTAAGACGGCGTTTACCTGTCAAGCGTTGTAGCACGTCATGGGCATGGCAAGGCACGTAGAGTACCCTGGTCATCCATTGCACCTGTATTCGTCTTCAGTCGTCTTGACTTGTCTTGCCACTGGATTCAGATAGATTCATGCGAGAGAGTGTTGTCGACGAATTGCGCAACTCTTCCTAACTTTAATCCAATTCATCGCGCAAGTCATTCTTCATTCAATTTCATTTATCTTCACTGGGTTGGTCCCTTGACTTGCATGACAGATCACAGACTCCCTAAACGAATTGTTTACTGTAAGCTGCGCTGTGGTATATGCTCCCAATTCGGCCAGGGGAAAAGCTTTAAAGACATTGAAGATTTCATTAAAAGCTTTTGGAATTTATCACGGCGCTTGGGAGACGGCTGCCAAAGACCGACATTATAGGCGTACATCATTACGCAATCAGACAGGTGTGCTCCTTGGAGAACATCAGGCGAGGAGAGGAGTGGGTCAGAGTGCCAGCCGTGCAGTCAGACTTGTGCAGAGTTATAATCACATTGAGCAGGGAGTGCAGGGACTGGCCAGCAGGGGCCACGGAAGTGGAAATTCAGCAACTAATTCAGGAAAATTCTCGCCCGGGTGATGTGATTATCTACACGGATGGGTCGGTGTTGAGAGGTAGGAGAAGTGCCTGGGGGTTCTAGGCAAAAACTAATGGGCGGCGTTTGGTGCAGGAGAGCCTGGCGTATTATGACACTACATCTAGCTTAAGAATGGAGGTGGAGGCGGTCAGTGCAGCTTTCCGCTGGATAGAAAACACGATACATACACACATTGTGATAGTAACTGACTCAGAAAGCATGCTGAGAAGGGTGAGAACAGGCAAGCTTCGTGCAGAGTGGCTTGCTTCGCTTCGGAGGTCACGGGCAGCAAGCATCACTTGGATCTTTTCTCCTGGGCATGCCGCTGTGCTGGGGAATGAACAGGCGGACAGATTGGCTGGCTCGGCAAAACTTGGTGGAGTATTGATGCATGACAAGGCAGATGTGGTTGCGGCCTTGTGGGAGGACGTGTACACCTCGGAGGAGCAAATGGATCACCATGATCTAGTTAGAATGAGGCAGCGAGGAGTGACGAGGGGATCTGGCCGACGCTCGACGCTCAGAGGAAAGGCGAGACGGACATATAATCAGATTGCTACTGGAACTATTGTGTTGGAACTCTTCGCTGGTTGTTGAGGATGGGGACAGAGCGCTTATGGGAATGTCCCGAATGCTGTGATGTCGGTTCCTAAATCAATCAATCAATCAATCAATCATTACGCAAGGGTTTAGTCACGTGTGAAGCAAGAGGACCGCAAGGGCTGTAGAAAAATAGACTGTAAAAAAAAAATAAACAACCACAGTAGGAGATCCCCTTCCTGGAACGTCAAGCATTCTTTGCCAACATTGTCAAAGAACATTTCGAGCCAAAATAAACCTTACCAGCCATCTTAGAACAACTCACGGTTCAAAACTTTCAACTCCACTGGATGAAGTGAATGCGCTCTGTCTCCGATTCAACCACACACAATAAGCCACAGTGGGAACATGTTTTGTTTTCTACACTAAACGTGTGTCTGGTCAACTAGTTAGCCACTTCTTTGCAAGTGTCAAGAGAGTGTCCGTGCCAGTTATAAATAAATGCATATTCTTGGCTATAATTAACCATGGCATGGAATATACAAACCTGAAGTTGGTTCTCATGCAGGCTCAGCATCATCATGTGTCTTGCCGATAAGCGTGTGCTGTCATGTTTCGCCATCTCACTAGATCACCAGAGTCGTGGATCAGCTCAGTGTTCTTGTCTCAACCATATAACGTGGCCAAGCTATACAGGTATTTACTTCTCTGCCTTCCCTTGTGCTTTTCCCTTCAATCATGCCGGTTGTTACCAAGTTCTCCAATTTATTTCTTCTTATAACGTGTCCAAAATCTTGTGACTGTCTACGTCTAATTTCTCTAATCAGTTTACGGTTTTCATTTGTTTCTTTGTCGCTGATTTCTCTGTCTGTCTATGGTATTCTTTGCGTTTTCCCCAGAAACCACATTTCCACGGCCATCAGATGTTTTTTGTCGGCTTGTGATTCAGGCTACATCCCTCCTGTTGTGTATCCACCTTGAAGTAGTAGAAGGGCTTGCATGTTCCAATTATCCCAAGAGCTATGCCGGCGGTAGCGCAGCTTCTAGTAGGACCTTACATGTCTGACAGGTTAAGGGACAGGGATCAGACGAAAAAAGACAAACCTGCTGACCGGTAGGTAGGTATGGGACAGTCAAAGACTGGGGGAAGGAAACCAGAAAACTTGCTTATCGAAATCGGATGTACTGACAAAACAGTGCTATGCCCCATGCCTCATATATGTGCGTATCAGGGTGTCTGCAATGTCCAGTGGCCAGCTTTGTGCTGACCTAGCCCTGCCTCTACTTCCAGAGATCACGTCTTCCAACACCGCTCTTGTAAACCACTGTGACGTTTAACATGGGCCAGAGTATTTTAGTTTCACAGACATGATGCTGTTTATGAGCTAGTTGTCTTCAACCTTCAGCTATTGTCCATCAACTTGTTGGCTCCTTATTTGTCAGAGAAGTTTCCTGTAACTTTTAAGTACAAAAGCTCCGATTTTATGCTTTAGTGATTGCGAAATCGTCCGTCACATACATCTGTATGTTGCCCCAGGCAAGATTCACGTTCTCAAACATGTTATTTTAATTTGTTTGCTGTGTTATCCATCAGTCTAATAATAACATTTAGAATGCAGTTAACTCACAAAGATAACTGGTTACTCGCACCATAAGACAACAGTTAACATACTTTTGGCACATCATGGGAAAGGGAAAGCTACAGTGTGTCACGACAATGGGAAAGTTGACCGGTAAGAGATGTAGGGTAAGGGAGACACAGAAAGAAGATGCTAGACAGTGGCGTCATGACAAGGAGGTAAATCTGTATAAGAAAAGAACAGCAGTACACGAGACAGAAGGCTGTGGACAGGCATGATAACCAACACCACACAGCATGGGATATATGAGAAAGGAGTCTGATGAAGTTGATTGGAATTTCGTGGAAATTTCTGTTTTAACATCCTATTGGCTGTGGGCAGATATGATGACCAACACCACATGGCAAAGGCTATCAACAAGAAGAAGATGTAAAAATGACAGAAGTTTTGTGGAAATGTTTGTTTTAACATCCCATTTGAGTGCGGGCATTGCTATATCTTTTTCAGGGATAATACTGACCAAGATCTTCTTTGACTTGTCAATTGAGCGTCCTTGGAAACTAAAGCTTTCCTGTCTAATGAAGGGAGGATTGACTACGTTCTCCACCGTGAGGAAGTCTGCCAAGGATTACAAACAATGCACACTGAGAGATTGCAAGAGGGGAGAGTCACTGCAATTCTCTTTGTTAATGTATCACACACGCTGGTGGGGCGACCACAAGCACTGTTGGCATTAGAGTGTTGTTTGTTGCCCAGGATGAATCGGGTCATCAACAGTCCAAAGTTTGTGAAGTCATGCAAGAGTGAACAACTTGATATGCTGGGGTTATAACAACAAAAGTGAACATACCAAATTGTTGTATTTATCTGTATTATCAGCATGTAGCAGGTCCCTTACATAACGTGGCTCTTCATTCATCATGTGCCATGCCGATAAGCATTGGTGGTCATGTTTCGCTATCTCACTCGATCACCAGAATCGTGTATCAGCTCCGTGTTCTTGTCTCGACCATGTCACGTGGCCAAGCCATGCAGATCTTTACTTCTCTCTACTTCCCCTTGTTCTTTTCCCATCAATTTTGCCAGTTGTCACAACTTTCTCTAGTTTATTTCTTCTTATAATTAAATGTGTTTAACAAAATTGACTGTCTACGTCGAATGACTCTAATTAGTTTACGGTTTTCATCCGCTTCTTGTAGGACTGCTCATTGGTTTTTCTGTCTGTTTTATCACAACCCGAAAAACATTATGGATTCTTTGCCAATTTCTCTGTGTGGTGCATTTTCATGCTCAATGTGTCTTTATCGTCCTGTGTCTATCTTCCAGCCGGTCAACTCCTGTCTGTCTTCTTCCAGGAACCATGTGCTATAGTTCTATCACTGCTCTTTCAAACCACTCTGGCGTTTATTACGAAAGGAGTATTTCAGTTTCAGAGATATTAAGTTGTTCATGAGCCAGTTTCTGGTGTGTTCAGATCTTGTAGTATCGTCATCATCAAGTACACTGCCGGCTGGCGTAGGCTTCATGACTCTCCACAGATCCCGCCTTTGGTGTCAATCCATCCAGCATAATTTCTCTTGGTCTGCCTCTGCCTCTCTTTCCCCTCGATCTTTCCTGTTGCTACGATGTTCTCCAATGCCCATTTTCTCATCACATGACCAAAGACATCTGTTTGTCTCTTTCTTATTTTGTACATAATGTTCTAGTTTCGTTAGCCTCTTTCAGGCAATCGTTGTTAGTTACTCTGGCAGTCTAAGGAATTTGTAACATTTGTCTCAGGAACCACATCTCTGTTGCTTCCAAGTTGTTCCTAATTTCTTCACGTATATTCCAAGCAAAGAATACTGTGGACAGAGAGAAAAACCAATGACCAAGTACAACAAGAAACAAATGAAAATCGTAAGAGAAATTAGACGAATGCAGTCACAATTGTTTGGTCACGTTATGAGAGGAGATAAATTGGAGAACTTGGTGACAACTGGCAAGATCGAGGGGAAGAGAACAAGGGGAAGGCAGAGAAGTACCTGGATGGCTTGGCCACATGGCACGGTCGAGACTAGAACACTGAGCTGATCCACGACTCTGGTGATTGAATGAGATGGTGAAACATGACCGCCCACGCTTATCTGCATGGCACACAATGATGATGATGATGATATTCCAAGATCTGCTGTCCTACAGCAAAACAGGCTCTATATAACAGTTCAGCAGATTTTGTTTTTAATATTTTCTGGTTTACTTTTGCTAGCCTTTGACTATCCCGTCTAGTTATAATGTAGCACTAGCTGTGTTTTTGTGTGTACTATAATTTATCTTCCGTGGTAATACAATATTGTTACAATCAAATCTTGGTTATGCATTCTCAAATAATAAAAGTAAAGATTATTCAAGACTGGGCAGAAGTGAAAAAAAAGTATTCCTTTAATATTTTGAATAAAAATTATTTTCTTTTACTTCTTTTCACTTTCCCTGTTATGCGTTTAAGTATCAGTGCCCGCATAGGGCCTTGTCCAAACAGCTCTTCCTAACGCAACAAACTTTTTGGACAAGGTCCTTGTGTTTTGTGTGGGCACTGCATAAGGTATTGCTCCTTGCCTCTGTAAGGGGCATATATGCACATCACCCTGTTAGCCATTAACCAGCAATGCCATGGTTGGCAAACTCTTCTTTGGAAGGAGTGACAATGAACAACCTGCCACTGAACACTAGGGCATTCAAGTCAACCTCATTTCTAAGTGGTGAGTCCACCAGGTCTCAGAGAAATAAAGCTCTAGGTTGGATGAGATCCACCTGGTTAGATTCCCCCAGAATCAGGAACTGATCTATCAAGCTGCTCGTCGACTGATATTACTCAAAGACATGGAACTATATCATAACTCTGTACAGCCAAACTCCACAACATCTTTCTCCTATAGTCCGTGTCATGTGTCACTGGTGATTATATCTGTTCTCAGCACTCTATCTCTTGCACCGCCAATCATTTCTCATACTGATGTTTCTCCATGCCATGTCAAATTGTCCAGTTTCTTCTTTCTTAGTCTCCCCAAACTCTTACCCTGCAACTTTCTCATTGTGACTACATGCTCCAGCTTTCCCTTGATGTGACCATTTTCTTTGATGTGCCCAGAGAATGTGGACCATTTTGTTTGATGTGAGTAACCAGTTCTCTTTGTGAGTGAACTTCTTTCAAGATACCTTCATTGCCTTTTCTATTCATCTATGGTGTTCTATCAGTCTACTATAAAACCACATTTCCGTAGCTTCCACATAATTCTTCACTTGTTTTTCACATAATTTGAGCTGTCCATGATTTGACACTGTACATCAGGATTGGCTCAATATAGCTCATAAGAACGTTTCCTCATCTCCCCCCCCCCCCGCATATCCTTTACAGGACATCGTTGTCAACATCAGCATCTTTCAGCTGATTGTTGATTTCTTGGCAAGATTACGCTCAGTAGTTTGCCATTACTTTCTGAACGACCGGCCTCAAATACTCCTGTAAGTTACCTGGCGTGGAGAGAACCGCTACCAATTCTCGCGCAAAGATAATTTGCAGAGAACAGTCTTCATTTTTTAAAATGCTGCCTTTGCTTGGGCAATTCTACATTTAACTTCTTAAATGCATCTTCCATCTGCTGTTATTGAAGTACCCAAATATGAGTACTTAAATACATTGACTTGCTTCAGATTGTTTCCATTCATCTTTGATGCTGCATTTGGATATAGAATTATGTTTGTTATTCACACTAAGTCCTTTATTTTGACTTTCTGTTGTTATTATATGTATCATAATCTCCAAATCGTGCCAGCCAGATTAATTGTATCAGTCTGATGATAGAAAACCTTCACACGCATTAGGTCCAGATAGTGAAAAACAAAAGACAGAAACACTCCTTTAATTAAAAATCACATATTTTTATTCAGCTGCCTCAAACCATACAGACTTTCAAAGAAAAGCTCACTCAGAACTGAATTAATTCACCACTCCACAAGTCAAAAACCCAACACGTCAAACAATCACTTGACAAGTCCAACAAACATCTAATAAGTCAGCATGTCACTAGCAGACCAACTCTTTCAACCACAGATCAATATTTTCACGAACAAAAATTGTCTTCAAGTCAGTCAAGTTTTTGCAAATTACTACAGCTGTTTATTAAAGTGCTTTATAAGTGTAGAGAAAATCACTGTTATCTGTGATAAGTCCCTGAATATTTATTTTAAAAACCAACGGCTGCTGGAAATTTAGAAAAAGGGAATATGTAGAAATTAAAAGTCACATATTGAGCTTCAAAGCTACAAGTGTATAACAATACAGTCAATATTCGACTAGACAATATCTAAGTAGGTATCAAAACAATGAATAAAGGCTGTTTATATAAATGCTCTTGAAATGTAATGCAAATAACAAAACAAAAAGAAAACAAGCATATTTTCAAGTGTATTAAAATCACTGGACTGATAAAAGTGAATAGATATCTGTTAGATATGAAAATGCTCTCCCTTGGTTTCAACCTCTCATATAAAATAAATCATGATAGTTCATTCAAGAAAAAAAAACGGCAATAACAGGTTAAGTTAACAGGGAAGGCAAGAAATGAAGTTCAATAGTAACAGGGTATGTAACAGGATAAATAGCAGGTTTCTGAAGGTGCTGAACTGTCCAAATGTTCACATTTGTTAGCGGGAATGTTTTGTTGCAGCTGAAATGGAAAGAAAAAAAAACATACCATATTTAGTTGCAAATGAAATTCTTTTTTTAAAAGACACATTTAATTTTGCTAGAATTGAAATTTACATACCACTGGCATTCATTTGGAGCTAAAAATATCAAAGATAACAGTGCTTAGCTGCAAATAACATTTAAAAGCAACCCCAGAATTTAGTGGCAATGGTCTGAAAAAGCCACTAAAGTTTAGATATGGAGGAAATAAATCAATCTTGGGAAAATTAAAACAAGAACTGTTATTAACCTCGCAAAGAACGGAGGAAATTTCAACCTTGTAACAAAAATTGAGGAATGTGTGGCAGAATGGTTAGGATACTTTTTTTAACGCTCGCTTGCTTTGAACTCAAGCGTAGTTCATACACACTATTTATAGTAGTGCTGGACTGAATTTTGCGTGTGGATTAGCTTTCCCTATTAACATTGTCCCTTGCCATCAGGCGAACCCACTCTGACTTCAGAGGTACTTCTAATTCATGCCCCCAAGTCAAGGACGACAGGTCAACATTTTAGTCCAGCTGTCCGGTGTAGGGGTGTTGAACCGCTTACCTTGGCATCAGCACACTGGATGTTTAAGAACATCCATTTGGCCATGCGGACCTGCGGTTCGGATACTGTTTCCTCATCCTGGAAGCATCTAACATTTCAAGGCATGGAAAAGGGTCCTTTAGCTTTACTTTTACTGAAGCCCTAACATCATTAGAGCTGTGAAAAGAATGTATCTGATTCAGTGCCATCCGCCAACCTGTTGCCAAACAGTCTCAACTGTTTTGCCCCTTCATCAATATATTGGCAAGATCTTGGCAGCTCGTTTGTTTGTTTCGTTTTCATCCCCTAGCTTAATTTTAATGCTCTGAAACGATGTTTTACACCGATAGAAGGTTTTTCATTTACACACAGGCCACGAGGTATCGAAATTTGATGAATTTGAGGTGTTAAAGTGGTAGTTACTCGCGGTTTTAGGAATGGCAAGGAATGGCAAGATTTTCGGCCTTATTTACATTAGATAAAAGTTTTAAACAATGTTAGATTTTAGTTATTCTGATTTAAAAGACTTTGTGAATGATTCTAAACTGATAGCACATGTTAAATGTGTTTGTTCGGTTAAAATTAATTATTTATATAAACGAAAACTAGCTTAGCCGCTTAGCCACTAAGCGTGCAAGTTTGTCATCATGTCGAATTAGCTAATGGGCCACACTTGTGCCCCTAAAGTTTGCTTTGCCTATCACAAAGTATTTAAGGTGTATTTAAATAATTAAATCTAAAAGAATAATACCAATATTTGATAAAACTAAATACTAAATAGTGTACATATTGTTTCTAAGTAGAAAACGGTCAAAACCTGTCTCGTGATTTTCCGACATTTTCCATTTTATGTGACAATGATTCGCTTCAAAATATGATGTTTTTATTGTGTTTTATTGGTGTTATGGAGCCGTTCTATTGATATTTGTATAGCAAAGTGGTGTAGTTATCATAATTCAGTAAGTTTCATTGGATTATAAACAGCGTTGGAGCAGTAGCGCCTTGGTAAGTGGAAATTTCACGTACTTGTCACCCATGTCTTCAATTTTTTTTTACAACATCTGCTAATATTATTATTATATTTCTAACTTATAGCAACATTAGCAATACCGAACGTGTTCCTTGTGCAATGTCCTTTAATTTGATATATAATACAATATATTTGCTACCATTTTAACAAGTTTTAGATCATTATTATGAGACACTCCTACTTCCTATTTTCTGCCATCAATTTCTGCTTGGGCCAAACCCACTTTTTGTTTGGCACTCAATCAGGTATGAATCATAGGTGTTGCTGATAGATGTGATGTATCAGTTCAATTATCTTGAGTTTTATATCAAGCAAATGATTCAATATATGAGTATTTGTATCATTTAGCACTTATCTTGTATATCACTAATTATGGTATAGGCTTAAAATTGACCTATTGTCTGTTAATTTATGTTGGCACTGAGATCTTACCATTTGCTCCATTGACATCAGGAAGAATAACACTTGGCTGCTTTTCTGTGAAACCATCAAGTGAGGATGAGGTTGAGTAATGGGGCTTATCCATACATCTTCTCTGAAGATGGTTCATATCTGAAAGTTTTTGTTGCAGTAAGGGAGTATTACTATGATGGTTCTCAGGAGGTCTGTTGAATCCACACACTTCCAGCACACATTTGTTCTTGGCTCTGTTGAATATATGAGATGGCTGACCGGCACCAAGAAACCCTTTCAACTGGATAAACATGAACAATCTGAGTGGTTGTATTTAAGAAAAAGATTGTTTTGTAAAACTAATCTTGCAATGTCCAAGTTTAAATTGCTAATTTCTTATATAGATGTGGTCTGCAATGAAAGATCACCACACTGATTTCTCTGGAATAAGTTAATGAGCAGTCATAAAGCTAGATTTATGATGAGTACATCAACATAAAATGGAAAGCAGAATTGGTTTGTTTTACTAGAGCACAATTACAGGTAAATGGACATTGCTGTTAAAAAGCCTTTGTCGGCAAACAAAAACTAAAAATACATCATCTTGTGTGTGGTCCAGATCTTAAGCAATAATGTGACATAAATATACAAGAATTTATTGGTCCTCTTTGAAGGTAAGGGGAAAGAATTACTTATTAGAGGACGCAATAGATAACAAACCATGTATAGATAAAATATAGCAGGGTTCGTTTGTGTATAAATGAGAATGTCACCTCACTGAAAGAACAAGTGTACTTGGATGTAAAGAAAAGGGCCAATTTAGAGATATATGGTGCACTGGGCATATCATACTAGACTTATCTAAGTCAAGACCAGTTGGCACTTGACATATGATGTGGTCAGTATCACGTCGGTCCTCTTTACTTCCCAAGACAAATTCCCGATATCCTTTTTAGACTGGGCCGACCTGAGAGCCCAGGTCAACTTAAAAAACCCACCCTGGTGCAGATTCAAACCTAAGACCACCAGGTCAGCAAGCGAGTGTCTATCCACTCCCATGTGGATGTAAGACCACATAACAAAACCGTACAGCGTCATCACTGGCCAGCTGTACCAACAACTGTACATTTCAACAAAGCCCAAGTCTGACAAATTTTTACAAACAACATTGTTAACTTACTAAAGGAACAAAACATCACCCAAGTTCAACAAATGTTTACAAGACTTGTTAACTTACTAGAGGAACAAGACATAGCCCAAGTTCAACCACTGTTTACAAATGATATTGTTAACGTACTAGAGGAACAAGACATAGCCCAAGTTCAACCACTGTTTACAAATGACATTGTTAACTTACTAGAGGAACAAGACATAGCCCAAGTTCAATCACTGTTTACAAACGATATTGTTAACTTACTGGAGAAACAAGACAGAGCCCAAGTTCAACCATTGTTTACAAATGACATTGTTAACTTACTGAAGAAACAAGACATAGCCCAAGTTCAACCACTGTTTACAAATGACATTGTTAACTTACTGAAGAAACAAGACATAGCCCATGTTCAACCACTGTTTACAAATGACATTGTTAACTTAATGGAGGAACAAGACATAGCCCAAGTTCAACAACTGTTTACAAATGACATTGTTAACTTACTGAAGAAACAAGACATAGCCCAAGTTCAACAACTGTTTACAAATGACATTGTTAACTTACTGAAGAAACAAGACATAGCCCAAGTTCAACCACTGTTTACAAATGACATTGTTAACTTACTGAAGAAACAAGACATAGCCCAAGTTCAACAACTGTTTACAAATGACATTGTTAACTTAATGGAGGAACAAGACATAGCCCAAGTTCAACCACTGTTTAGAAATTAAAAGTTGCTTAAAAGTCGACAGGGTCAACTTCATTGCACTGGGTTTTATCCCATATGACCCAGTCTCTTTCCACAGCGCGAGCTGCCAAAAGTGTCGCACAAAGAACAAACTCCATAGCTCAAGATGTCAAAATATCATTTGAGCCGAGTTGCTAAGAGTTGCATTCTATCTGTTTATAGTTTCAGTTTGTCCAGAAGGAAAGAGTAACATTTACATGTAACCAGCCATAAATGGTGAGATGTCGACAAGATGTATTTCATGGCACTCGATGATAGGAATTTGTCAATGTAAAGCCTGAGGAACAAGCTACTGAAAAGAATAAAAGATAAACTAACGGCATCAAACAAAGAGAAGCCCAGGCAAAATAAACTTCCTACATTAGCCTGTGACAGAACTATCGCAAATGACAACTACCATTAACCCTTTACAGGGCAGACGCTTGTCCTTTTTTTAGCCCTGAACAGGGCAAGATTTTTTCAGGTTCGGTAAAATTTCGGGTTGCGTTAGTAAAAACATCACAAATAAGGTGTTAGTCAACCAGATTTTAGTTAAATAAACAACACAATGAAGGGAAAAGCATGCAGAATATGTTACTCACGTGATTGTTGTCGGTAATCCATATATGAACACAAATATTTACGAAATACAGCATGTTGTTTGTGATTTTCCGTCATCTATACGGCAATTTACAAACACATTTTCAGAATCATAATCACTTTCTTTAAAGTCCGACTCAGACTGCTAATGCAAAGTAAAATGCTTTTCACTGATATCTAGCTGCTGATTAATAGTCAACTTCGTGCCCTTTAATGTCACTTAAATGGAACCTAGCGAAATCTCGGCTATCACTTGCAAGAATCGTCGAAATCCATTTTGAAAAACTAAGAGTAAAAGTCCCGAAAACTATCAAAAAAAGTCCGTAAAAGTCCGTTCAAATTCATAGTAAGCGTTTACAAATGGTGGCCACGTTGTCAAGCTATCGGCGAAAGCGAAAGTAGCTGTCAGAAGTGTCGGAAAGCCGAGAGATCGCGTTTTTACAATGCATTAATAGTATCGGGCGCGATCGGCCGATCTGCTCGTTTAAGGGATCGGCCGCAAATGGACGTTTTGCCCTGTAAAGGGTTAAGATGACAACGCATAGATTTGTTCTCCAAACTGAGCGCCATATCACTGAGTATCAACGCGGTGGCTATATTAACAGCAAGGTGACAACAATTGCTATTTGCGCTGTGCCCCACGTGAAACCTATAATATATAAGAGCAGCGTCGTGGCAACTATACCCCCAACATGCCATGCTGGCATGAAACTGAAACCTTTACTTGTCATTTTCAACAGTCCAAACTACTATATTCTTACTGTGTATGGAACTTTACTGAGCTGCCGTTAACTGGACACAGCAACGGGGAAAGAAAATATCTCACATCCTTCTCCAGGTCAAGGCTGTCACAGTTGGTGAAGGGCTGTAACTCTGACGAGTTGCTGTGTGACTTGTTCCTGTCAACAATTTTAGAACCAACACAAGCTGGTAAGTCTTCTCCAGTTTTTTTATTGGAGTCCCTCCATGAGGTGGTGAAGATATGGCTGAATGGAAAGCTTCCTTGTTTTATGCTGGTGCACTTGGGCTTTGAAGTCTTGTCTCTGGACACCTATAAAATTTATACGATACATGAAAAGTATGAAAGCCATTTTAAAGCAAAAACTAACAAAACAAGGCGTGCATGTAAGAATTAACATATGAGGACAGTAACGTCTGAATAAGGTAAACTTAGTTGCATATCCTTTACAGGGCGTCGCAGTCAACTCCAGCATATTTTGGCTGATTACGAGTCCTGGGAAAGTTTACGTTCAGTAGTTTTCCATTGCTTTCTGAATGAAAACCAATGCAAGATGGTCTGATTCAAATCCCCGCAGCTGTGTCAAATGCGGTATGCAGGATTACAAACTGCATCCGTCGGCACAGAGCTGGCAACTATTAATGCAAACACAATATTAGATCCCCAAAGTTACACTTGAATAAGAGGTGTCCTAAGGCAGTGTTTTGTCTCCAAGACAGTTCTAATCTGCATGAATAATATAACACAGGAAAGAGAGTTCAGTGTGTTATATTTCCTGACTTCCTCTGAGGTTCTGGAGGCTGAATCATAACAAGTGAGGATCATCATAACAGTGTTAGATAACACAAAACACAACTGTAGCTGGATGTCAAATCTTCCAGTTTTATTGACAGAACACATATGGCCATGCCCTTACAGTCTAGACCGGACACAAAAGTCTTGATATGATTGTCCCTTCATGTCATAACAAAGTCACTTTCCTAGTCTATAAATGGGTGTGACTTGACAAGCTAAACCAGGCATCAAACAGTCTTAGCATGGTCATCCTTTCTGGTCATAGCAAAATCAGATCTTGGTCTGTTTATCAGATATCCTTAATGGTTTCAGCCATAGACAGCCTGCACATGTGGCATGTCATCACACAAGATTGATTCAATACATGTCTTGATTCAATACAGGTCTTTCATTGTCTATGCATGGTAAATGTGCATGTATAGTCTATTTTGTTTTGTGCACAAACCCACAGCACAAGATCTAGAATATACTATCCCTCCTTTAATATTCTGAAAATCACTACTGTGGACAACTACAAGCACAAGTTTACGTATTCATACATTAAATAAAAATTCTTCCTGATGAATAAAAAACACAATCAGATCGCTTCATAATCCAAAAATTGAGTGTTCAAATTATGCGTAACATGCAAGAATTTTTGTGCTCGATTTTCCACATTGATGAAACAAGTTTGCTTCACCAAAGCAAAACACACCGCGAAACATATATGTATTCATTCTTGCAGCATTACAATCTCCAGCTTACATCTTGTGGGTAATATCTTCATGCTCACATTCAGGGTCCACTGACTGGCCTCATGTGTAAAGAACTGCATGACTAAACCAATTAAAATCACATCTAATGTATCACTCACATCTTATCTAATAACATAATGACATAATAACTAATAATATATAACCTAGACTGTAACATTATATGATAATGACTTGACATTATGAGTGACTAAAGAAACTATCATGCAGTTTCCAACGGTATGTACCAATTGATATAAAAGGCTGTCAAAAATATTCTCTTTTTATCTTCCTTTATTATCTCTTTTTCCATTATTCTTTCCAGCTGTTATAAAAGGTGGTTAAAACTATGACAGCCTCTTTCTGATGCTTGTGATAAGTTGTATTTTGTGTCTTAGCCTCTTTAAAAACATTTAGATAAACCTGAATAACGAAGACACAAACAATAGATTGCAAGATTTATTGCTTGGCATATTTCGCTGAATCTCGTCACTTACATAAATGAAAGTAATTAGATAAATCCTTCAATTTAAATATACAGCACACATATTCACACAGTAATTTGAATTGTTCATCAGGGAGCATTTAGATAAATCATTTTCGTTGTCCAGGGCACCGTCAGCATTCTTTCATAAAATCAGTTCTGTTTCTTTGAAAGACTGTTTGATTATATAGTAATTATTCAGTATTTCAGTCATATGTTGACCTTGTTTCTATGTTAGTTAGTTAGTTACATTTCCTTTACAGGACATTGCAGTCAACAGCAGTATTTGTTTTGCTGTTGTGATCTCTTGGCATGTTTTCGTTCAGTAGTTTGCCATTGCTTTCTGAACGACCGGCACCCATACCATTTCATAAAAAAACCTATGCAAGGTGGTCTGTTGCCAAATCACCCACAGCTGTGTTTCGAGTGCGGGTATGCGGGATTATGAACAGTGTCTGTAACCTCTTCACTACGGAGCCGGCTGATTCTATGGAACATGCAAGAATTCTGCTTCTAACTTTCAATCACTGGAACTTATTGCATAAGATATTTTTCTTTCTCATCAAACAAAGAACCAAGTGCAATCTCCGCTTTGCAGATCTCTAAACCCCTCGGTCATGCGTCTTCATGTACATTCATATAAGCTTTCTCGAGTTCCTGTCTTGATGTTATCCACTGACCTATAATTTTATCTTCCTCTTGTACACTTTCCCTCTACCTTATTCTCCAGCACATCCTTTAACAAGGAACTGTGTCTTTTTACGTGGACCAAGCACCTTAACCCTACCAGACCGCTGTACCAATTTTTCGTGTAATTTCCTAATCTGCCGCTATACCGCTGAACCTAATTTTCGGTATTTTGCCTAGTAAGTGAAAAAAATGCGTCACAAACTAAAAATAACCAACCAGTCATGGTCAAACCTCATGGTTAGCCATTGCAAATGTCTTCCCCCATAGGTTTGAATTGACTTTGTGTGGTTTAACGCGAAAAAAATTCTGAAAATTCACAATGAAACGAACGGCTGATGAACCAAGCACTTCAACAAGACAGCAAAGAAGGTCTAGGCTTTTTACAGTCCAACAGGTGATCGATACTTTGGTTTATTCAGACTGGATTGGCACACAAAGGTGGAATATTGGCGCTAGATGTAAGGTAGACCTATTTTCTACAATGTCTCCAAGTTACATCTTATTCTAACCACTTGTTTGCATGTAACTAACATTTTTCTATATCATGTTGGTTTTTTTTCTATTTAATGCTCAGGAGTCCAGGTAATAGGGACAGTTAGGTTCAGGGCCTCAGGTCTGGTAGGGTTAATTGACTAGCTTTGCTGGGATTAAGCTTATTTCGGTAATGCTTCCTCCTCAGGTTTTAGCATTTCATCTTTTATACTCCAAAGCATGTCTTTTACAGGACGTCAAAATCAACCCCAGCATTTTTTGTCTGTTTGTACTTTACCAGGCAGTAGTTTGGTAGTTTACATTCAATAGTTTGCCATTGCTTTCTGAAAAACCAATGCTCATAATATTGTTAAAATTCAACACACAGCGTTGAAGTTAAAGAAAAAACCATACTTGTCTGTTATATCTCTTCTCTAATTCAGCCTTTTTTCTTCGAAGTACTCCTGGTTGCACACAGCGTGGCTTGCAGCTTTCATTTACATTTTCACTTGCTGTTAAGGAGGCCTTGGAATCTAAAGGCATCTTCTGTTCTCGGAACAGTTGCTTCAGCTCCATGGAAAAATACTTGTGAAATCCATCTTTCGTGAACAAGTCATGCTTCAGGAGGTCATTACATGTTGGGCGATTGTCTGGGTTGATTTCTAAACATTGCTGAAATATAGACATGTTAACACATTAATTTGCTTCTCTTTATCTATATCTGAAAGCTAAAATGCTGAAACACTAATATAGTTAACTAAGCAAGAAAAGAACAATCTACATGCCTCTCCCAAAGAATGTCCCAACTATCGCACTGATACGTCAAGATAGCAAAATTCTTCTGCATTGAAGAGGATTGAAAGTCAGTCAAAATACAAATTACAAGTACAGGCAGGTTTCAAACAGAGCAGATAAACCAGGAAGCATAATTTCAACATGACAACTCTCTTAGAGAAATGCAAAAAGTACAACATATATCTTCCTACTTGTTTCACAGACTACAATCAGGCAATTGACCATGTTCAATATAAGAAATTGTGGAACATCATCGGAGATATGGAGGTTCCCACACTCTATTGTTTCCACTGAAATGAATTATTATAACATGAACAACAAGCAGCTGTCAAAATAGCTGGCGAAACATCAAATTGGTTTGAGGTACAAATGGGAGCAAGACATGGTTGCATTCTCTCCCCATATTTGTTCAACCTCTATGCAGACAGCTTCAATAGACAATGTAATAAAAAAGGACAAAAATTATGAGTCTGGTGACAATTTTGATTCATTTATAACTGGTGAAAATCCAATCAGAACTCTAATATGCAGATGACAGGGTCCTCCTCTCAAACAGTGTTAAAAGATTAGAAGAGTTTATCCTGTTTGTCAGAAGACATGGTGAAGATCAAAATCTTTATCTGAACTTGAAAAATATACAAACATAATGTCCCGAGACAAAACTACATGTCAACCAAAAAGTACAATCAACAATGAAGACACTGAAATGTCACAAGCTTTGAATCTCTTGGCCCCACAATCAACAACAGGAACTGTTTGAAAGAAATTTGCCATAGCTTGACCATAAGCAGTATAAATAGCTGTAGCACAAAGACAGCCAAATATTAAAGTACAATTGTTGAGAACATGCACCTTTCCCATGGAAACATTTGAATGTAAGTCATGGATCATTTTGCAATTAATGAAAAAAGAAAATGGGCCTTTGGAACTTAAAAATGACAGTACAATTCCTAAAATACCATGGACCAAGATGAAGAAAACATACTAAGCACCACAGTGGTTTGGAAAGAATATGGTGTGGTTTTTGCAAGAAGAAGCAGGGATGTACTGGTACGAAGGTGGAGACAAGGCACTGCAGACATCTTGGGCAAGAAAGTGCATGAAATAGTTTGTTGCATATCCTTTACAGGTCGTCACAGTCAACCCCAAAATCTTTTGGCTGTTTGTAATTTCTTGGCAAGTTTACATTCAGTAGTTTGCTATTGCTTTCTAAATGACCAGCACTTATACCAAGTGATTAAAAACCAACACAAGGCAGTCTGCTGCCAAATTGCCTGCAGCTGTGTCTCGAATACAAAATGCAAGATTGCAAATTCCTTAGCCACAGTTCCAGTATGAAATAGGGAAACTGGCAAAGGATTGAGAATCTTTGCTTCAGGCCATGAGGACCTTTTATGTGATGATGATAAATAAAGCTAAATACACAAACTTACTGATGGTTCAGTTTCTACTAAAGTCATATATCTGGTCTATTTTGTAACATTAAAAAAATGAAGGTAATATTATACTTTCAATTCTTTGATGCAATTTTTCTATCACCAAACATGGAGTGACTTGATGCTGTGGAGCCGCAACATATCTCCATTGCTTAATGAACTACAACGAAACATTGCAAGCATAATACTGATGTCACCACAGACAAGAATGATTCCTGGTAGTTTCTAAGTATTGACTCAATTCCTTCATGACATTCAATACATAAAATGTACAGATATTTACTACATCATCTAAATTTTAAATGCAGAATACTTTACATTTCTTATTAAATAATGTCATATAGATAATATTAGTAGATATTGTCATATAGACAATAGTTTAAGTAGACTTCATCATCGTTCTCGTGTGCAATGCTGATGAGCATGGGTGGTCATGGTTTGCCATCTCACAAGATCACCAATCTTGGATCACCATCTCACAAGATCACCAATCTTGGATCACCATCTCACAAGATCACCAATCTTGGATCACCATCTCACAAGATCACCAATCTTGGATCAAGTCTGTGTTTTTCTTGTGCTAATTATGCCATGTGGCCAAGCTATCTAGGTATTTATCTCTTTGCCTTCCTCTTGCTTTTTTTCTCATAAAATTTGCCAGTTGTCACAAAGTTTTCAGGTATATTTCTCTTCACATTTTGACTGTCTATGACTAATTTCTGAAATCAATTTAAGAGTTTCTTTATTCATGAAGGACTGTCTCATTTGTTTTTCTGTCCATCCACAGTATTTTTGCATTCACCTCAGAAACCAAATTTCCAATGAGACTCCACATTTAACCCTTTACAGGGCAGAGCGGCCGTTAGTGGCCGATCGCTTAAACGAGCGGATCGGCCGATTACGCCCGATACTATTATGCATTGTAAAAACGCGATCTCTCGACTTTCCAACACTTCCGACAGCTACTTTCGCTTTCGCCGATAGCTTGACAACGTGGCCGCCATTTGTAAATGTGCTAATATGAATTTGAACGGACTTTTACGGACTTTTTTTGATAGTTTTCGGGATTTTTACGCTGTTTTTCCAAAATGGATTTCGGCGATTCTTCAAGTGATAGCCAAGATTTCACTAGGTTCAATTTAAATGACATTAAAGGGCACGAAGTTGACTATTAATCGGAGCTAGATATCAGTGCAAAGCGTTACTTTGCATTACTAATGCCATTAGCAGTCTGAGTCTGACTTTAAAGAAAGTGATTATGATTCTGAAAATGTGTTTGTAAATTGCCGTATAGATGACGGAAAATCACAAACAACATGCTGTATTTCGTAAATATTTGTGTTCATATATGGATTACCAACAACAATCACGTGAGTAACATATTCTGCATGCTTTTCCCTTCATTGTTTTGTTTATTTAACTAAAATCGGTTGACTAACACCTTATTTGTGATGTTTTTACTAATGCGACCCAAAATTTGACCAAACCTGAAAAAAACTTGCCCGTTCAGGGCTAAGTAAACGGACAAGCGTCTGCCCTGTAAAGGGTTAAGACCAAATGGTGAACAAACTGTTCAGGTAAAGGTAATAAAATGGGAAATATTTTCATAAAGGTGCTTTTCTTTTGCTTTCACTTGCTCTGAACTTGAGCATAGTCCACACACTTGCTATTTCTAGTTGTTGCTACTCCTAGTCAATGCTGATTTTGTATGAAGGTTAGCTTTCCCTATTACCAGTACTTCTCACCATCAGGCAAATCCTTCCCTGACTTCAGAGGTACTTGTGATTTATTTCTCCAAGTCATGGATGAACAGTCAACATTTCAGTCAAAATGACTGGCACACGGAATAAACCCACTATATGACAGTCAGAAGATAAATTTTAAGTGTGTTAACCCTCTCAGCCATGTCGATCTCCATTACAGGATGTGTAGGGATTCCTACAAATATGACTTTGTCATTATATCCTTCTTCACAGCCTTTACTTTTCACTTACGATATTGGATAACTCCCAGGCTATGTTAATTATCCAGTTAGTTAACTAACTAATTCCATCCATCATGTGCCATGCCGGTAAGCGTGGGCGGTCATGTTCTGCCATCTCACTCGATCACCAGAGTCGTGGATCAGCTCCGTGTTTCTGTCTCGACCATGCCACAAGGCCAAGCCATCCAGGTACTTGCTTCTAGGTCTTCCCCTTGGTCTGTTCCCCTCGATCTTACCAGTTGTCACCAAATTCTCCAATCCATTTCTTCTCATAACATGCCCAAAAAATTTTGACTAACTAATTACCCCCCAAAAAACTGAATCCTGGCACTGCTGAGATTGGACTCCAGACCATTATGCTGCTAAGCAAGTGCGCTTACTACTATGCTATCATGACTCACAGAATTCTACCCAAAATCAACAAAAAATATAAAGAAAGAAAATCTAAGAAAGTCACAACAGCAACCTCTTACAAGAAAGGGAATTACCACCATTCCTAAATTACTTTAGTTTCCTAAATTGCATCACTGTGAAAGATAGTTGCAAGCAGTTTCATCATTCAACAAATAAAGTCAAGGATATATTGAAATGATCACTCAATATAAGAAAACAATAACTGATTAATAACAGTTTTCTGACTACCTTAGTAAGTAGCAGGGCCTCCGCTGAAACTGTAGCATCCAAGGCGTCTTCAAGTTTGACAGTTTCACGCACAACAGGAAGTCGCATTCCAATAAATAAAGGGTTGCGTTGGAAAACCTCCTTGTGCCTTTTGGTCAACCTACCTTAATGAAGGAAAGAGAATACATTTTACACCATCACTGTCATCAAATGCTTTGCCAACTAGCATGGGCAATCATGACACTACACATCTCCACCTCTAACAGAAGGTATCAATAAATATTCTATTACTTTTCTATTCCATAAAAGATGGTCAAACATCTTCTCTAAGTCTTCTTCTCTATTATTATCCATTAATATTTCTAGCTGTTATATGTTCCAGTTTTTCTTTATTATAAAGCCCAAAACATGTTGACTGCGTCTTTCTGATGCTTGTGATAAGTTGATGGTGTCTCAGCCTCTTTCAAAACATTTACATTACTCATTTTGTCTGTCCAGGGCATTTTCAGCATTCTTCTGCAAAACCATATTTCTGTTGATATGATGAGTTTTGTGTGTGCATGCCCAGGATTCACAGCCATATGTTAATATTGGCTCTATGTAACATGCAATAATTCTTTTTCTAACTTCTAATGACAGGGTCATAATTCGTAAGATGTTTTTTTTTTCATTTTCAAAATGCAGTTTTTGCTTTTTATTTGCTGTTCTTTATTTCTGTATTACTAGGTGCTCGCTACACTTTGTATGTAGAACAAATATGAAAAATGAAGTACATGATGTCATAAAAAAATGTGCAAAAAAAATTCATTAAATTATTTACAATAGTCACTGCTATGGTCTAACACTGTTTTTTGGAAGCTGGAAAGTACTAATGAAGTATTCATTATAACAGGTGTTGGAAATGTCGATCACAGGCTTCAAGACATAACTGTACACGTCTCTTGTTCAATCAAATAAATTTATTTTTCCGTTGATAACACCATTCTGTTTGGAGTGCAAAGAATTACTCCAGCAGATGACAGTCATTTGCTACATATTGCTTCATGAAGGATTGTGGAGAATATTTTATGATGGCATCATGTACTTCATTTTTTTATATTTGTTCTACATATAAAGTGTAGTGAGACTTTACAAACACCTGGTACATCTCTCATCTGATGTTATAAGTAAGCAAAGGATCCTTTCACATGCCTTAAGGTGCAAAGGGCATTTGGTGCTAGACCCATACATTTATAGATCATTGGCACTCTATGGGTGATGTAGGCAGTTTCACCTGGGTTCCTAAGTTAGACTCAATCTAAAATGGCTACCAGCAAATGTTCTAAGAAGTAAAGGCAGTCAGCATCATTTTGACAAAACCACCCATTGAGTGTCAAGTGGACAATTAAAACAAGGGCTAGTACCATACCCAATACATGTCAAGTAAAAGTAAGGGACCATTTTACAATGGTCCCTTACTTTTACTTACAGCTGAAATGACAGACACACTTCTGTGTGGACAATTATGTCATTTAGTCACAGCATCTTGTAATTCCAGTAGTTAATGAGTTAAATCTAACAGACTATTCTTTATGTGACATACTTTGAAAAGTGACACCAAAACGTGAAATGGAAATAGAAGGGAAAATTCTTAACCAAGTGGATAATTTTAAATACCCAGGGGCGTTTATAACATCAGATGGAAGATGAATAACAGTGATTAAGAGCAGAATAGGACAAGCAAAGGCTGCATTTAGGAAAATGAAGAGTATCTTATGCAATAAGCCACTATTATTGAATATAAGAGAGTGCTGAAGTGCTATATAGAACCTGTTTTGCTGTATGGCAGTGAATCTTGGAATGTTTGCTTGCTTGCTTGCTTGTGTTCGTTGGCTTGAGCTCCAACGCAAAGTCCTGTATGTCGGATGAAGGCATCCTGTTGTCCAACATCAGTGTGATGTCATACAGGACCTGAGTTTTGCGTGAGTATCCGTTGTCCCATGTCTGGCTTATTGGTGTGCAGACTGGTGGTTCCTCGCCGTACAGGCAGACACTCTCCGACTACGGAGGAATCGGCGATCCTACTGACTTTAGCCAGGACCCCGAAAGGACCTGTTGCCCAGGACGCATCGACGAGGACGCGTCAATAGGTCTTGGCCAGTATATAACCTCGGCCTTGGTGCCTTGGAAACACCTCTGCGTCCCATCTTGGAATGTAAATGAACAGATTAGGAAGAACTTAGAAGCAACAGAGATGTAGTTCCTGAGACAAATGTTGCGAATTTCCTTGGACTGCCAGAGTAACTAACAACGATTGCCTGAAAGAGACTAATGAAACTAGAACATCATATACAGGTAGACCCCGGTTAACGTCGGGGTTACGTTCTTGGAAAACGCGACGTTAAGTGAAACGACATATAGCAAAACACTATTTCCCATAAAATTTAATGAAATACAGTGTATTGTGTACCACAGTAATGTTTATTTTGATGGTTGTTGACATTTATTGGCTGACTAGAGGTGGGTTGGAGGGTGAGTGGTAGAGTTATTGGGACGTAGAGGCCTTAAATTATGCCTCTTCATCTGAGGATGAAACTGTAACCTCTTCCTGCCTCTTTTACTGGCTCTTCTTTGCTTGAACAAAAAATATGTCCAATGTCTGCTGCACAGTAACCACCCTCCTCAGTATCAGCACCCGCCGCTTCACCTGTTGTCTCAATGTTGTGCAGGTGTGAGTGCTTCTTAAAGCACTCAAACCAACCATGACTCATTCCAAAACTATCATCGGCACTACTAGTACTGCTCTCACCCGCTTTCTTAGGTAGATCTTCAAAGAGAGACTTTGCTTTCTCTTGGATAACCATCTTGCTCACAGGCATATTCCGTTGGTTCTGGTCTTCAATTCAGACGGCCAATTGTGCTTCCATGTTCTCCATAAGAATACTTCTGATACGAGTGATCTTGGAAGCACTCAAAGGGGTTACGTTTTTAGCACTCTCTTTGATTTTGTCAGCATCTGCATGAATTGTCCTTACCGTCATTGGAGGTAAACCATGGACTTTACTGATATCAACAGCTCAATCGCCAGCCTCAAAACGAAGTTATGGCGAAACGTAGCGACGTAAAGTGAAATTAGTCCCCTACGCGACAATGACGTTATAGCGAAACGACGTATACCGAGGCGATGTATAGCGGGGCCTACCTGTACAACAATAATAAAGAGACAAACAGCTTTCTTTGGTCACGTGATGAGAAGAGAGGCAGTGGAAAACATCAAGACAACTGGAAAGATCGAGGGGAAGAAAGGCAGAGACAGAAAAAGAGAAATGATGCTGGATGGATTAAGATGGTACCATAGTGGAATATCATTAGCAGAGCTGATCCAGAAAACCAAGGACCGAGATCTGTGGAGTCATGAACACCTATGCCAGCTGGCATGGCACTTGAAGACGATGATGACTTTTGAAACAAGACTGTCTGTACAAAACTAACTAATAGAATATATGTCAACTACATATAGTAATATGGTGAATGTATCTGAATGCAGGAACAGAATCCAGTCGATAAATCCTCCACAAATTATAAATCTAGCGTTTACTTCCCAGGAGATTTCTTGGTACAAATTATAGGCTGGGGCAACCAGGGAGTCCAGGTCAAATAAACAAAAATCTCCCTCAATAGGGAATTTAACACATAACAACTGAGCCAGAAGGCAAACATGCTAGCTATTGATGGCTCCCTAAATAAGATTCTCTCTGTAATAACAAACAATAGCCTATACTGTGACAAAAACATACCACAACATTCTAGTATCAAATACAATTGGTCAATGTCAGAATCGCCAGGAAACATCGGCTCTCCAGTCAACATTTCTGGCACCAAGCACCCTATGGCCCAGATGTCCACAGACCTAAGAGGAAAACAGAAAGTTAACAGTTCTAGCAATATTTAATTTATGTGGATATCCAGAACAATAGATTACATTGTATAAAAAGAAAAGTAAAAAAAAATGTAGAAGTTAAAGAGAATGAAAAGAGAATTGAGAGAGAGAGAGAGAGAGAGAGAGAGAGAGAGAGAGAGAGAGAGAGAGAGAGAGAGAGAGAGAGAGAGAGAGAGAGAGAGAGAGAGAGAGAGAGAGAGAGAGAGAGAGAAGACTTTTATACAACCATTTAATTTATAAAATCACGGAAGTTAAAGGATCCGCTTCCACACCATGAGGTATGTGGTGCTATTTTAGTTTCATCGGCATTTGATGGCACGCAATGGATGATGTAGTCAATATAATGCTGGCCATCTTTACTTCCCAGAATATATCTGTTACCCGTGAGCTTGGGTAACATTTTATAAAACATCTAACTACTTGCAGAATAAACTGTTCTATCCAATATCTATCTATCTATCTGTAGAACAAAATGATTCATCCGTCCGAGCGACTGATGGACCGGATGACCGACTGATTGACCTGGTTGAGTGGCTAAGAATGCCAGGTTCTCCTTCAGGAGAGTTCCAAGTACAAATCCTCAGTAAGGTGTGGATGTTTTCCTGTCTGGGGCAAAAAGAAAATCCCAACCTACAGGTTTGTGATGACTGACTAGCCAGGCGGCCTTAATTCTTCAGGCTAAAGACCCCCCTGCCCTACACTGCAAGGTACTAAAGGTAGTAGATGACAGATGAAAGTAGATCTATTAAACATCTATCTAGAGAACAAACGGATATATCCAAAAGAAACGCAATTCTGAAGAAGACTGGTGATTAGGACAAACAAAAATGTAGAAGATAAAACACTCTGGACATATAAAACGACATGAAAGTCTGGAAAAGATGATTATGGAGGGAAGAGTACCATAGAGGTCTAGCAGGGGAAAACCACAACATAGACAGATTCAAGATATGATAATGTACATTTGACAACAATAGAGGCATGGCACCTAGCATATAATAGAGATAAATTTTGAAAGATTGTTATGTGGGGAAATTTCCAGACAGGACCGGTCAATGGAAAGATGTATAAGCTGCAATGCTGTCTTGTAGCTCTCATAACATACATGATGACAGTCCTATTTGGTAATCTATGGACGCGTTAGCAAAGCTGATAGGTAATTATGTTGATGTCATGGGCAAAGTCGGGTGAGGGTTTGGTGCCTGGGCACATCACCTGCTAAGGGGATGAAAGGCTGGCTACTTACTATTCTGTGCATTCAGACCTACAAAATGTGATGGCCCTATCACATCAGAGACCCATAGCTGGAGACTTCTTGGAGTTAAACTTATAATTATCCATATGATGCCTGCCACAATTATAATTATCCATATGATGCCTGCCACAATTATAATTATCCATATGATGCCTGCCACAATACACTTAATACCAACCTGCCATACTTAATATCTCCGACTAGAAGCTCTGGTGCCCGATACCATCTAGTAGCAACATAATCTGTGTAAATCTCTCCCTTCACCGCTAATGTTCTAGCAAATCCAAAGTCACAAATCTTGACAATGCCTTTATCACTCACAAGTATGTTCTCTGGTTTGATATCTCTGTGGACAACCTACACAAAAACTAGTACCGTTTAATGTTAATAATATAAATGTGTTTTAGAATATGTATCATATTACCGTTTCATATTTAACACAGATATTTTCTAACTGGGAACCGCAGTAGCGTAGTGGCTAGACACTTGCCTGCTGGTCCAGTGGTCGTGGGTTTGATTCGCATCAGGGAGGATTCAGATTTTTTAAAACTGATCTAGGTTCACAGGTCGACGCAGACTAAATTGGACATCAAGCAATGTCTTGGGAACTAAAGGAGGCCGGCATGATACAGAGCACATGACCCACAAAGTGCTGACTGGTCTATAAACTATAGATACAGACCACATGACCCACCAAGTTCTGACTGGTCTATAAACTATAGATACAGACCACATGACCCACCAAGTTCTGACTGGTCTACAAACTATAGATACAGACCACATGACCCACCAAGTGCTGGCTGGTCTATAAACTACAGATACAGACCACATGATCCACCAAGTGCTGACTGGTTTATAAACTATAGATACAGACCACATGACCCATCAAGTGCTGGCTGGTCTATAAACTATAGATACAGACCACATGACCCACCAAGTGCTGGCTGGTCTATAAACTATAGATACAGACCACATGACCCACCAAGTGCTGGCTGGTCTATAAACTATAGATACAGACCACATGACCCATCAAGTGCTGGCTGGTCTATAAACTATAGATACAGACCACATGACCCATCAAGTGCTGGCTGGTCTATAAACTATAGATACAGACCACATGACCCACCAAGTGCTGACTGGTTTATAAACTATAGATACAGACCACATGACCCATCAAGTGCTGGCTGGTCTATAAACTATAGATACAGACCACATGACCCATCAAGTGCTGACTGGTCTATAAACTATAGATACAGATCACATCAGCCACCAAGTACTGACTGCTCTACAAACTATAGATACAGATCACATGACCCACCAAGTGCTGACTGGTCTATAAACTATAGATACAGATCACATCACCCACCAAGTGCTGGCTGGTCTATAAACTATAGATACAGACCACATGACCCATCAAGTACTGGCTGGTCTATAAACTATAGAAACAGACCACATCAGCCACCAAGTACTGACTGGTCTATAAACTATAGATACAGACCACATCAGCCACCAAGTGCTGACTGCTCTATAAACTATAGATACAGATCACATCAGCCACCAAGTGCTGACTGCTCTATAAACTATAGATACAGACCACATCAGCCACCAAGTACTGACTGCTCTATAAACTATAGATACAGACCACATCAGCCACCAAGTACTGACTGGTCTATAAACTATAGAAACAGACCACATCAGCCACCAAGTACTGACTGGTCTATAAACTATAGATACAGACCACATCAGCCACCAAGTACTGACTGCTCTATAAACTATAGATACAGACCACATGACCCACCAAATACTGACTGGTCTATAAACTATAGATCTAGCACCATATGCCCAATGCACATTCAGGTGTGTTAAAGAGTCCTTGACTTGACTGACTTTATTTAGGAGTTTTAAATTGTAGTTTTTGGTTTGTGCTATACATGAACTGATTTAGTGATATATCACAGAACCCGCCATTTTGGTTTCTGCTAATGGCTGACATATCACCATTCTAGGGACAACATGTTATTTATTTCGTTTTGCTGTATGTTCCATAATGCTAATGCTCAGTTACCAGAAATTTATATTGCATTCTTCCTTCATCTGTCACATTAGCTTGGTAAGTTGTAGAAATATAAGTTAGTTTGTGGTTAATTTTGTGAATTAAAAATGGCCATGCTCACTAGTTCTTATGTTCAGCAATTCGAACAAGCTAGATTATGTTTTAAAACAATTTTAGATGATAGTGATTCTGATTTAAATGACTTTGTGAAAGATTCTCGATAGCATGTGCAGTAGTGATTCAGCTGACAGTAAGAGTTCATCATCATATCATGACACAGGTTGAGTTATGTTTGCTCTAATGAGCAACACTTGTTCCCCCAACATTTACTTTGCAGCTTCCCACAAATAAGCTGAGCAATATAGTAAATAACCATAAATAAATAGTACATGGTGTATATATAAATGTTCTCAATCTATTGAGTACAAATCTGCCAAGTGTCTTCCTGATTTTTTGTTTTTAATTTTGAGTGAAAATAATGTGCTTCAAAATATGTTACAATTATATTCTGGTGGTATTAAGGAGTAGTTCTTGTGGAACTTGTTAAGAAAAGTAGAGTGTTCATCATTATTCAGTGAATTTAATTGATATTTAAATTAAAATTAATTTAAAATAATTTTTTTTTTACATGTTAAATAATGTAACATTATTTGAACAATTAAAAAAAAATATATGCTTAAAATATCAATACGAGGGGCTGAATGTAAGACGGGCCTACATGCCCAATTTGTAACCCTTTTAAAATAAAGTTCAATTCAATTCAATACTGTAGTGTTCTCATTGCTGTGCCCTTTAATTTGATATATAATACAACATGTCTGCTACCACATTAACAACTTTTAAGTGATAGTTTAGTTTAGTCAATGGATCAACATCACGGCACATGGGTGTAACCCATAAGTGCTCCGTTCTCCTCTTAACTCAAACCTGAGTTTGGAGAAACTCAGCTCAGTGCATGAACTCCGCAGCACCAGCGAGGATCCTGAAATACTTTGGGTAGATTTTAAACTCGAAATTTTGCCCGGGCAGCGCCGTTAGGCTACGCTTTTTCGATTTCCAACTGCCAAGGGATTTTTTATGTGCACAACAATACACACAGGCGTCCGATCTCACTACCCAGAGACCACAGAAAATTTTATTGCTAGAGGTCAACGTGAAAAAGTCCCGGTCCTCACTGGGGCTTGAACCCGGGATCTCCAGCACTCGAGGCAGACACCATACCTTGAGACCATGCAGCCCCCCCCAACTTTTAAGTGATAGCCGTGAGACACCCCTAATTCCCATTTCCAGCCATCCATTTTTGTTAGGTTCATACATGCTTTTTGGTTTGGCACTTATATCAGTTAAGTCTGCTCTTCTTTTACTATTCCTATATACTCAAGGATATACTTAATGTTAAGACACAGACACCTGCCTGCCTGCCTGCCTACCTACCTACCAACGAGTTTGAGTTATTCACCCTAGAACAACTTGAAGAACTGGAGGACAGGTTGTGTTGTCTTTGTTTCCATCCCAATAGGCAAGTAATCTATTCATTATGTGCATGCTCGTAAAATATCCAAGCAGTGAGTGCAAGACGTGGAGGCTGGCTGTCTATCATTATCATGACCAAGGTCTATAAGGAAAGAAAAGAATAGTTACTCTGTAGCTTATGTACATGGCATAAGAGGTGACTAGAGGGGGTTGGCATGAGACTGGGTATCTCATCCCATAGAAATCTTGACTAAAAATTTCCACCAATCATAAAAGAGTAAACAGAAGGCTTGGCAGTGATTGGTTGAGGACCTATGCACCAATGGGATATGAAAGACAGGAAAAGAAAAAGAATATATAAACAACCAAAACTTCAGAAATTATGGTTAAACATTAAAATCAACCTCTTACGTTGCGTGAATGAATAAAGTGAGTCCCCTGCAACACTTGCCACAAAAATTTTCGACACATATCTTCCTCAAGCCCTCTAGTACATCGATCTAGTTCATCTAAAAGTGTGTGGTCCACAAATTCAAAAACAAGAAACAGCTCCCTTAGTTCTCGAAAGACCTCGATCAGCCTGACCAAGTTGTCATGTTGAAGGAGCTGCAATGAGGAATAAGCTGAGTTTGGTAAAACAGCTATAAATTCAGCACATGTTCAGTCATACTCATCGTGTTCTAAGGCATTTTCATCTTCTTCCACCCTGTAATAACCACTGAGGCATGACCTTTAACCAACTCATGTCAAGCTATTCTATCCTTTGCAGTTATTTTTAGCTCCTCTAAAGCAACCTTTCTCAAACAATATATCAAAAAAGAACCTTTAAAGTAATGTGGCTGAGAGTCTCTGGCTTAAAACCCATTAGTTTCTTATGAAACCATACAGCCTTCTGACCTCTTGAGCAGTGACTTTGGATACCTAGCTTGATTGGAAATGGGCGAACAACAGGAAGTGCAAGTGTACAAGTTGCACTTGTTAAAAATCCCACAGCAATTGGGAATTGCAAAGAGAAAGTTGTAAGGTCACTGGCCTGGCAAATATGTTATGAAAAAAGCGTTCTCATGAGTGGACAGAATGAGTTAATGAGTGTGACACACTCTTCTTGAAAGAAGAACAAAGAAGCAAGTACAACTATTATAAAGCACACCAGTGAGACCAGTAACTTGTAGATAGGTAAAGATGTGGAAAAGGATTCTTTACTTTTTATTTTACATTATATTATTAAATTCAAAAATAGCTTATTAATCTTTCAGAGCTTACCACTTAATATGGGGTCAGAGATAACTATGGTACAGCACTGAATTTGCATGGTATGAAAAACTTTGATCCCTTAATTTAGCTGTACAAGATATTACACAAATCTTGAACAGACAAATAAATTGTAACAATCACAGGCATAAATAATGTATAACTACAGATTATTTAGCTGTAAACATCCTCAAATGCTATACGGGGTAATCAAAGTACAGAATATGCAATGACCAAACACTTCACACCACACTGGCTATATCTACTATGGGACTACTTTTACTCAAAGAATCCACACATGTAATTAACACCATCTTACCCTCAACATTCGAATCTCCCTGACAGCTATCTTCCTGACAGTGTCATCAGTCTCTATCTCCAGAACTTTCTTGACTGCTACCAACTGGCCTGATGCTTTATGCAGACATTTGAATACCATGCCATAGCTGCCTTCTCCAATAATTCCTTGGTTTACAAACCTCTGCATGCTACCCAGGTAGAACAGTTGAACACTGTAGTGCCTAGAATCAAAGTAGTCATACGATACTGTTAACAGAAAAGAAATGCACATGAAAACATATAGAAATGCCTGAAGACTTTATATAAATCATATGATGTTATCATTGGAGATGAGAAATTGAAAGAATTTTCAAAATAACAATCCATATCACAAATGCCTGTTGCTGTCTTGTGTAGTGTCTAAAAAAAAAAAAAAAACACTGATCGAATGGCAATCTATTATGTGTGTAAATTTTAATTTACTAAAAATTGCGGAAAATAAGAGAAATGAAACAAATAACGCACTGTCTATACTATGCTAATGTTTCAGCTTCTGGCAGTTCAGATTTGTTCCATTGAGCCGATGTATCAGCTTCAGACAGTCATTCAGTTAACACGTTATGTTGACACTGGCATGAGGGTTCAATGTAAACTTTTGACATTCACCACAGAAGGAAAGACTAGCCATTATTCCTCCGTGCACTCAGGCCTAAAACAATGTCAAGGTCCTAACACTTCACATACCCACAGCATGTTTCTGCTATTGGGCTATTTATTTTTGGTGCTAACAACAGGAAACAAGGTTTACATACAGAATCAGAGAATTTAACATTTTGCAAACACTGAATTGGCTAAAATACTAAATAAATATAATTTTAACCTGATATTTTGGTGAGCAGACAGACATCGCCGCTAGACTTGTTTGTTGTTTTTGTGGTTATACTTTCTTTTGTTGCTGCAGCAGTCAAGTGTTGATAAATTTATTATAAATTTTGTGTTCGTCTAGTAGTTGTGTACTGATACTAGTAACTAGGACTAGGAGTCCCAGATCCCGTCTTATTGGCTCAACAGTTTAGTGTACCCACTTCAGGATGTCTACATTTTTAAATTTGTATATGAATTTACATCTCTAAAGAAAAGTGTAAATAAAATAAATGTAAAAATAAAAAAGCGATGCAACTTTAAGTCTGCAGACGCCGGTGACGGCTGTTTTCTTTTTAGTGTTGTTATGTGGGAAACTGGAATAATAATGCCGCCATAATCACTCTTAATCTGAAAACAACTTGTAATTGTAATCCTGAATCACAAGAATGTACTTGAGCACACGCGAGTCACTAGAAACTGTTATCTATGTTATCTCCAGGGTTCTAAAAAAAAGTGTTCGTATCCAGTGACAACAGAAAACTACTTCAGTTGTGGAAACTTCCAGTTCCGCCGTGGACAGTGAACCAATGAAAGGCGTCCCTTGGTTGAAGTTTACTTTAGGTGTCTACTTCCGGTCAACATCCACTGACGGGAGATAAGTCTTGCAAATAATGAGTAGGGGAGGGGAGTCTGTTTATATCAAAAAATCAACGGATGTTTTCTCAACATGAACGACAATGATTCCTTGGTACCTGCTCAAATATTATGTTCAACGACACATGCGATTTACAGCATCATGCATTGTTTTATTGATTGCAAATTTACTTCTTTTCGAGTAAGTTGTATTGCAGAATATCATGTTTAGTTTACGAATTGTGGATGCTCAGACTCAGGTGATCTGTTTGACTTCTCTGTCCACCAGCTAGTTGAAGTTGAAATGGTTATGATAGCTATCTGATCTCTTTTCGTTATCTTATCTATCAACGTATTCGATTATCTAGTATATTTGTTACATATTATACTCACCCTGTCGCAGTCATTTGCTATCATTGCCATCAATACATTATAACACAACTGATGAATAATGATATTTATTATATTATTTAAATTCTATTTGAATTTCAGACTCCACTAATAACCTAGTTTATTTAATGTTTTTAAAAGTAAAGGCTATGAAATAAAATATATTGAATAGAGCTGACAAAATGAAATCCAGAATTAGTTCATTCATGTTTTTACATAATTTATAGGTGGAGATATTCATTATTTTGGTAAATTCAAATTGTGTCACTATACATGACATGTAGATTAAAATACACAATAGTATAGCCATCTTGCAAAATTGTATCACAGGCCATGCCTACATAGTTGTATATGTATCTGTAATGGCACTTTGCCGCACGCAAGATTCACTGCTGCGTGGGCTTCTATGAGTTATGTTCCTATTTACATAAGATATATTGAAATGTGGATAATTAATTAAAGCTTTATATTATAGCACTTCTGGTCTCCGTGGCAAAGGGCTTACAAACGCAGTTCATAATCTTGTATATCCATGTTCAAAACACAGCTGCGTGCAATTTGGCAGCAGACTGCATAGCATTGGTTTTTCGTTGGTATCGGTGCCGTCATTCAGAAAGCAATGGCAAACTACTGAACGTAAACTTGCCAAGAGATCACAGTGGCAGAAATGCTTGTGTTGAATGTGATGTCCTGTAAACAAGATATGCACCCCCAAAAAAAAAATTATAACATTATGCTTGCATAAAAGTGGGCTGTCAAGGATTAAATTGACTCATTTGCTAATGAAACCTATATGGAGCCCTACTAATTGAGGTCACTGTTTCCCTGTAAAGCAGTCTACTTCCAAATCGCCTGAGGCTGACTTTGAATCTGGTATGTCGGTATTCTGAAACCATGTTCTCTATTCCTAAGCCATAAACACTGACACAACAGAACAATGTTGAATTAATAACTTAATGGTTCCTTTCTTGGTTCCAGTTTTTTTGTTTCTTTGTTTGTTTCTTTCTTTCTATGTAAACGGTTGCTTCTTGAGATCCAGTGTAAACATAGTGAAGTCATACACCTAGTCATTTTCCTTGTACTAAGTTGTATCGTTGATTTGTCCCAACAAGAGATATGTTAGTTTTACATATTTTTCTCTGAGCACCACTACAATCTGCACCACTACAATTTACAAACTGCACATAGTTTTACAAGTTCTAATGATGCCTGAAACAAAATGTGAGCTGCATATGAAACGAAACCTGATATTGCCAGCTTTGAAAAATTAACAACGGAGAACTGACTGGCCAGGCTTCAAGCTTCCTCTGACACAGGCAGCTGAAAAGCATTAGTTATCTTTCTTATGGAAGTAGTGTTGTATCCAAGTTTAAATTATTTGGTACACACTTTCCACCCACAAAGCATCTCATGACTGTTGTTGTGGTTATCATCTGACCTGATATCCTGCAATCACCTTTTTCATGCAGGTCTCCACTTATCTTCAGTTATGTGCAGGCATTTGTGATATTATTATTTTGTTTTTTGTTGTGAGTACAACATTTTTAATTCACTGCAATCAAACTGCAGTTATTTTTTAGCATCGACCTAGATCTGGTGGGATTGTTTATTTTCAGAATAGGGATATTGGGATTCACTTTGTGGTCGGTCAACAACTGTGTCACAGTCTGTCACAAACTGGCCTCCAGATACATCAAAGATGAGCGCAGACAGATGGGACATACACAAGATAAGACGAGAAGCACAAGATATGGATATACACTCCGACGACAGTGAGGGCCTCTGGGCCCAGAAACATTTATTGCATCCATCAATCAGTCTAGCAGTCCACCACACACTCAACCGGAAGTGATCGAACAACACATTCAATTTATATAATTCTTTATTTCAATATACACATTAAACAATAGCACTTACACAAGTTGCACAGTATATAAACACACCCCTACACCCTGATGTCACATGATTTCCCTGGAACTTCTGGAATTCCTTTGTTTGTAGTGAATTAAAAATGAAGTACCCTTTTTTTTTTAAAAATCTGCCTGGCATAAATCAGTTGAAATCTCTTCCTGGTGTCCCATTCAACTTAACATTCTACTCTCATTTTTGTTCCTGGGCAAAAATGTACATGATCAAATTGTGATAAATAAGTATCTAACCTTGTGCAAGAGATTGCAGATGCTCACTAGTCTAGCATATATGCATAATCATCATGCATGCAGGTCCTTTGCAAAACGTTGCTGTCATCATTATGTGCTGAAAAGCCTCTGTCTCTGGCCATGTCCCATGCCTCATATACCCACATGTCCAGGTGTCTGCTGTGTCCTGTGTCCATATTCACGCTGTCGCTTTAAAAAAAAGTCGCTTAAAAGTCGACAGGATCGACTTCAATGCACCGGGATTTTATCCCATATGGCTCGTACTCTTTCCGAAAAATTTCACTCGTGAACCGAAGGACGTGGCCCGGAATCGAATCCACAACCTTCGGAGCCTGAGTCAAACGGCTTGACCACTTTGCCATGGAGATTTCCTGATGGAGACTCTCCATATTGATGCAGGTCAACCACTGCCTCTTCTTCCATGAACCAAGTCCCCCGTCACTGTTCTCCCCCAGCCACTGTGACATGTAACATGGCCAAAGTATTTTTGTTGTTGAGATATGTTACTGTTTGTGAGCCAGTTTTCTTCCATGTTCTGATCTTGTAGAATTTCAGTGTTTTGCTTCTTCTGGATCTATGATATTCTAAACATTTTTTCATAACATTTGAGCTCAAAAGCCAAAGTTTTTGTCTTCAGTTAGTTAGTTAGTTGGCAGATCATACTCATTGCACATCGAACCATTCAGTCCATAAGTGCTCGGATCCCTTCCTCAGTAAATCCCGCAGTGTGTAGCGGCTGAAGACACCAGTTCTGTGTTGGTTTATTAATCTTCTTTGGCTTCCTGCATCATGTTCTTGTTTGGTCATACCTCTTTTAACTTGCTGTTCTCGCAGTCTGACCATGGTTGTAGATTCACAGTCGTCACTTGGTTCTCGCAGAGCATTTAGAATGTCAGCCTGGTCCATGGCTCGTCTGCCTTCCACAGTAGCCCTACCTGCAAGCCTGTCAGCCTGCTCATTTCCTTGTACACCTGCATGCCCTGGCACAAAAATGAAACTAATCTTTGCCAGCCGAGACCGCTCCAGAAACAGCAACCACTCTCTTCGGACCCACCCCATTTATGTCTTCCTGAGCATACTCATTGAGCCGCTAAGGAAACATGACCGAGTGAATGTCTGTGTCTCGAGCCATGTTATTGCTTTACTTACTGCCATGACTTCCATATCAGACTACTTGTGATAAAAGCAAAAGCACCAGAATCTTCCTTCACAATTCTCCCTCCGGCCTGACAGCATCACCCTCTAAAGAATTCTCGAAGATCAAAGCCTGTACTTCCACCTCCACAGCAGCCGGATTTTTTTGTCTGCATTTTCTGTCTAGTTGGGTGCAAACTAACATCTTTAATGATTGCGAAATGATCCATAACTACGTCCATATGTTGCCACAGGAAAGATGCATGTTCTAAAATGTGACTGTAACTTGTTTGCTGGTGTTGTGCCATAGGTTCTTGATACTGTGCACTGCCGTGGGCCAGCCTGTCTGACTCATATTGAACAGTCCCCATTGTTGATTATGGAGCCAAGATCTTCACAGTTGTGACATGTTCGGTTTCTACATTGTTGATTGTGGAGCCAAGATCTTCACAGTTGTGACATGTTCAGTTTCTTCATTGTTGATTGTGGAGCCAAGATCTTCATAGTTGTGACATGTTTGGTTTCTTCATTGTTGATTATGGTTTTTGGTTGAGATGTAGTTTTGCCCATGGACATTGTGTTTGTTTTGCTTAACTTCATAAACAGATTTTGATTTTCACTGTGTCTCTTGGCAGACAGGATCAGCTCTTCCAATTCTTTACCACTATTTTAGAAGAGGACCATGTCATCTGCATAAGTTCTGGAATTGAATTTCTGCCAATTTGGATAGATACAAATTGTCTCTGGTCTCATCATTTTGTGTGTGTGTATATGGCGAGGTCTCGGAGGTTTGACGCTGAGCCGCCAGCGTCTGCAGCCTACCTTGTTCCATACATGCTGGTTACCATTCTTCTGGAATAAACAAGGCAAGGCTGAGAGAGGGAACATGCAGCTTGGGCATCACATGTTCTCTGAAGCTCTGCCCAGGCATTGTGATGGAATTTTGGCCAAATTCCAACTCACATACTTTGGTCTGTCAAGACTGCAAGGTGCCCCACCCACCCACCCCCACACACACACACACACACACACACACACACACACACACACACACACACACACACACACACACACACACACACACACACACACACACACACACACACACACACACACACACACACAGAGAGAGAGAGAGAGAGAGAGAGAGAGAGATGAGAGAGAGAGAGAGAGAGAGAGAGAGAGAGAGAGTCTTAACTTTGAAGAATGCTTCTTTCCTTCCCTTATAATTAACACCATAATATTTATGTTTATAACAAGATATGATTCTATTCTATATTTTCAGCATACTCCACATATTTCTTATTTTCTGGGCATTCATAGCAGGGATGATCTTAGCCAACAGTTTTTTAAGGTGAATACACCATGTTCTCTTCATGTCCTCTGTCTTTATCTCCCCCATCCCACCTCTCTCTCTCTCTCTCTCTCTCTCTCTCTTTCTTCTCTCTCTCTCTCTCTCTCTCTCTCTCTCTCTCTCTCTCTCTCTCTCTCTCTCTCTCTCTCTCTCTCTCTCTCTCTCTCTCTCTCTCTCTCTCTCTCTCTCTTTCTGTCTATCTTGATATTTCGCATACATACTTGAATGTGCATGTGCACTTTATCTTATGTGTCTTTATGTGTGTTATATTCTCATCTGTGTAATGCAGGCTATATAACCTCTCATGTGCTTTCACCAACAATATAAGCCTAACACCATATTCCCAATATGACTTGTGCATGTGTTTGCTTTACTTACTCTTTTGTGGATTATCAAGATCAGATGTGATGTTGTGGATTTCTTTCTCAGACATGTTTGATTATAGTTGTAGAGACATTTTGTTTGTTAACTTACGTTAAAGGTCAATAGGAATAATGGTTCCATCTCCCTGCTGCTGAGTTGAATGTGTGGAGCGACTCTGTGAGGTGTGAATTTTGTGTGGAGTGCTTTTACATCTACCCGGGGTTGTTTGTTGCTTGACTTACATGTTCAGAAAAATTTTGGCTGGCCGGTCGCTGAACAAGCTGGGTTGCCTTATGCAGTAATGTGTGGCTGCTGGTTTTCTAGTGACTGCCGCTTCCGTCGATGATGAACTGTATTTTTCATGGCAGACTTTTGTGTTGGAATTCTGGCACCAGCATTATGCTTAGTTTACTTATGCGGGCTGTTGGTTTGCAGAGACTCCTGTCTGTTCCACTTTTCACATGGGGCAGTATGAAGCATTTTGTGTGATATTCACTGGCACAGGAACAGAACATAATGGGGCAACCCTTTGCCGTGAAGTTGGAACCGTGACTAACTGACTAACTAAAGTTCTAACATCAGCAAGTTGTTGTGATTGAAGAACCGCGTTGATCTGAGTTCATTCTTATATCACTTGAAGGACTGGACCTTGGTGACACTGTTGCTTGCCTACCCGGGTGCTCTTTGTCTACCATCATCATGAGGAATTGTTATGGCTCTCTTGCAGTTGTAGCATGTAGAATTCGTGGCTCTCAGCAGGCTTCATCACTTCAGTGACCATATCGATCCTCCCTTCTTTAGCCAAACTGAGATCCTTCCTTTATTAGCTAAACTAAGATCTTCCTTTCATTAGCCAAACTAAGATCCTCCATTCATTAGCCAAACTAAGATCCTCCCTTCATTAGCCAAACTAAGATCCTCTCTTCATTAGCCAAACTAAGATCCTCCCTTCATTAGCTAAACTAAGATCCTCCTTTCATTAGCCAAACTAAGATCCTCCCTTCATTAGCCAAACTAAGATCCTCCGTTCATTAGCCAAACTAAGATCCTCCCATCATTAGCCAAACTAAGATCCTCCCTTCATTAGCCAAACTAAGATCCTACCTTCATTAGCCAAACTAAGATCCTCCCTTCATTAGCCAAACTAAGATCCTTCCTTCATTAGCCAAACTAAGATCCTTCCTTCATTAGCCAAACTAAGATCCTCCATTCATTAGCCAAACTAAGATCCTCCCTTCATTAGCCAATCTAAGATCCTCCCTTCATTAGCCAAACTAAGATCCTACCTTCATTAGCCAAACTAAGATCCTCCCTTCATTAGCCAAACTAAGATCCTCCCTTCATTAGCCAAACTAAGATCCTCCCTTCATTAGCCAAACTAAGATCCTCCCTTCATTAGCCAAACTAAGATCCTCCCTTCATTAGCCAAACTAAGATCCTCCCTTCATTAGCCAAACTAAGATCCTCCCTTCATTAGCCAAATTAAGATCCTCCCGTCATTGGCCAAACTAAGATCCTCAATTCATTAGCCAAACTAAGATCCTCCCTTCATTGGCCAAACTAAGATCCTCCCTTCATTGGCCAAACTAAGATCCTCCCTTCATTAGCCAAACTAAGATCCTCCCTAACTAGTGTCTGTCCAGGATACCCCATATGGAGGTATGAACACTGAGCTAGACACAACCCAGCCTGGCACATCTGCAAAGGCATTCAAAAATGTTTGCACTTTGGCATTAAGTAGGCTAGACATATACTTGGATATTGGTGTGGACTTTAGTCATTCGCTGTATTCACTCAGTAGATGCACATCTCCTATCTCTTGTTCATCAATCTGATGCCCTGATTGTAGCTCTCCAACAGCTGGGTCTAGAACCATATGTTCAGCTCACTTATCAAACCCTAGTCATTGGAAAAATAATGACCACGAAGAGGATTCTTCATGTTTCGAAACATGAAGTCACTCTGTGCTCCCAGGGAAAAACAACATAAAATGGATACCTGGAAATTTTCTAGAAAGTAAAGGCGATCACCGTGGTATTGACCATTTGAATTATTTACTTTGTCTATGTTCTCTTTAAAACAATGCTAGCATACATATTGTTTCACATTTTACTATTATTATTTCAGCTGTTCAAATGTATGCTTCTAGTACTTTCATGAAAATAAAATATCTGAAAAGCTTTTTAGCTGGTGGCAAAGTTGATAAGAAACGAGCACAGCCGTACAAGGGTTTGACGCCTGGTCTCATTGCCTGCTAAGTGAGGGAAATATTGACCACCTTTTCCTTTGTGCATTCAGCTACAAAATGTGATGGTCTTATCACATCACACACCCATAGTAGACAACTTCTTCAGGATAACATATGTTTTAACAATTTTTTTTAAATATTACCTCGCTGAGATTAAAACAAGTTTTGGACTGAGTTTTCACCTTTCTGTGTCTTAGAATTACAATGCAAGTTGATACATTACTTGATTGTTATAATGTTATATGATTTCTTTTCTTATTACAGCCCAGATACAGTGTTGCCAAATTTACTTCCAATGTACACACGAAAATCTAAGGTAATTTAACACCATGTAGATTTGTGTAGTTATAATCAGATGTAGAGATTAGATGTAAATCTAAGGTAATTTAACACCATGTAGATTTGTGTAGTTATACAGATGTAGAGATTAGATGTAAATCTAAGGTAATTTAACACCATGTAGATTTGTGTAGTTATAATCAGATGTAGAGATTAGATGTAAATCTAAGGTAATTTAACACCATGTAGATTTATGTAGTTATAATCAGATGTAGAGATTAGATGTAAATCTAAGGTAATTTAACACCATGTAGATTTGTGTAGTTATAATCAGATGTAGAGATTAGATGTAAATCTAAGGTAATTTAACACCATGTAGATTTGTGTAGTTATAATCAGATGTAGAGATTAGACAGTTCACTGCTTAGCTAGCTTTTGTGGGGCGCAGATCCTGAGTCTCAGTGCAAACTTGCCATGCAAGAGAAAGGGCCACAAACCAGCATGTGAAGTGTTATGGTATGGGCTCATGCACACAAGAGGCCCTATTGCTATGCCATCATGGCATATGATAGAGTATGGTGCTAGGTCCATTTATTGGTGACCAAATGCATTCGAGTCATGTGATCAGTACCTGCCAGATAATTTTATGGTACTCATTTTATGGTTGACTATTGAGTCAAGCAGTTGAAAGAAATTCCATATGAGAAAAAAAGGGTTGGTGTGTGTGTGTGTGTGTCAACTCAGGACTACCAAACTGACATGTAAGTGCACTAGCCACAATGCTTCTGTGGGTCCTCCTCAATTTATTGATCGCATTAAAGCACCACATGTGATCAGGATGATTAAACTACTCAGTTTAAGACTATTTAGCAGTATTCTTGTTTAGTTCATAGTTGAAATTTTATTTCATTAAAAGTTTATTCTGGCTTGTAAAGGTTCATTAAAAGTTTAGTCTGGCTTGTAAAGGACCCTTTCATTGCACACAGTCTCCTCCCACAGATCACACAAGGAGAATCTCAGCACAGTGCACAAACTCTGTAGTACCAGCAATTTTGTTTTTGTTTTGATGGTAAAGCTACTGTAGGAATTGTACTGCCACATTCATGATCAGCCCAAAGGCTGAAATATTTCATGATTAACTGCCATATCACAATTGGTTTTTAATGACATATAACAATTGATTTTTGATGCCATGTCACAATTAGAATTTAAAACCATATTAAAACTGTTTTTTAATGCCATATCACAATTGTGTTTTACTGTGTCTCCAGCACAAAGCATCAGAAAATGATGAGCTAACATTAATGAAATCAGTGTGTACGGTGTGTGGTTTACGAAAGTGCCCCAGACATAGGTAAGTTTGTTTGAATTTGTTTTGAGTTGTGATACATTGATAACCATGTTCATTTCTTGAAACAAGTCCTATTGCAGGGATCTGCTGTGGGTAAGTGAAGCGTCAGGACCGTCACATTGTTGTAGGCCTGAGTGCATGGAGGAATTGGTGGTCAGTCTTTCCCTTCAGTAGTGAACATTGAGAGCTGGCACTGAACCCTTGTCTGGCTACACTCATGCCATTGTCAGTGTAACGTCCCAACTGTTACACCAACACACCCTTGTCCGATTACACTCAGTGTAACATCCCGACTGTTGCACCATCACACCCTTGTTCGACTACACTCAGTGTAATGTCCCAACTGTTACACCAACAAACCCTTGTCTGGTTACACTCAGTGTAACATCCCAACTGTTATACCAACACACCCATGTCCAACTACTCAGTGTAACATCCCAACTGTTACATCAACACACCCTTTCATCTTCTTGTAAAAAGTTACACGTCCTTTGCAGGACTCTTCTGTCAGTCCCAGGTTGATTTTCTAGGAAATTTTATGTTCAGTAGTTTGCCATTGCTTTCTGAACAAGAAGACAGCATTAACATCCAACTGACCGGTGTGTGAAATGAATCCAGTACTTTACTGTCAGTGCACACGCAGATTACGCATGAATGAGATAAACCCCTGAGCCACGAGATATGCTTAACAGAAGTGTGGAGGGTAAAGCAAGCACACAAAGGGAAGACAAGAGTTACATGAGCAAAGACAATATCAAGATATGGGCCACAAGAAGAGTGCATTTTGAAGATGTGGGGCAGAAAATATCGGAAACTCATTACAGCCCATTCAGTGTAGAGATGGCACTTGCTGATGATGGTGATGACAACAGCTATTAGAACTCAGAAACACCAACTTATGAATGTGAGTCAATAAGTAAGTCACACAGTTCTGTGGGATGGCAAGTAAATGTAGTTGGTGTTTTCTACATGTGTCATTAGGTGACAGCAACATTGAACTTTATATTCCCGTTCGTCAGGTGTCTCATGCGCATGCGCAGTGCATAAACAAAATGGCGACTGTACTTACAGAGTGTACAACCAAAGAGCAACATGCTGTTGTGCGTTGTTTTTTTTGTGTGGATTAAAGGATTGCCTGCAAAGGACATTCATAATGAAATGCTTCCTGTTTGTGCTGACTACCAGCCCGAATCCATGCTTCTGTGCAATGGAAACATCCTTCTTCGCCTTGTGTCCAAAATTTAAAGGTTACGCCATCAGCAGGGAAGGTTATGCTGACAGTGTTCTGGGATTGTCAAGGAGTGCTTTTAACCAATTTCAAGAAGAAAGGTGACAATGTGAATTCTGAATCGTACTGTGAAGTTCTATCGATGCTTCATGATGCAATTCGAAGAAAACATCCAGGACTGCTGACTAGAGGAGTGTTGCTTCTTCATGACAATGCCAGACCACATACGGCTCGATTAACTCAGGAGAAAATTAACCAACTAAGGTGGGAAGTTCTGGAACATCCACCTTACAGCCCCGACTTAGCCCCTAGCGATTTCCACCTTTTTGGTCCACTGAAAACCCACCTTGGCGGGAGACATTTCGCGAATGACGCCGAAGTTGAATGTGAAGTGAAAACGTGGTTTAGAAAACAGAGCACGCAGTTCTATGCAGCCGGTTTGGGAGGACTGATAAAACGATGGGATAAGTGCATCAATGTTGGTGGAAATTATGTTGAGAAATAAAGGGACAATGTATGTATAAAAATAAACTGGTTTCAAATTGTTATCATATTTAGTTATTTTTCTACAGCCATTTGTGACTTACTTATTGACTTCCCTTCGTACATACACATACCTTCAACTAAGAACATTTTACAGTAGAACATGCATTGAATTACCCTGCCTCGAATTCAACTTGAATAATGAAGTCACAAACAATATTCAGGTGCATACTGCAGAAGTCAAACAGCATAAAGTTAAACAATGAATCCTTAAAGCTGAAATACACAACATGCATTGCTACCACAGTGACTAAACCCTTCCCCCAACTTTATAAACAAATGAAAAAAAAACGTGATTGTCAGTCACCTAATATATGTATATTCATTGCTCAAACTCACAATGGGAAAACATTATTTTGAATGAACCTAACTGGCAAAACTGCAGCCGTGCAATATACATATTGATTAACCCACACACCATTTAAATGCTAGAGACTTGTTACAGAAAGAAGAAAACAGGCTCTCCAACTATAACAAGCACACTTTATGGCACAGCTGTGTTTACACACCTGTTCTTTAAACTTATAATATTTGCACAAGTTCAGATAAGTTTATCAGAATTAGCTATTTATAGGGTGTATTTTTAATGACTGTGCAGTGTTTGAAAATATTGCCGCTCCAAGTTTTGTATTCACCCTCTGTAAAGTTCATGCAACATAATAGGTGAATACACAACTTGGACCAGCAATATTTTCAAACACTGCACAGTCATTAAAAATATACCCTGTACAATGACCACAACATGCACATGTGCACTCATGCAGAGATGATGGGGAACTGCAGAGCAACACATAAACAAATTTAAACCTACACTTAAGTATTTGCAATTTTTTCCTTGTTTCATTAACAATTTATTTAATTTCAGACCAGAATTAAATATATTAGCGTTTCAGCCATGGACCAGTTTAGACATTAGGCAAAAAGTGGATGCAGCTTTAGATGAGGTTTGTCTGAGATGTTCTGCCTGTGCCATTTTGTTTGATATGTTACATTGTGTTTGTTAAACATGATAAACAAAACATAATTGTGTTTCTGAATACCAATGATAATGAAGAAGCCTATCAGAACTATAAGGATAAGTCAGTAAATGAGTTACAAAATGATATAATATAGTTGAGAAATTGTTGATAGTTTATTAAAAGTAAGTTGCATATCCTTTACAGGACGTAAACTCCAGCATTTGTTGGCTGTTCATAATTCCTGGGCAAGTTTAAGTTCATTAGTTTGCCATTGCTTTCTGAACGACCAGCACCCATACCATTTTATACAAAACCAGCATACGGCAGTCTGCTGCCAAATCGTCCAAGCGGTGTATTGAATGCGGTATGTGGGATTACAAACTGCATCCATAACCCCTTCACCAAGGAGCTGGCATTATGATAGTTTATACAGGTGTCATTATGTGGCATATCCATGTATGATGATGCCTATGTGTGGCAGACGATAATTGCTGCATGCATGTGTGCATGCACATACAAAGTTTCACCTGCACATGGTTTTGTAAATGTCAGTTACATTCAAAGATTGCACCACCAGTGCTGGCTGTTTTGGGGTTCTTTTGGGCCAGATGACTTACTGCCCAGAGTATTCATGAGGAAATGTTGCTTGTCTACAGCGGCAAGTGTTTGTCACATAAAGTAGTACACAACTAATTTGCTGAAGGGTAAAGATGATGAGCTTGAAGTGCAAACAGGACTAAGGCAGTAGTCCAAAGACTTCTATGGTGCAGACATTGGGGGAGTGATATAATAATAGAATAAGTGCATAAATGTTCACAGATTATGTTGAGAAAAAAAGGGAGATGTAAGTATATATATCTTTCAAGTTAACATCTCATAGTTTTTTTTTTTTAACAGACTGTTTTGCGTCTTGCTTACTGACTTACCTTCACATGTATGTGTATGTGTGGATGAGTTTAAAACCTGGATATGGAGCAATGAAACTATATTTCATACAAACATCCAAAGATCATTCATAGACTGCTTTTTAAATTACAATGGACAGTACTATTGTCTTGTATAGACTTTCTTCAAAAGGTTAAATGGAAGAGTTATAAATATTATAATTCTGCCAGCTGAAATTGGTAAAAGTTTGGTAATCCAGTATTTTCATTGGGTAATCCCATTGCATATACTGCCATAGAGATGGATATACAGGAACTTCATATGGTACATCAGATCTGTGAAAGAGAATGATCTGTTCCCTATCTTGTTGTCTTTTTTCATTCCCAACTCAGCAAAATAATTTACCTCGAGTCTCATTCCTTGAAGCAGCTTTACATCTTTGATTCATATTATCTTCCAAGGTTAGAGTCAGAGTGGTTCAGAAGTAGGTTGTCTGCATCTAACTTTCACCAGGTTTAAATCCAGTTGAGGACAATATTTTCTCTAAAGTATTTCCAGTGGTAACTCAGTGATGTCATACTGTGTGGGTAGTGGATGAGATACCTATCTTTCTTAGACAAGGCTGAAAAATAGAAGGTTCCATCTCTGAGGTGGAGAATTTGGTAGTGCAAAATAATTCCCAAATGGTGATCACTATTAGGTACAAAGATTTACATTTTTATTCTGTTTTGCTTATGTATTGTTCTGCAAACTGTTGATTTTTTTTCTGTCGGGGGCAAAAAGAAAATCCAAACCTGCACAGTTCGCGGCGACTGCACTAGCCAGGCGGCCTTTATTCCTCAGGCTCAAAGACCCCTCTGCCATACACCGCAAGGTTCTATATTGGCAGTAAATGACAGTGACAGTTTTTTCATTGCTCTCAACACAAACCACAGACAGATTCTCAATCTTTCATCAGTTCTCTGGTCTCATATATTTTCATGCCAGGATGTCTTTCATGTCCTGTGTCCACTGTCTTGTGGCTAACCCCTGCCTCTTCTTCCAGGTAACATTTATGTTTAGGAGCCTCAATTTTCTTCTTCAATGTTGTGAAATGGTTCATGATTCGCAACAGTCCATGTGCTGTCCTAGGAAGGATGCATATTAATATTCTCATAATGTTTACTTTGATTTTCTTGCTGATGTTTTGCTCAGAGGCTCCTAATGATGTTTACTCTCTGCTTTGCTAGGGTCAGTCTCTTTTCTGGTTTCTTTTGAATGGTCCCCAGTTGCTGTTAATTATGGAGTCAGGTACTCAAAGTTTGTGAGTATTCCCATTTCTTCATTGTTGATTGTAATTTCTGATCTGATATGAGGTTTTGAACAGTCATCTCTTACGGCTTTAATGCCTAGCACCTTAAATCATTATTCCTAGGCAGAAACAGGCTTGCTGACTTGGAACATCTGTCATGTATGTTTTTCTGTTTGTTTGCATATCTGTCTTCCTACGTTTATCTACCCACCTGTACAGGCATGGTGAACTTGATCATTCTTCTGCCTGTCACTAAACCCTTTGGCAAGTTATTTTCATATAGTGAATTGGTTGCGGAGCTGTTGATATTCTAAGGCCATATTTCTGTATTGCCCTTTTAAAATCCATCAGTCTATCTGTTTTCTTGGTTTTAATTTTTGCCTTTTAACCATCATGCCAAATACTATACACATGAAGTGTGTAGATTTTAGGACCTTCTTGCCAGAAGACTAACCCATTTATTTCTCTGTATAATCCCAACACTGTCGGCTCTTATTTCCTATCTTTTGTCACTGTTTCTAACTTTATGTCATCGTATGACACTTTTCTTAAGCACCTCATGTGATATATTGTGACCTTTTGCTTTTGACCATTAGAGTCTGTGTTAGACATTGATTACAGTGAATTGGTATATAAACACTGTTGATCAATTGTGATTTTTGTCTCCAATGGGATGTTTAAATGACATAATGTCTACATAAAACTAAATCATACAAGTACAGTTTTAGAAACCACAACACAAATATTGTCTAGATAGGTATACAAATATATGGCAAACAAATTAATAGGATTTCTGTATTTTCTTGTCTTCCAGTTTTTAACAATAGTACTGAAAGATCATGTCTATTCATGGTGGAGGTAAGAATGTCGACAAAAATCACATATAGTTTTGTTCCTAACTCATTTTATATACAACATTTCATACATTCAATAATCACTGGTCTGACACTTAATTTAGTGGTTGGAGGTTATCTGTGGTGAAGTGGTCAAGCTATAGGCCTCATACCCAGAGGGCTATGAGTTCGTTTTGAGACAGGTCATCACTGGAGCTGTGGAGCTCGTGCTTTGTGCGATGTTCTTGACAAGCGGCTTGGAGTTGTGCAGAGAGGGACTGAACCAGATGGGGTAAAACCCAGGGTAGTGGGGTCAATCCTTTCACCTTTAACCTTTAACATCTTGTTTGAAACTTCATTTAGAAGTGATGTGGCTGAGAGTTTCAGTATCTGACTCAGGCTCATAAGTGACCTGGTTCACTCCCTACTGAAGGCTGGGATATGTTTTAATGGGTATTGGTTTCTAATGTTATAACACTACTCTCTGATCTCTTGGTTAGTGAGATTGAATACCTAGCCTTTTCAGATAAGGGAAGAATACAAGATGTCCTATTAAAATTTGTGCACATTAACAGTCACACATTAGTTGGAAGTTGCAAAGAGTAGGTCTTACTTGCACTGCCCTGGAAAAAATGTTAGAGGAATAAACTGACATGTGATAGAACGAAGACACAAACTTTATTTTCAAAGGGTTAAGAATGGGCACGCAGGTCTGTTTAACATTCTGTGTGAGTAAATAGAGACTGTTATCTAATTGGGCACACAGGTCCTGTTTAACATTCTGTGTGAGTAAATAGAGACTGTTATCTAATTGGGCACACAGGTCTGTTTAACATTCTGTGTGAGTAAATAGAGACTGTTATCTAATTGGGCACACAGGTCTGTTTAACATTCTGTGTGAGTAAATAGAGACTGTTATCTAATTGGGCACACAGGTCTGTTTAACATTCTGTGTGAGTAATAGAGACTGTTATCTAATTGGGCACACAGGTCTGTTTAACATTCTGTGTGAGTAAATAGAGACTGTTATCTAATTAACATTCTGTGTGAGTAAATAGAGACTGTTATCTAATCGGGCACACAGGTCTGTTTAACATTCTGTGTGAGTAAATAGAGACTGTTATCTTGGATGAAATCTGTCTAGAGGAAGTACAACTTAGACAAATGCATGCCACAGTTAGACCTCCAAGCTTTGAGTTAGAGAGGTGCATAAATAGTTGTGATGCCCACCACTCAAATTAGTAGTAAAGAAAATGGAGACACACTTTGTTTTCTTTACTTATTTCAAATATGAGCATTTACACATTGATTTTGTTTTACTCCATACATCTTTTAAAATAAACCTGAGAGCATTTTGGTAATGTAGTGCAATAAATGATTGGTATTTGTATTGTTAGATATTGAATGTGTTAAAATGCTTTATCCATGATGTTGCATCTAGCTGCATTTGTTTGGTAGCATGAAAAATTAGGTTTTCATGGGGCACACATTTATTTTAATCTATCCTCACAGTTTAAACACATTTTCTCTTGGAAACCTAGAGGCAAGGAAGTATTCAACAAGATCAAGTTAGTGTGTACCCATGGTTTGATTTAAAAGTAATAGTAATGGACACGTAGGTCAGCATGGTCAAATGGATAAGAACTTGTGTTCTTTAACATCCGGTGTACTGATGCCAGGGTAAGAGGTTTAACCCCTACACTGGACAGTTGGACTAAAATGTTGACCTATCGTCCTTGACCTGGGGAAGTTAATTACAAGTACCTCAGAAGTCAGAGTGGGTTCACCTGATGACGAGGGACACTGTTAATAGGTAAAACTAATCCACACTCAAAATTCAGTCCAGCACTATATAAAGTAGGTAGTGTGTATGGACTACACTTGAGTTCAAAGCGAGCGAGCGAGTGAAAAAAATCAAAAACAAAATGGACACACCCTGAAATATATTGAGTATATGGTGCTGGTCCATATTGTTAGACTCATCACCCGCAGTCGTTGGGTTATGTCTTCAATACCATGCCAGCTGCCTTTACTTCCTCTACATTTTCCTGGTATTAATTTTCGGTTTTAAAAGTCAACCTGAAAGCCCAGGTCAATGGAAAAAATGTTCCCTCCTCAAAAGAGATTAAAAAATGTAACTGTATACCTAGAATTAATTATTAATCATGTTTAAATAGGATATTGAAGGCACTCTTTTTTGTTTATAAATCAATCAATCAATCATGTGCCATGCCGGAAAGCGTGGGCGGTCATGACTCGCCATTTCACTCGATCACCAGAGTTGTGGATCAGCTCAGTGTTCCTGTCTCGTCCATGCCATGTGGCCAAGCCATTCAGGTATAAAATTTATAAAGTTTATAAAATGTAGGTGAATTTAACCCATCAGTTACAGATTGTGAAATCTGAGCATTCTATTAGCAAGGAATTACTTGGACAGTTTAAATATTCTGATAAGAAATGGTTTGCTGTCTGCGTGTCTGCAAACTTGATATTAGGTAAAGCTAACCTATAGCTGATACTGCGACGTGATGTGAAGTGTTAGGCCTTCACACTTACTAGGTCACAGCATAATGATTCAAGGTGGCCAGCTCCCTTCACCACCACATCCTTCTAAGAAAATTATACGCAAACTCTTGTACATAATGGTCAGAAACAAACCCAATCATTTAAACCTAGATTATTGTATTGCTAAGGAAGAGCATTAATTACACTACTACCATGGCTTCTTCATAGCCATAATATTACATAAACTGGTGTCTTTCTTGGGTGTCTTTTAGTTGCTTCATAGTTGTTTCTTTCTTCATTTTTCTTCCAAGGGAAATGCATCACGCCAAGTTATGCACCTCTAAGATCAGTGTGTCTGACTTCAGCGTGCACTTGTGTAAACTTTACTTTCTCTAGACAGATCCCATCCAAGTTATGCACCTCTAAGATCAGTGTGTCTGACTTCAGCGTGCACTTGTGTAAACTTTACTGTCTCTAGACAGATCCCATCCAAGTTATGCACCTCTAAGATCAGTGTGTCTGACTTCAGCGTGCACTTGTGTAAACTTTACTTTCTCTAGACAGATCCCATCCAAGTTATGCACCTCTAAGGTCAGTGTGTCTGACTTCAGCATGCACTTGTGTAAACTTTACTTTCTCTAGACAGATCCCATCCAAGTTAGTGGGCTCCATCTACCTGTGGGTAGGTTTTCTTTATTAACAGCTTTGCCAGGGCATTGACCTAACACCCTACTCTGTGATTTCCTGCTGCCATGAGTTTTTAAGCTTGTGTGACTGCATGTGGGAATCTCCAATTTTTTCCCATTATCTGAGAAGGCTGGGTTTCTGATCTCACTACCCACGTGGACAGAGGGACATGTGATATTAAACACCAGTGGTTCGTGTAAACACGCCCAGCACTGTGCTGGGATTGGAACCTGGTCACTTGTGAACCAGAGGTGGACACCATATCTTCTCAGCCACACACACACGCACAGCACACCATGCATACATGCACACCCCCTCTCCTCCATGTTATTGTTATACGTGTGTGCTAATGTTACTGCTAAAGTTAAGTAATCACCAAATTCTTTCAGGGAACTTAGTGAAGATGAGGAATTTGTTGATGAACTCAGGATTAATTTTCGTTTCTTGGCATCTGTGATGCTGAGACGGATGAAAAAGGTTTGCTATAATTGATATATTTTCATTATTAATTCATCAGTCATATTGTATGGGTGGGTAGGAGTGAGGAGAGAATAATTGAAGAATGGGGTATATGTGTGGAAAAATCTTCCTCTTGTCTCTTTCATCTATGTCTATTTTTCAGGCATCCTTTTTTTTTATTTTCTTGACCAAATAATTGTTTATATATTGTATGGTCATGTCTTTGTTCTGTTATTTAGTTCTGTGCAACCTGTTATTTGTTTCTTTAGTTCATGAATATGATTTTCTTTCCCCCATTATGACAATCATCATCGTTACTATCTCCTTCTGGCTTCTGTAAGGTTATTATTCTTATACTTCATCTGCTATCAGTTTTCTGTGCTCAGCATTCTAAACAAATATATGAAGTGCCTCATACAGGGTGTTGTCATGGATGCCCCACAGTTTCTCTTGTAAGATGTTTGGCATGTAACTGTTTTACTGTCAGGAAACTATTGTTAATGCACTCTCAGTTCATACACATTTCATTTATGACTAGGCTGATGAGTCCTTATAGCAGAAAACCTCTGCTGCATAGCATGGCCTTATTTTTGATAGGTTCTTTCCTCCAGTTGTAGTAGTTTCTTTTCACAAAGTTCAATATAATGCCTCACAGTGCATCTCTAATTAGTTTGGCCAGAAGCCTTTTCTTCCCAGGTTGTTTCATGTCCTTCTTACAGCATGCTTGAATTTTACTTGTGGACATCCAATTTTCCTATAATCATTTGCTGGTCATCCATAGAGTACATCCTTTGAAACATAGCCTGAGTTCACAAACAGTGGACATTACTGTGTCAGCCTGTTTTCAATGCACATCCAGCACATGTTTGACAAGGTACTGTGTCTCTCTCTATATAGGCTCAGTGCACTTTATCTGCCCTTAATCTCATTCATTTCTAGTTTTTGTAGTACTTATTTGTTAATTTTTATGATGCACCTCCTATTCATCTATATAACCACATTTTTAAGCTTAATTTTTGCCCTCACATTATATACAAGTATTATCCATGTGTTTGCACCATACACTAATGAAGAGTATATGTAGCACTTTATTTTTATTCGTAACTAAGTTGTTTCAGAAATTCAAAAGTGTCTTTGTTATCTGATATTATTTCTTAAAAATGTTGATACCATACACTAATGAAGAGTATATGTAGCACTTTATTTTTATTCGTAACTAAGTTGTTTCAGAAATTCAAAAGTGTCTTTGTTATCTGATATTATTTCTTAAAAATGTTGATACCATACACTAATGAAGAGTATATGTAGCACTTTATTTTTATTCGTAACTAAGTTGTTTCAGAAATTCAAAAGTGTCTTTGTTATCTGATATTATTTCTTAAAAATGTTGATACTAATGTGACATTGTTTGTCCCAACATATGCAGGTAGATATTCCTCATCTACTGACTCAAAAAATTTTGCATGCAGGCGTGCAGCATATAGACTTATGCATACAAGCTTTTGAAAAAGGTATTTGCTTTTTAGAATTGTTTTTTTATTTGCTTTTTATAGAAGAATATATATGTTTGTTTTAATACAAGTTTTTGATAATTTGTTACACTGTTTCAAAACGTTGCATTTGTGATTTGAAAACAGGAGAGAAAATATCTCGAAGAAGGTTTTTTTTGTTTTTTTTTTAAATTAGTTAATTTAATATAAAATCTATTGAGGAGTTTTATTGTTGCTTGACAGTTGGAAATAGAGAAAAAAGCAGACCAGATAGGCCACTCACTACCCAGGCTAATTTTCAAAATAAGAATACCAGCCAACAAATGAATGTTTATAATGTGTGTGGTTCTGATATACACACATTTGGATACTTGCTGGTGTGATGGAGTTCATGCATCATGCTAATATTCTCCATGACTGATCTATGGGAGGAGACTGAGGCACTTATGGAGGTATCTGTGTGCTATAAAGGGGATCAATGGGAGCAGACTGTGGCACTTACAGAGATATCCATGTGCTATAAAAGGGATTTATGGGAGGAGACTGTGGCACTTACAGAGATATCTGTGTGCTATAAAAGTGATGTATGGGAAGAGACTGCAGCGCATATGGGATATCCATGTGCTATAAAAGGGATCTATGGGAGGATACTGCAGCACTTACAGAGATGTCTGTGTGCTATAAAAGGGATCTATAGGAGGAGACTGCGGCACTTACAGAGATGTCTGTGTGCTATAAAAGGGATCTATAGGAGGAGACTGTGGCACTTACAGAGATGTCTGTGTGCTATAAAAGGGATCTATGGGAGGAGACTGTGGCACTTACAGAGATGTCTGTGTGCTATAAAAGGGATCTATAGGAGGAGACTGTGGCACTTACAGAGATGTCTGTGTGCTATAAAAGGGATCTATAGGAGGAGACTGCGGCACTTACAGAGATGTCTGTGTGCTATAAAAGGGATCTATGTGAGGAGATTGAGGCACTTATGGAGATATCTGTGTGCTATAAAGGGGATCAATGGGAGCAGACTGTGGCACTTACAGAGATATCCATGTGCTATAAAAGGGATTTATGGGAGGAGACTGGCACTTACAGAGATATCTGTGTGCTATAAAAGTGATGTATGGGAAGAGACTGCAGCGCAAATGGGATATCCATGTGCTATAAAAGGGATCTATGGGAGGAGACTGCAGCACTTACAGAGATGTCTGTGTGCTATAAAAGGGATCTATAGGAGGAGACTGCGGCACTTACAGAGATGTCTGTGTGCTATAAAAGGGATCTATAGGAGGAGACTGTGGCACTTACAGAGATGTCTGTGTGCTATAAAAGGGATCTATGGGAGGAGACTGTGGCACTTACAGAGATGTCTGTGTGCTATAAAAGGGATCTATGGGAGGAGACTGTGGCACTTACAGAGATGTCTGTGTGCTATAAAAGGGATCTATAGGAGGAGACTGCGGCACGTACAGAGATGTCTGTGTGCTATAAAAGGGATCTATGGGAAGAGACTGTGGCACTTACAGAGATGTCTGTGTGCTATAAAAGGGATCTATAGGAGGAGACTGCGGCACTTACAGAGATGTCTGTGTGCTATAAAAGGGATCTATGGGAGGAGACTGGCACTTACAGAGATGTCTGTGTGCTATTTATGGGATCTATGGGAGGAGATTGCGGCACTTACAGAGATGTCTGTGTGCTATAAATGGGATCTATGGGAGGAGATTGCGGCACTTACAGAGATGTCTGTGTGCTATAAAAGGGATCTATAGGAGGAGACTGAGGCACTTACAGAGATGTCTGTGTGCTATAAAAGGGATCTATATGAGGAGACTGAGGCACTTATGTATATATCCGTGTGCTGTAAAAGTGATCTATGGGAGGAGACTGCAGCACTTACGGAGATATCTCTGTGCTATAAAAGGGATCCTTGACCAACAACTCCAGGACACCCTGTTATCTTTCTACACATTTTCATTTTTAAACTAGGTGTGAAGGTGATTTTGCCCATGTGTTACGAGGGTAAGTTAATAAGTAAGTCACAAATGCCTGTAGAAAAATAACTAAATATGATAACAACTTGAAACCAGTTTATTTTTATACATACATTGTCCCTTTATTTCTCAATATAATTTCCACCAACATTGATGCACTTATCCCATCGTTTTATCAGTCCTTCCAAACTGGCTGCATAGAACTGCGTGCTCTATTTTCTAAACCACGTTTTCACTTCACATTCAACTTCAGCGTCATTCGTGAAATGTCTCCCGCCAAGGTGGGTTGTCAGTCTGTATGCTGACAGATGTTCATACCATAAAGCGGTGCATAGCTGGGTAGAAAAAGTTGAGGGTGAGTCAATAAGTAAGTCACACAGTTCTGTGGGATGGCCAGTAAATGAAAACAAAGCACGCAGTTCTATGCAGCCAGTTTGGAGGACTGATAAAACCATGGGATAAGTGCATCAAGTGTTGGTAGAAATTATGTTGAGAAATAAAGGGACAATGTATGTATAAAAATAAACTGGTTTCAAGTTTTTATCATGTGTAGTTATTTTTCTACAGCCATTTGTAACTTACTTATTAACATTACCCTCGTACCAGGGCCCATAAAGGAATCAAAGAATAGTAACACTGTAATCTACCATGAAAGGCCTAAGAGGCAACTTAGCAGGGTTTGGCCTGAGACTGGCTGCCTTATCCCGTAGAAAACTGTAGCTGTAAACTCCAGCCAATCATGAACAAGTTTACAAAGTCCTTGGCTGGAGTTGGTTGAGGGCCTGTGCTCCATTTAAAAATGAAAGGAAGAGGATGAAGGTGATCTACAAAAGACTGCTCTAAAATGATTATTTCTGCATGATTTCATGTTGCAGCTGGGTATGAAGGTGATGTACAAAATACTGCTCTAAAATGATTATTTCTGCATGATTTCATGTTGCAGCTGCGTATGAAGGTGATGTACAAAAGACTGCTCTAAAATGATTATTTCTGCATGATTTCATATTGCAGCTGGGTATGAAGGTGATCTACAACAGATTGCCCTTGACTATATGGGACCTGGCATTCATTGTGCTATGTGGAGCAGGAAAGCAGAGGTGGAGTACCTCCGTAGACTAGTGGAGTCTCTGTTTCCTTGTATCCTACCACCACAGGCTCTAAATTCAAGGTAAGGATCATCTTCTTACAGTCCATGTCATAAAGCGTTGGCTATCATATCTGTCCACAGCCCTCTGTTTCATGTACTGCCAATCATCTTTGGTACCGATGTTCCTCCATGCCTTGATGCAAAACTGTCTAGCATCTTCTGTTTTGGGAACCCCCTGCTTCTCTTCCCATCCAGCTTTTCTGACATGCCATATACCTTTTATTCTGTGCTGGTATCAATTACTGACTGTTTGTAGTGTAATTGTTTTAATCATTCTTTTGTGTTTCTGATCAATTTGGCAGTGCTGAGGGTATACTATATATATATATATATATATATATATATATATATCAGATTACCAACTGCCATGATTGATAATTGGTGATCTATTGGTTTGCGTGCTTGCTTACCAATACAGTGGTTGGGGTTCAATCCTCTGTAGTTGCAGGATTTATTGTCTCCTGGGATTGACCCAACCTTGTAAAATGTATCCTAGAAATTTAATAGATTTTCTAGAAATTATCTGGCAACACAGGGTGTGGAGAAGGGAACTGTGCACCTGACATAATGTCCTGGCCTAGTATATGTGAACACTTCACACCACTACAGCAGAATCTGTCATGGGATTACCTTTAACTTTGCTGCCAATGAGCAACTAACCTGATAGAAAGGAACCAGATAGGAGTGCTTCATATTTGGAACTTGAGTGAGTGATTATGTATGTTTCAGGAGTACTTGTGCCTTGGTGAGAGAATTACTGGCAGGTTCTGTACTTCTACCCACCATGGACGCTATAGCGAATCCAGTAAGTAGCTTCTGTGATTGCATAATGCATAATAGAGTTACATCTGAACATAACAACATAGGTAATCCACAATTGGAGTGGATAAATAAATAGTAAAATAAATAATGGAAGCATTGACATTGACAAAATAGGACAAATAGAGAAACAGATAAATTAATAGGCCTGGATCTAAGTAATTACAAATATTTTATAGAAATTATGTATATTTCTAAATATTTACGCATAAACACACACATATATTTATATATACATGTTCACACATATGTACATATACACGTTCCCTTATATATATATATATATATATATATATATATATATATATATATATATATATATATATATATATATATATATATATACATATATATATATACACACACACCGTATTTTACGGACTATGAGACGCTACGGATTATAAGACGCACCTTAATTTTTAAGCAATTAATTTAAAAAATAACATTTAATTTATTTCGATGATAAGACGCACCTGGATTTTGGAAGCAATATTTTGAAGAAAAAAGTGTGTCTTATACTCCGTAAAATACGGTATATATATGTGTGTGCGCGCGCATATACATATTTACACATATATATGTACAGTACTAGTAATCGTGATGATGGAGTTAATCCTGACTGTGTTACCAAGGAAATCCCCTGTGTCAGACTAAGAAACAGAGTGAGAATAGGAACATGGAATGTGAGAAGTCTGTATGAGGAGAAGCTTAAAGTAGTATGTGATAAGATTGAGAGGTTAAATATTAAAATTTTAGAAATTAGTGAACATCGCTGGAAAGGCAAGGAGCATTTTACAACAGAAAATGGAAGTCTTTTTATATATTCTGGTAGAGACGTCGGAGGCCAGAGAGGAGTGGCATTTTGTTTAGATAAAACAACTGCAAAAGCTTTAATGGGATGTAACCCAGTTAGTGATAGAATCCTCACTATCAGACTTAAAGGCCGTCCAAAAAAAAAAAACTCTCATAAAGATATATGCACCTACTTCAACAGCAGAGGAGGATGAAATTGAAGATTTTTATGCCACACTGCAAAACACATTAAATAAGATTGGTCATAATGATATAGCAATAATAATGGGAGATTTTAATGCAAAAGTAGGTACAGAAAGGGCTGAAAATGAGAGGCACCTTTTGGGAAAATTTGGACTGGGAAATAGAAATGATGCAAGTGACAAAGTAATTGAATTTTGCACGGAAAATGAGTTAAGGATAGCCAACACACTTTTTAAACAACATCCAAGAAGACGCTTCACATGGAAGTCCCTGGACAGTATTACCAAACATCAGATAGATTATATTTTAATACAGAGAAGATGGAGATCAAACATAACATCTGTAAAAACCCAACAAGTGCAGACTGTGATACAGATCATCAGTTATTAGAAGCAGATCTGAAATTAAAACTCAAAAAGCTTACCCAAAGACCAAGGCCACTTCGTTTTGATGTCACAAAAATACCAGATGTATACAACATAGAAGTGAGGAATCGTTTTGGGGTCATGATGTCTGTACAAGAGGAAATGACACCTGATGAACTGGCAGTACAAGCTAGAGATATCTTGATAACTGCAGCCAAAGATTTAATTCCAAGCAAGAAAAAGCAGTATAAGCCATGGATTACATCAGACATGTTAGAATTAATAAAACAATGAAGGGAACAACAGAAAGGAGGTGAATCCATAACAGCAGGATGAAGTATAAATCTTTAATTCGAGAATTAAGAAAGAACACAAGAAAGCACAAAAATCAATATGTACGAGAATAGAGCAATATCATAAGACTGGAAGAGATTACGAAATGTTCAAAGAAATGAAGTTATTGACAAGAAATGTTCAACCTCAATTGAATGTTATCTGTGACAAGATAGGAAATACCTTAACAGAATCTAGACAAATTCTAGAAAGATGGCAGGAGTACTGCAGTGGAATGTATGATATTATTGACAGTGAGGATATGAATGAGATACATGCGCCAATGATAGCAGAGACAGAACCTGAACCCTCATTAGATGAAATTGCATGGGCAATAAAGAACCTGAAGAATGGTAAATCACCTGGATGTGATGAGATACCAGCTGAACTAATTAAAGCGGGAGGAGAAGAAAGCATACAAATCTATCACGCATTATGTAAAAAGATATGGAAATATGGTATATGGCCAAAAGATTGGAAGAGAACTATCTTCATTCCAATACCAAACAAGGGCAACCTGAAATTATGCACCAACTATAGAACTGTTGCCCTGATCAGTCATGCAAGTAAAATTCTACTAAAAATCATAATGGGAAGACTTCCTGAGAAAACGGAAGAAGAAATTAACGTGGTTCAACCTGGATTTAGACAAGGAAGAGGAACAAGAGATCACATTCTCAACATGCGTTTAATAATAGAGAAATGCAGAGAATTTAATGTAAACCTGTTCTCATGTTTTGTGAATCATTCAAAAGTATTTGACTGTACAACATCAGAAACTTTGGGAAATCATGAGGAATATGGGCTTTCCATCACATGTAATACAACTCATAAAAATGCTCTATCTAGACCAATAAGTAGCGGTTAGAATAGATGGCGAGACATCAGATTGGTTTGACATCAAGCAAGGAGTCTGTCAGGGGTGTGTGCTGTCCCCCTATTTGTTTAACCTGTACGCCAAAAATATAATGAAAAATGTAAGAGATGATATAAATAGGTAGCTATATGATACCCTAAATATCGGTGGTCATGACATATCAGAGATTAGGTATGCTGATGATACAGTATTGCTATCCACAACACAGAATGGTGTAGAAAACCTAATAGCCTCAACTCAATTGAATAGTGAAAATCACAGCTTATATCTTAACATAGCAAAAACAAAGATAATGCATACAGATAAAACTACTATGGAGAAAGAAATATATGTTAATGAGGAAAAATTGGAGGTGGTGGAAAATTTTGAATATCTTGGGTCATTGATTACCAACAACGGTGACACAATGAAAGAAATTAAACGACGACTATCAATTGCTCTTCAAAGACTAAAACAACTGAATAAATTATGGAGTGGGACAGACAGAACTACAAAAATTAGATTTTTAAGAGCATGCATCTTTCCCATTGCAACATATGCCTGTGAGACCTGGACACTTACTAAACAAGCTGAACAGCGCATAAATGCCTTTGAATATAAATGTTATAGATGAGTTCTAAGAATATCTTGGGTAAAGAAAAGAACAAATGCATCCATACTTCAAGAGCTGAATATTGAAGAAGGTTGGCTATTAAAGACGATAAAACAAAGAAAATTGAAATATTTTGGTCACTTGAAATGTCACAAAAGTTTGGAGAGAACAATAATGGAGGGGTATATGCCTGGGAAGAGAGGAAGAGGAAGGCCAAAGAGAAGATGGGTGCAGAATGTGGCGGATGATCTCCAGATGGGTGTATCGGACGCGGGACATCTTGCTTATGATCGAGAGGTTTTCCAGAAGGTTGTTATGGGAGCGAGGTTCTGCAGTGGACATGCTACTGAATGAAATTAATGATATGTACAAATCATAAGAAACATGTCATTTAAATACATAACACAATGTTCTTATGTATGTGCAAGTTCTCATAGCCCAGTGGCAGTATCTGATAATTGATTTATCTTTACTTACATATTTATTGCATCATTGTTTAGTAATTGACAACTGATTAACATTTCCAATAATTTACGACCTGTTTTTTCACAGGATCTCTTAAATAATTTACTCCTGGTATTCTTTGACAACACCCCAGTAAGTTGAATACAAGTTTTTTCCAGTCTTATTTAACTAAGAAAATAGTTCTACCAGATACTAGTTAATTTTTTAGGCCTTTAAATGGTTAGTATTATTCAGATTTCATATCTGCTTCTTCTTCTGCGTTCATCCGGAGTTTTTTTTTTGGACGTGATTGCGTTGTGCCTGTTTACAGCAGAGCTGCGTTCTTGCGCCATTAGGCCGACACATCTGACTTCTGCGGGCATTTGTTGACCGGGTTAACCTTCCCGGGGGATTTCATATCTGTAAAATAGGATAGGATGGGTGGCTGAGCGATTAGGATACTGACCTATCAGTCAGAAGACCCAGGTTCTGAATTTAATGCCCAGTAAGACTAATTATTGTTATCTGTCTTGGCATCTGTGGTGATGGGATAGCGAACACGATTCTTAAACCTGCATACTGCATTTAAAATCAGCTGCAGACAATTTGGAAGCAGACCGCCTTGTGTTGATTTTTATCAATGGTATGGGTGCTGGTCATTCAGAAAGCAGTGGAAAACTACTGAACGTAAACTTGCCTAGTAAATCACAAATGTCAAAATATTCTGGGGTTGATTGCAATGTCCTGTAAAGGATATGTAACTATCTAGAATCTTGGTGAAGTAAAAATCTTAGCCTGTACACTAAACAGTGGCTGATCTAGCGCAGACGGCCTTTAAAAGTCTCTTCTATAAAACTCTCAACAATGCAAGTGATGATGCAAATGCCATAATAAACCCCCACACCAGTCAGTTGGATTTCAACATTAACTTCTCGTTCAGGGAGCAGTGGCAAGCTACTGAACTTAAAATTGTCTAGAAAATCAACCTTTGGTTAATTGTAACATCCTGCAAAGGATATGCAATATTTTTTAAATGCTGATCTAAGTGTTACTAGATCACTCATCAACACCGTAAGGCGAGGACACAAAATTATGGGCCATATCAACAGAAGAGGTGGAATGCAGAAATTTGCCATATGTGGGGAAATACTAAGCAGGAGAAAACAGTGAAAGACATATGTGGAATATTTAAACAGCTGGGCAACAAATAGTATATAAACGTGGAAGAATTAGAGAATCATGATTGCTAGTAGATGATTACATTGATGAATAGGAAGAGTTTATTGCTTGCAGAAAAACACAAAGAAGTATTACAGAAATTGAGATTGAAGAAAGCACTACTGAATGAGATCAAGGTAAAACAATTAAGGTGTTTTTGTCACACAGCTCCTTGTTAAAGGAAGATTTGATAGTGGTGGGGAAGCATGCAAGAGGAAGACAATATTACATGTGGGTAGATAACATCAAGAGGTGGGCTGAAAGAAGAGACCTTTTTGAGCACACTGAAGACATGGAACAGAAGGTGTTGGAGATTCACTACAGCTGACTTTCAATGCAGAGATTACACTTGATGATGATGATTGATAATGTGAATTTCAGGCCAGGCACACAAAAATCACAACCATGCCCTTACTAGAGAATTAGTTAGTTGCATGTCCTATTTAGGACTAACAGTCAACCCCAGCATTTTTTGGCTGTTCGTGATTCCTGGGCACGTTTATGTTCAGTAGTTTGCCATTGCTTTCTGAACAACCGGCATCCATACCATTTCATAAAAAACCAACACAGCTGTGTTTCAAACTTGGGTATGTGAAATTACGAACTGCGTCCGTAACTCCTTCTCCGCGGAGCCAGCTCCTTACTCGATAACTTTACTAGAACCTTACTAAAGAACACACCCAGAATCACTGTGTTGGTAGAAGAGTGCACTAACAACTCTTTCTTCTTCTATTTATAGTCCATGCCATGTGGCATTGTTGATCATGTGTGTCCACAGACTTCTGTCTCATGTACTGCCAATCATTTCTGATACCCTTATTTCTCCATGTCATATCATACTGTCCAGCATCTTCTCTCTCAGTCTTCCCCAGCCTCTCCTCCCCTCCAGCCTTCTTGTTATTACAACATTCTTCGGCTGTCCTATTCTCATGCCATTTTTGTGAAAAACTTGTGGAAAATGTGAAATTAGATAAAATGTCTTGAAAATGTGCACACTGTAAAGCCAGAAATTAAATGAAAGTGAAATCGTAAAATTTAGATTTTTGACTTGTCAAAATATTTTCAATTGCTTTTATTTGTGTGGATGTGTTCATTTATTTCCAATTAACTGCAAGCATGCAATTTATCAATCATCTATCAGTGGTTAATGTTATAATGCATAGAGGTTCACAGTGACTGGTTAGTGATATAAATTATTTCATAATACTGATAGTATTTTGTTACATTTATTTAATATTTCCTGATCAATCATTCAACTCTTATTTATCTACAGCCTCCAGAAGCCACAGAGGCTCTATCCCCATTGGTGCCATTTTTAGGTCAATTTTGCCAGCCCAGAGCTCATAACCAGTCTGTGAGTACAGTTTAATGCTTTTAGCTCTGTAACTCTGTCACTTTCATTGCGTCTTTCTGTTACTCTTTTTTGTCATATATCATTAATATAAAGGAGGAGAACTGACCATCCCATTTCATTACGCCTTGTCCTAGAATATATGAAGGCCTAGCACTTCAACTTTCTAATGGCAGTACCTGCAATAGGACTACCATTACCTAACTTTTGAAGTCTATTTACATGTTATAAGGCATATATTTATGTAATGTGTCGTGTCCATATTTTCCGTGACTGAATGGTTAAAAACGTTAGCTGCGTGTCCTTTACAGGATATTGTAATTAGCACCAGCACATTGATCAGAAAATATTCAGTCTTGTCATTACTACGGATTAAACTCAAGACCACTGTGTTGGTAAGCAAGTAAATTAACCACTATGTCACTGTCAGAAGTTCTCACATTGGTGTTTAGTTAGGTTCAGATCCCTTACACACCAGATCCACGTGAGAAAACTCGGGACAAATGTCTGTTGTATGCTGATTGAAGAGACAGTCCCTGGATACTCAAGAAAACAGCCAAGAAATGGCTCATTGAAAAGATAGATGTAGTTGCTCTTGGCACCCTCAGGAATTAGGTTTCATATTCTATCCTCCCTTTTCCACTTTGGATGGTTACCTGGATGCCTTATTTCCCTTAATTTTTTAACTCCTCCCCTACTTTCACTATGGACTGTGGTTTCACCTGTCAGTCTTCTTTAGACCAGCCTACCTTGGGTCTGAAACATGCTTCGGTCGCTGCTCGGAGATGTGATCGTCATTACCGCGATGGGTAAATTCACAGGTTTGTCCGGCTGAAAGTCTCCCCTCAGTCTGGACTTAAGTATTAACCCGTGAGTTTTGGCATTTTATAAAGCAGGAATGTCACACCTCCATGGCTCTTTCCTCTGCTGTAGAATGAGATTTTACAATCTTTGATAGAAACCAGTCTGTTCGCTTGTTGTGCCGGCTCTACTGGCGCAAAATTGCATCATAGAATTGTAAATGCTGAGCAGTGGGGCGAATTTTTATTTGTCTATCTTTTAATTCCTTTTGAGTTTTATTTATTACATGGGTAATAAGAGATAAATTCTGATATTGCCAAGGTGTTTTGTCACAGTCACCAAAGCTCCATAGGATGGCACCACATTAAACAGTAAAGTTACTGTTGTATGTGTGTGCAGTGGAAGTAGGAAGATATTGGAGCATGTCTGGTACCGAGTGGGAAAGTTACTTTTGCATGTGTTTGGTAACCAATGAGAAAGTTAGTATTGTATGATTGGTATCAAGTTAGAAGTTATTGGTTTACATGTGTGGTGTCAGGTTGGAAAGTTAGTGTTGAAAGACTGGTATCATTTAGAAGTTATTGGTTTACATGTGTGGTGTCTAGTTGAGAAGTTAGTATTGTATACATGTCATACAGGAGCTAACGTGGCATAGTGGTTAGTGTACTTGCCTGTCAATCTGGGTTTAATCCACATCAGAGAAGGGATTTTTTTCCCCCACCAGTGCAGCTCTGGGCTTGACTCAGCCTCTTAAAAATGTTTACCAGACAATTTTCAAAATGATCTGGTAACTGTCTGTGAAAAAAGGTGACATGGGTGAGAAATGGCACCCACCTCATATATAGTGGCTTAGAATGTGTGAAGGCCTTATACTTCACAGCAGCAGTATCAGCCATGGGACTACCTTTACCTTTTACTGCTGTACATATCTCATACCAAGTTGCAAGGTATGCCATGCCAAGTTACACAGTTACTGATGTACATGTTTTGTACCAGGGTAGATTGGTACTGCTGTACACGTTTAGTTTGCTGACCTAAAATGCACACCTATATTGTCTCATCAGTGTCTGCATTTAAAGCTGAAGGATGTTATCAACCCTGCCAGTCAAGATCTCCTGTACCCTTTCATGCAGTTCCTCAAGAGTGAAGCAGCTGTCAATGTCTTGCAGTTTTGTTTAGCCTGTGGTGAGTAACTGAATACAAGATGGGTGACCATGTTGCAGGATCCGTAACTGAATATCCCAGCTAGTTTTGCCTGTGAGGATTGTTGTTGTTATTGTTGTTTGAGAATCCTGTCTTATTGTGTTGTTCACTAATGTATGAACCGATAGAATCCGGATCAGGTGATGACTTTGTTCTATCCTATTCTTCTTCTACCTTTAATTTCCCAAGGAAACATAAACCTACAAGCAATTCATGCCAAGTTCGTTGAAGACATGGTCATGATTTGCATGCAGCTCAAGTTATTTACTGGATGAAGTAGCCAAGTCTCCTTTTATGACAAGCATGGTTTCTGATGGACAGCAGCATAATTATTCCAATCACACTCATGAGTTCTCAATACATGGTGTGCAAAAAATAGATGATGAGTGTGGGGTACCTTTGTGACCCTTGCAATCTCAAAGCAGATTCAGTTTGTAGTCCTTGACAGTCATCGGGTCAATCCTTTCTTCATTAACCAGACTAGTGTTTGTTTCCAGGATGCCACATGGTACAGTAAAAGAAAGGTCTTGGTCAGTATGATGCTTAACCCTGTTCCTTAGCATCTCTGCACGCCTGCCAAAATGGTAGAAAATATAGTTGCAGTTATTGAAGAGAATGTGAATATCTAGTTAAGCACATAGTCCACTTGCAAATAAACACTCATATAGTTAACTACTTGTGAATATAGGGGTCGGTGTAGTGCAGTGACTAGTACACTTGTCTGCTGGTCATGTGGTTATGTGTTTGAGTTTCCATCTAAGGGATTGTTTTTTAATTGACACAGGCTCTCAGGTTGATTCAGCCTAAAATGGGTAAAGGCGGCTGACATATTACCCACATGAAGTGCACTAGATTGGTGTTTACAAATGTAGGGCTAGCACCATATACCCAGAATATCTCCTATCATGTGAAAGAGTCCTGTACTTAACTTACTTATGCACATAGTGAACTAGGATGTGGAGGCAAAGACAAATGCTAATATAACAAACTACATTTGAATGCAAGTATAATGATATGCTTTCAACCCAATTAACAAAAATAAATTAAACATGAAAACTGTAGAGAAATTAATACATATCTAACTGATCAATTTGCAAGCTTGGAAAAGAAGTCTGATTAGTACATGTAATGTTGGCCGTTTAATGGTTTTGATAAAGGCTGTTTAGTGGTTGTAATATTGGCTGGTTTTATTATTTTGTAGTAAAATGTTTACTCTTTGTAATATTTAATTCAACATGTTCATATTTTGTTTCTCAGATGTCTACATATTATCATGCCTTATTTTAGATTTTGGGATTTGTGGGTGAATATTTATTCCGCATTGACACAGCCTCATAAAATGGTTGTCATGCATGTTTCTGGGAGGCAAGGTGGCTCACATATACTGACCACATTGTGTGCCATTTAGTCAATAAAATTTTGACCTAGTACTTTATCCAGACTAGCTTGCTAGATTGCTGGCCTAGTGGTCATGTGCTCGAATCCCCATCAAGACAGATTGTTTAATTGACCTGGGTTCCTAGGTTGATCCAGCCTTGAACCAGAAAATCCTCTGGGAAGTAAAGACAGCTGGCATAATATTGACCACATCAACCATTGAGTGTCCACTGGTGTATACAAGTATGGGATTAGCACCATATATCCGATATGCCTCAAGGCATGTAAAACCGTCCTTTACTTTTATTTACTTTTTCCTAGATATGTTATGATGCCATGATAATGAGATCCTTTCTTTGATGAGTAGCTGATGTTTCAAATTTAAAACATGGGATTATAATAAAGCAACTCTTTTATTCTGCCAGCTATATAAATGAGAAGAAATAAATTGGAGAACTTGGTGAGAACTGGCAAGATTGAGGGGGAAAAGAACAAGGGGAAGACAGAGATGTAAATATGTGGATGGCTTGGCCATGTGGTTATGTTGTTTGTCCATCAAGAATGATGATGACCATTCATTTCATCCAGTGGGGTTGAAGGTATGGAGCCGTGGGTTCTAATATGGCTAATAAGGCCTATTTTGGCTCGAAATGTTCTTTGGCAATGTGGGCAAAGAATGCTTGACATTTCTGGAGGAGGATTTCCTGCAGTGGTTTTTCTGTCCTGCCTTTTCTTCACAGCTCTTGCAGTCCTGGTTGCCTCACATATGACTGCACCCTTGCGTAATGATGCACGCCACGAATTTCGGTCTCTGGCTGCAGCCTCCCAGGTGTCATGATGAATTCCAAAAGCATTCAGTGAAATTTTCAGAGTGTCTTTAAAGCATTTCCTCTGGCCACCTTGGGAGCGTTTACCACAACGCAGTTCGCTGTAAAAATTCGTTTAGGGAGCCTGTGATCTGGCATGCGAGTCAAATGACCAGCCCAGCGAATCTGATTCTTCATCAGTAGAGTGTGGATACTGGGCATGGACGCTCTTTCTAGTACTTCAGTGTCTGGAATCTTGTCTTGCCATTTAATCTTCAGTAGCTTCCTTAGGCAGACTGTGTGGAAGTGGTTTAATTTCCTAGCATGTCGCTGATAAACAGTCCAGGTTTCACAAGCATATAGCAGTGTGGAAAATACAACTGCTTTGTAGACTTTTAGCTTTGTTTGCAGGCTTATTCCAGTTCTGTCCCATACATTCTTGTACAGTCTGCCAAAGATTCTTGCATTCACTTCGTCATCAATTGTGGCAGCTTGTGACACAGTGCTGCCAAGATAGGTTAATTTGTCCACACAACACTTAGTCTATGATCATTCACTTTGATATTCGGCACAGTGTGATTATTCCCTGGAGCTGGCTGGTACATAACTACAGTCTTCTCCAAGTTTATATTGAGCCCAATGTTGGCACAGGCATGTGAGAAAGCTGAAACATTATGTTGCATGTCTACCTCTGAGTTGGCGTATAGAGCACAATCATCAGCAAACAGGAGCTCTCTGACGGTGTCGCTGTTAATTTTTGGTTTTAGCTTTCATCCTTCTGAGATTGAATAACTTCCCATCCATACGGTAGTTGATGTCTATTCCAATGTCGTCGTTCTCGAAGGCATTCATCAACATGGCTGAAAACATGAGGCTGAACAGTGTTGGTGCCAGGACACATCCTTGCTTCACTCCATTGGTGACAGGAAAGGGTTCAGACAGTTCACCATTTTCCTGTACTCTTTCCTGCATGCCATCATGAAATAGCCGAACTATTTGGACAAACTTTCGTGGACAGCCATATTTTGCCATAATCTTCCACAGTCCTTCTCTGCTGACTGTATCAAAAGCCTTGGTAAGGTCAATGAAAGTGGAGAACATTTCGCAGTTCTGTTCCTGACATTTCTCTTGCAGCTGCCTTGCAGCGAAAATCATGTCAACAGTTCCACGTTCTTTTCTGAAGCCACATTGACTCTCAGGAAGAAGACCTTGATCGAGATGGGCTGTGAGGCGATTGAGAAGAATTCTGGCGAGTATCTTCCCTGCAATTGAAAGCAAGGAGATGCCTCAGTGGTTGTCACAGGATTCGGCAAGGGAATCAGATAGGTGTGTAACCATTCCTCCTTGATGCTAGCACTCCCTATACTGTTGTTGTACATGTCTGCTAGTTTCTCTAGCTCATTGTCGGTACACCTATTTATGTCGTCGTATCTTATGCCATCAGGACCTGGAGCACTGTTTTTTGATCGTCGAAGCACAGCCTTGATTTCTTTCACTGTCCTTGAAATCTTGTGGCATGGTCTCGTTCACCCATATGTTTGTAAAGACTTGGTGAAGCTGCTCTGTTAGGACCGGCCCACCTGCCTTGTATATCTCTGCTGGGATGGAGTCAGGACCTGGTACCTTGCCGCTAGAGAGTTCCTATAGAGGGCTGCTCAGTCGCTCAGGGGGCTGCCGAATCCCACTGCTGCTCCGGTTAGTAGAAGACGACCATATGGCCTGAGCCGCCTGTGTGCAGGTCTGCGACTATGGCTGCCAGCGTACCCACGCCTGCCGCTTCGCCGCTCGCCCATCGCCACAGGTCTTGAAGGTGATATATGACGTTGGATGAAGAATGAGTTGCGCGATGACTTGGATTAAAGTGAGGAAGAGTTGTGCAATTCGTCGACCTCACTCTCTCGCCTGAGTCCATCTGAGTCCAGTGGCAAGACAAGTCAAGACGACTGGAGATGAATACAGGTGCAGTGGATGACCAGGGTGCTCTACGTGCCTTGCCGTGCTCATTACGGTCCACAACGCTTTGCAGGTAAACGCCGTCTTGCCCGTTGTATCAGGAATGATTTCTTCCGCGCAGTCTACCGAATCCTGTCTTCACATGCTGGGTAGGCATACCCTAGTTTACCGCTTGGTTTGACACCAAATCGGCTACACGCGCCTGGTTTAGCCAGCCTCTCACAGCTGTTGCCGGGGGGGGGGGGGGGCCGCTGTCACATGCTGACAGCTACTAGGAGCCACAAGCACGAGCTGGGTGTCAGGCTTGGATCAGTGGGGGATGGGTCCTGAAAAGGACATGAGAGTCATCCTTACCAAAGGTGCTACCAATGCCTGACACCCCGTACCCCCCGGCCATGTGGTATGGTCGAGACAAGAACACAGAGCTGATCCATGACTGGTGATCATGTGAGATGGCAAAACATGACCCCCCCCCCCCCCCCTCCACACTTATTGCATGGCACATGATGATGATGATATACATGTCATTTAAACAAAGTTCATTCACATTTTTGCTGCATCTGTTCTACTGTGTGCCTGTGTGTGTTGTTTTTAAAAAAAAAATCAAATCAATTGCCTTCTTTACATTCAAAGTTGGGTGCAATAGCTCTCCAGTATTTTAAGGCTCTCACCACGATGGTGCATATCACGTCTTCTTGCATGTCCAACTGTAAATGTTGTGCTCTGACTTTGCTTTCTGCCACTTTCACATTGTTTACCTTTAGCCTTTCCTCCACAGTAGTTTTCATCTCTGATTATTGATGAGTCCACACAACATGATTTTCTTGGCATCTGTAAAGAAGGTAGTTTGCCATTGCTTTCCTTCCTAGCAGTGACCATACTGGTCAGTGACCGTAGCTATTGTCTCCTCAAAAAAGAGATCCTCTGCCTACCGTCGTGAAGTTGGAGACCATAACCTACAACTATCTGTCGGCTGCTCTTCATCTTCATCCACCACCTGCACGACTTGGACAATGAACAGTCAGGCTGAAAAACATCTGATGGCTGTAGAAATGTGGTTTCTGAGGAAAATGCAAAGAATACCATGGACAGCCAGAAAGACCAATGAACAAGTCCTTCAAGAAACAAATGAAGATCGTAAACTGATTAGAGACATTAGACGTAGACAGTCAGAATTTTTTGGGCATGTTATGAGAAGAAATGATTTGGAGAACTTGGTGACAGCTGGTAAGATCGAAGGGAACAGACCAAGGGGAAGACCTAGAAGCAAGTACCTGGATGGCTTGGCCTTGTGGCATGGTCGAGACAGAAACACGAAGCTGATCCACGACTCTGGTGATCGAGTGAGATGGCAGAACATGACTGCCCACACTTACCGGCATGGCACATGATGAATGGATGGAGTTTTCATCTTGGTTTTGTTTTTAAAAAAATAAAATCATTGTTATGTAATTTTGCTCTTATTAAGTAATTCTCTGTTAATTTTTAATATTTTTAGAAAAAATTTTGAGTTAACTGATCTTTCCATAAGGTTTACTCCATTGTTCTGTACATTCACATTTCAGATAATTAATTCTGTTCATATGTGATGCTATTACACATATAATTTTAAAAAAAATTAATGTACGTAATACTTGTTTATCATTTTAATTAGTGTCATCAAAAGCATTGCCAGTTGGTGCCTGTACTTCTGCACAATTTCAGTTCTCTAGCACTGTGTATCAATTCATGTAATCTCTTTTGATGCCATGATATAAGACTGAATTTGGAATCTTCTCTCGCTTCTTTGCTCCATCGTTTTCTGTTAATCTTTTGCTACACTATATTCCAGTTTTTCTCCTCTTTACTTCAATTAATTGTTGTCTTAGTAACATACTTATTGTCAAGAATAATCTTTTACCAGTGTTTAATTTTTGTTTCTTGTTTCAGATGATTTTAACCGTCGCATTCTTAGTCCAGATGTTTCACAAAGTGAATTTGTTGAACTTCATGCCATTCTCAAGAACCTGTACCAGAACTATTGTGCCCCGACAGCGACAGATAGGATCAAATTTGACGATGATATTGTAGAAGCACTCAGAGAAGGTTGGTTTGGATTGAACAGGGTATAATGCTTGAGTTTATTATGTTCTGATTAAAAGTAAATTGAATGTTATGCTGATGTGTTAAGTTGACCTGTTATGTTATACTAAAAATATGAATAAAATTTGGTGGAACTGTGGTAAAGCTGTGAAAATGTAAACAATATAAAATGACACAAAGTAGTGCAGTAAAACAGAATTACGACACATATAGGACGTTGCGGTGATTAGCCTTCATCAGCAAACAAACACATTCACAAAACACAACATATAGTCAAGGAGATCTGTGACTAAATTAAAACGTGATGACAGGACAATAATATGTTATACTAGCATGTTGTGCAAGCATATGATGTCATTTTAGTGTGTTATGGTAGTCTGCTGCGCTGTGTTAGTGTGTTATACTATAGTAGTATGTTTGTATAATAGCAAACATTATATCGTGAAGTCTGTGGTGCTGTGTCTAAGACAAGACTAGACTAATGATTGGCTACTATATTAATGATTGGTTGGAGAGAGAGCAAGAAAAAAGAAATTCTTCTTCAGCTTCTTCGTTCCTCTGTTGATTGGTCAGTGTGTCCGATTTTATCAAGCATTTGTGTAAGGTTTGTTTCCTCAAGGTGATTTCATCCAAGGTAACGGGCTGTATATACCCATGTGTAGGTTTTCATTTCTAACAATTTTGCCAAAGCAGCAGCCCTAAGGCCACCTCTTTGCAATTCCCAACTGCCATGGTATTTTTAATGTGCACAGCTTGCACACGATACCTGTTTTTTTTTCTCTTTCCCCTTATCTTTATTCTTTGTATTCTTTATTTTCAAAGGGTAACAAATTGGGCCCGCAGTCTTACATTCGGCCCTTCCAATCACTCATCTTTCATTCATCAATTGTGAATGTTACATTCACATAGGAAAAGGAAAAAAAAAAAAACAACAACAACATTGTATTCTGCTCTTCTATCACTCTCTGCCATACATTATTTCATTCACACATCATTCAAGGCTAACTGAGAACAGCAACAATATAAAAGTTATGCATTATAAAGGCATGGGGAAGATGCAAAAATCAATACTTCACGACTCAGTATTATTAATGAATGGTGTGGCACTTGTTATTAGCTATGTGGAACATACTGGCCTACCAAAAGGGTACTGGCTGTTATACTAGGGTTTTATTATTATTATTATTTCTATTATTAAGGGGGAAGGTAATCCTTACTGAGATAGTGTTTGAAATAATTTGCAATTATATGTATAGAGATTGGTGATGTCTTTGATTTCTTGTGGAAGATTGTTCCACAGCTGAGCTGCTGAGTACGTTAAGCTCACTTTGTATAAGTCTATCCTAGGCTTCAGAATGTGTAATATATTTAATCATTTACTGAGTCTAGCATTATATTTAAACAATTGTCAAAGGTAATTTGGGGCATTCCGATGTAGGATTTTGTTAATTAGTTTGGCCTTATTGAAAAGCATGTGTTTGCGGAGTGGTAGTAACTGAAGGCGTTTATACAGGCTAGGATTGTCAGTTAAATGTTTGCTGTAAATTAAACTCATTGCCCTTTTCTGGAATGAGTAAAGTCGCTTGGTGCTTGAATTAGAACAACCGTCCCAGTTTGTAGAGCAGTAGTCAAAATGTGTCTGTATGTGAGAAGTATAGAATATCTGAGAAAGCTAGGTATCATATCTCACCACCTAAGAGGTAAGGGGGATGTGGGATAGTTCTTGGAAACATGTCTATGCGGAGACTGAACCCTGTACTTTCTGAGCCTGAGATGGACACCAACCTCTCAGCCATGGCTGCCCCTGAACTAGATCGCAAGGAGGTGAATTTAATGTCTCTGAGCAACCTAATCAGAAATATACAAAAGTGGACACAGGCTGAGCTTGCGGCAAATAGCCTTTCAAGTTTGAAGCTGGAGAAACAAAATAGACATAGTGCTAAATGGTTTTCATAAAATTAGTTACATGCCATTTTTTTTTTTTTTGCACACATGCATACATGGAATCCATTGCCACTCCATGAAAAGATGTTGTTTTTGTTTGCACTATCATTAACAGTTGTTGAGGGACCTCCAGATCAAGTTATTAGGCTGAGAACATCAACTCCTTTATTTAGGTAAGTATTTTTAAGTGTTGAAAATAGAAGCAGAAGCTTATAAGTTTGATACTATTCACCAAAATATCTTCTTTTTTTTTTTGTAATAATTTTTGTTTTAAAAGTCTATGAGTTAAAAGTCAAGTAGGAATGTTGACTATAGTATGTCCACATTTGTTTGCCTCAATATAAACATCCATATCTCAGTAACCAACTGAGGGAAAAATTTTTGTTTATATGTGGTATATAATTTACGAGACTGAGATGAAATTCATAATTTTAAATGTATTACAGCGTAGCCAGACAATCAGCGCTCAATGTTGAATATTTTCACGGGATTGGCCTTATGCCAACTGCCCGCGTTGTTTTAAACTCGGACTGTTCAGAGGTGTCTCACAATGTGGGTTATTTCATGAAACCTGATTAATATGTTGCTTTTTTTAAAACATCTTACCACTTATCGCTAACATTGAAATGTGTGAATATTTTACAATGTGATTGAATGCGAAATTGTGTATACTATTACAAATTCCGAAAAAAGAACAGTGCATGTATAACAGAGCTCCATCTCTGTTATAGATAGTTAGGGGGAAATAGAGAAGGTTTAGGAAATGTCGCACCCGTGAGCACTATTGAAAGCACTATTGTTAGGGAAGCTCACGGGTGACGTCAAGATATAAACAGTTCCAACTGTACCTGTGTTCAGTGAGGGTGTATTTTCAAGAACTTATATCAACTTTGTATTACGGGACAATAAAAGCCGTTTACACTCATCAAAGGCTTCAATGTCATCTATTGATATCATCGTTTAACCGTTCACTCTGTTACATGAGTGAAAATGGAGCCAGTGACCAGGATGCAGCTCATGGTTTGTCGCGGAATGTAAGTTCCCTCCAGAACAGAAACATGGCTGTTTCTTTATTTTCGTCAATACCACGGCATAATAGAAGCTGAAAATTGTCGCTTGCAGAGAAAGTCAACAAGGCGGCGTCTCTGATCAAATCTTCGCTACACAGTACTATCAAAGCGTCTCTGATCAAATCTTCGCTACACAGTGCGTCTCTGATCAAATACTGCGTTGACCTGGCTGGTGTTTTTTTGAGTCCGCCATACATATGGGAATTATAAGCTGTGTATCAAAATAAGGATTGCCATCATGTTCCAGAATAACCGTTGCTTTGAGCTTCAATATGTTTTACAAGAGCCGTTACCCTTGAACCAGCATATGACCTTGGTCGTCGCTTGAGAGGAGAGCAGGAGCTATTATCATTATTAAATCTGAACTCGCTTGACGGAATCAAAACCGAAAAATCGTTTGGATCAGCAGCTCAAATAACGAGAAAACCTCTAATGAAAAATTACTTCGCTTGATCATAGGTGTCTTGAACTCTGGCGATTATCAAAATGTTAAGCAATTGGGTTGCCATCCTGTTGAAGAAAGGACCCTACTTAAGTCGCTTTAATTGCCAGATCGAGCCGTTTTAAGGCGTCCAGAAGTGCCAAATTTTTGGTCCAGATCTGCACTCCCTCGAGCGGAAAGAGCTGCCATAAATTTGAAAGTGTCAGGATGGAGTGAAGATAAGACGACATACTCGCCCTTTCGGTGGCGAAGCCTACACTTATCGAGCCTTATCAAGCCTTATCAAGCCTTATTGATCCTTACGGGGTACTGAAGCCGCCTTGTCGATCCTGGTTCAAGTACTTGGGTGCCAGATACCGTGCCTCTCAGTCTCGGCATACAAGAGCATAGACGTCGAGAAGAATATGTAAGAGTTGATTTTCGATTGGACCATTGGAAAATTAGTTTCAACAAGAAAAGGGTAATCCAAATAACTTTTTCTATTAAATAGAAAAATTATTGATTAATGTGAACTCATTTTGTTAAGAAGAAGAACTATTAGATTACGTCCTTTAGTTAAATTAAGAGTGTATATTAATGATTATTGATTATTATTTTTTGCTTACATAAGTGGTGTAGCACATTTGCAATATGGCAGAAGAACAGGATTCATTAGCACAAGTTTTGACTGGAGTAGGCACAGTGATAGGTAGACTCAACACAGTCATGAAACAACAAGAAATGGCAACAGGCAGAGCTCAAGAAGAGGTGTTGTTATAGGTACCAAGAAATATATAGAAGAAGAAGTAGATATATTGTTTTGGCTTGAGATAAATTACAGATAAATAGTATGAACTACCTACATACAGAATTAAAATGTATCAGTGCATGGTTGGGAGAGTTAAAAGTGGCAGTTAGTGAAGTAGAGAATTTTGTGGAAACGTTACAGAGAAGAACGACTAGACAAGAGCCTTATAGATTTAAGGTAGACTGCAATAGAGTAGGAAAGAATAACAGGAGACAGCCACTACTTAATAAAGACAGAAGACAATATGGTTCTGATTATGCGGTTGGTTATGACGAACCAAGGCCTGATGTTTATAGGGTAAAAGACGGTGAGAGTAGACGTAATAGTGAAAAGTCGGACTGGTATAAATGTCATAGGTACAGGAATGGCCCTGAGAGAGACCTTTCCAATAAACTATGGAATTGGCCATCCCATAGCAAGACTGCTAGAAAAAGACGGGACGATTGGTTTGAGCAAAGACGGAGACAGTATTAGAAGTCAGGGTCAAGAACAGAGTAGAAAACGTAAGTAGGAATTCAACTACTCCTAAGGTGGTTGCGAATGCTGACTCGTTAGACAAGTAATAGTAAGAAAATAGACCAAGAGACTCAGACGCAGGTGGTTGAAGTGGTAGAACAGAACACACAAACACAGGTTAATACGGTAGAGAAAAAGGTCCAGGTACAACCAACCAGCAAGATAACGAAGGGAAGTCAAACCGAGTTAGTAGAGACTCAATCAAAACCAACTCACTTGAAAGTGACTAAGGGAGATACAGTTGAAATTAAGAAAGATAAACAGACGAGAACTAAAGACGAAAAGAGACCAAAGAGGAAAAGTATTGGGGAAAGAAATATAAACAGTATGATAGTCAATAAGGGTACAACTGAAATGTCAGTATCCTCAGGTAAAGACATTGAAGTTGTCCCGAACCGGAGAATGAGGGATAGAGGTATAGAAAAGAAGAAGGTCAGACGTTTTAGTGAGGACCATAGGGATATTATCGCCAACTATTATGAGTCTGATGAGGGAACTATCATCAGTGTATCATCTGAAGACGAGATGGGGAAATATAAGCGTTATGTAAGGTATACAGAAAACAGTGAGCAGATCAACGCAATAAAGGCGGGAGTAACAAATAAAGGGAACAGAAAGAAAGTATTGAAGAAGAAGAATAGTAATAGACAGATAGCAGAAAATTACTCGACGACAGAAAATAACATAAGAAAAGTCAGAGAATATATGACCTTAAGACCTGAGTACTTTAACAACGGATTAACAAGTACGGATATTGAAGATGACATAATTGAAGAGAGACGCACATTAGTACTAGGAGACAATGAAATATTTGGCTTAGATGCACTCTATAACTGTTAGAATTCCGAGGGTGAGGAATGACAGATGGTATTGTTTTAGCTTATGAGAGGAATTGCGGTTTGAGCATATACATATGGGCTGTCTAAAATAGGCAGATGAATTTTTTTTGGTGTAGCATCACATGGTACAGGGTAGACAATAGTGTTGTTGAGGATAGAGAGTCACGGCAACTGATAGAATATTCTACGTGGATACGTTATAAAGAATATCTTGTGTTAGGTTGTGGTGTGGGGAGAGTAAACAATGTAGAAATTGAAATGTCCCTTGTCCGGAATGGCTAGATAGAGAGAGTTGATCATGTTGGGTGATGTATGGCTGGTGTGATTAAAGTAGGGTAGATTCAGCACAGAATTAGCAGAGAGAGAGATAAACTAAGTATGAATGCTCGTACTAGAGTTGGTTCGACTTAGGGATATGACGTGATGTCTGAGATAGTTTCGCTTGGTAGTTTAAGAAGTAGGTATAGTAGCATTGGCAGATGAACCGAGAGTGTCTGATGAGGAGATATAGATTGAGGAGGAATTGAGTATCATGTGTAAAATAGCCAGTGGAGCGCAAGAGTATTAAGAGTAAAAGACTGTGGAAGCTTGAAGAATAAGAGTTCTTGGTGAGGGGGTTGACGTAATTACATGATGCTTGCGGAGAAAGAAGAGGTGATTAAATCTGAGAAAGTTGTTGTGTGGAGAAGTATAGAATGATGGTTACGAGGTTAGTGGCTCGTCGGAGTGAGGTTTGTTCTGAGAGATCGTTGATAGTGCTGGTTAGTGTGTAAAAGAGATATAGTTTGCGAGAGATAATGTATAGGCTCTGATCTTTGAAAAGGAGTGAATGATTGAGAAAAGTAGAAATAAGAAAACAGTTGAATTGTGAAAGTCCTGTTGAGTGTTGAAGTAATTCGTCTGGTAATGCGTTGTTCTTGCATGTGTAAAAAATGTAGACAAACATATGTGCGTCGTGTCAGATGATTAGTAGTAGTAGCGCATGCATGTACAAGGCGTTTAGTATATCTGGTGTCACTGTCTGTGGAAGTGATCGACACGCTTAGGCTTAGTAGTTATTGATACATGTTTGTCCATTTGTCCAGTGAGTTGATTAGCCTTATTGCACCTGTTTTCAATCTCGTTTTCTGGTTTGCCATTTGATGATATTATACTTTCTAGGCACTTGAGACTCTTTACTTGTTTCGAGAAATGTTCGTTTAGCTGAATTGTTGTTGTTTGTTCTTCTTTGGTTATAGTCGTTGCCTCTGTTTTGCTTGTGCTAAATTGTTAAAGTAGGTGATTAGAAAAGTGTGATGTCTTTCGTTTAGAATATGTGATCTTGGACGGAATCGATGAAAATTTTATGACAGGCTGACAGAAAGAGAGTTAACATTTTGTATGATGTTTCATAAAACAGATTTAGTATTGTTGGCAGGGACATGTCGAAGCATGAATGCCTGATACTGAAAAATGAGAGAAGATGGTTTGCTCAATCGGAGTGAGGTCTGTCGTTAGTAATGTTGTGTTGTTTGCTGTTTCTGAAAGAGTCCCGATAAATAGGAGGAGGAGTGAAAGATAGTGAGGTAAACAAGATTAGCTAAATGAATGTCAGAGTATTATAAATAGAGTACTAGAGAACGTGTTCCGATAAGTGTGACTGGCTTGACTACCATCGCGGTGTGTGAACGAAGTTAAGAGAAAGTTGAGGATAGTTTAGAGTTGTTGTGGTGAGATGTTAGAAAGTACTGATGCAGGAGAATGAAATGTTAGTTGCGTCGGGTAGAAGAGAGACTTAAAAGTAGAATTAGTTATTGTTGGCGAAGTCTATAGTAGTGGACGGTAATGTTTAGGAAGTTGTGGTAATTCTTAGTACACATCCAAGGGAAACAACTAGTGTGCCGAGCCACAGGTTCTATTAGTAGATAGATGACTGGTAGATGACATTGGGATAGCCGTCACACTAGTAATAGATAAAATGATTTGACCTGTAGTTTACAGCGGTCGTTTTGGGTTTATATTTCAAATATTGTAATGTGTTAGGAATTAGTTTTGTAAAGCGTGAAATATTAAGAGGGGAGATAATCAATGATTGACTTCCAGAAAAAGTACAGTCATTTGTTGATTAAAGACTTTTGTTGAGAGAACAGATATTGTTCTACGTTAGGATGAGAATATAGTCTGTAGGTAACAGATATATATATATATATATATATATATATATATATATATATATATATATATATATATATATATATATATATATATATATATATATATTGGGATTAATGCAGGTTAATTGGCCTAGCATTGAGCGTTTTTATTACGGTTGTAAGAGTAGCGCTTGTAGTGAATAGATATGTGTTACACTGGTTCGTATAGGAGGCCAATGTTGCTTGGTTACTTTAAGTAGTTAATTCTATGTGAATTATTTTTTTGAAAACCTTCTCTTTAGCGAGAAGACAGTTGTTTTTTATTGAATTTGAGCTTTCAATGCATCATATATGATATGTTATAGTATTTTTTAATTGACATGGTTTTGTAAAATGATTGACATTTGATTTTAAGATTGGACTTGTTGAGTTTTCTTAATAGATAAATAAATTATTGTTAGTCCGTAAAAGTGACTAACAATGGATAGGATGTATGTCATATTATTTTGCATAACGTCTTTCTTTGAATTGGTTAATTACTTTTATTTGATATGATGGGAAAGAAAAATGATTTAAAAACCTGGGGGGTATGACATCCTGTTGTTTTATTTTGGTTGACTTAACTTGAATTGTCTTGTGTGTTGAATAGTAATTACCTTGTTTACAAATATGTTGAAAAATTGTTAGAATTTAGTTTACAAACAATTATGGTTTTGTCTAGAATAAAGGCAATACATGGGGCTTTATTTAAAACCCTTCGTTCAGAAAATAGTTAATAAACTACGAGGACTAGAAGAGAGATATATTCTCTTTATGAGTAATAAGTTCATGAGTACCTTGTGTTGGTAAGAAGGCTGCTGTGATAATCAGCGTTAATGTTTTAAGATAGGGAGGTTAATTACATAGTGGCTACGAAGTTGTGGAAACATATGCCATACTTAAATGGGGTTACTACACAAGTAAAAGGGTTCTGGGGGAGTTAAAAATAGGAGCTGCATTAAGTCAGCATTGATTGAATATATATGGATTGGATGCCATATTTGGGAAGAAAAGATTAACGTGACTAACGTCTATAGCAGTGGGGTAAATGTGGGGAAAGTTTAAAACATGGTTTCCATGGGGTCGGAAGTAAACATGGATTTAGAGCCATGATGTACTTTCATAAGAGACACGAGGTGGCTGGTTTATAAAAGAAGAAGTGGGTAACGTGCTACGCCAGACAGTGTAAAAACATGAATTGAATCCCATGTTTTTTTTTATATACAATAGTAAAGGGAAGTAAGTATGTTAGTGAGAAATGGACATTGTCAGTATGGAATGCTCACAGCGAACAGAGATAAAATGCCATGAGGTTTTAGGGGTCCGTGATATATGGACTGAGAGAGAATATCATTGATTGCAAGCAGTCACAGACATGAGTTCAGTGGCGGTATATTGTTGCTGTTGGTAACAGCATAAATTGAGGCTCAGGAGGACATTAGTGGGTTGCTGAAGTTCTCGGCGAGATTAAGAGGGAATTCTGAGTGAGGTATAGGAGAAGATTAGTTATATGAGGTGAGGTGTATAATGTTGGAGGAGGTCTTGAGAAATAATGGACCTTTTTAATTTGTGTAATATATAGACATTTAGGAGTGAATAATATTTTTAATGGTTACTTGATGCTGTAGATAGCAGCGCAAACTGTAAAATTGCCATAATAAGTGGTATAAGTGAACTGTAGAAGATATATAATTGTTTTAGACTTTATTACATAAAGTCTCAGGTAACATAGGGGGGTAAGTATGAGTGTAGTTTTTGTGAGAAAGAGTTCTGCTTCTTTTAAATTCCGGTGGCCACCGATTCTTTGTCTTCCTAGTTAGTTAGTTAGTTAGTCGACAGATCATCCTCGTTGCACATCGAACCATTCAGTCCATAAGTGCTCGGATCCCCTCCTCAGCAAATCCCGCAGCGTGTAGCGGCTAACGACGCCAGTTCTGTGTTGGTTTATCAATCTTCTTTGGCTTCCTGCGTAGTGTTCTTGTTTGGCCACCCCTCTTTTAATTTGCTGCTCCCGCAGTCTGGCCATTGTTGTAGATTCACAGTCATCACTTGGTTCTCGCAAAAGTCTCACTTCTCGTAGAGCATTCAGAATGTCAGCCTGGTCCATGGCGCGTCCGCCCTCCACAGTAGCCTCACCTGCGAGCTTGTCAGCCCGCTCATTTCCTTGTACTCCCGCATGACCTGGCACGAAGATGAAACTAATCTTTGCCAGCCGAGACCGCTTCAGAGGCAGCAACCATTCTCTTCGGATCGACCCCTCCTCTATCCTCTTGATCATGTTCATTGAGTCGCTAAGGAAACAAGCCCTAGTGAATGTCTGTGTCTCGAGCCATGTTATTGCTTTACTTACTGCCATGACTTCCATGGTCAGGCTACTTGTGGTTTCAGTGAAAGCACCAGAGTCCTCCTTCACAATTCTCCCTCCGGCCCGAGCTGTAAAGGCCCATGAGCTTCTCACATGTCGGACGACCGACCCATCTGTGTAGATGACCGCGTCACCGTCTAGCGAATTCTCGAAAATCAACGCTTGTACTTCAGCCTCAACAGCAGCCGGATTTTCTTGTCTGCATTTTCTATCTAGTTGGATGCAAACTGAAAAGGATGTGCAGAAGTCTGTTGGCACTTGCACCCACTCCTCGCCAGGTTCTAAGTCCTCTAGTGAACACACCTGTTGAAGAATGTCTTCGGCTTGACCCATCCACGACCGTCCTCTTTTTAACCTGCTGCCCTTCACCTTCCTAATTTCACTATGCAGTGGATGTTGTGTGTTTGCGTTAATTCTGAGGTAGGCGCGTACCCTGCAAACTTGTATTCTCTCTTCAATGGTTGGAAAATCAAGAAGGTAGCGCATCGCCCTGCATGCTGTATCTCTTGTACATCCAAGAATAATGCACATAGCTTCATTCTGTATCCTTTCCATCCTTTCTATCTGCTTATGGCTGAGAGTCAGGATTGCCATTGCATACTCCAAAACAGACATGACCAGCCCCTCGTACAGAAGACATAGATGGCGCTGCTCACAGTTTGCTGCCGCCATCACCCGCATCGCTGCCAAACCCCGCTTGGCCTTTGTTATCACCTGGTCTATGTGCACATTATAAGCAAGGCTTCGATCAAACCGTATCCCCAGGTAATTCATTGCCTGCGTTCTTTCCACCGTCTCTGAACACAGCATTACAGTTGGTGTTGGATTGTTGACAATATGATTATTCAACGAGAACCAAGTCACTGTTGCCTTTGTTGGGTTGACCATTGCCCCAGCTTCATCACACCAAGTACTTATGCGATTGAGTTCGGTTTGTAGTTCCACAGCAACCTCATCTCTATCCTTACCCTGACGATACACTAAAACATCATCGGCATACGACAATGTCCTGCCAGGTCCAGTGATCTGCTCACTGGTGATTCTCACTGTGTAGGCGTTGAACAGTACCGGAGATAATGGCGATCCCTGTGGTAGGCCAGGATATATTGTTGTTGGTTCCGAAGTCCAACTGCCACATCTAAAAACTACTTTCCGTTGGTAGAGGGCTGCAGCGATCCAACTAAGGAGGAATGGACTTATGTTTAGTTCAAGAAGCTGAAACATTTAAAAATCCAGTGGTACTCTGTTGTATGCGTCCTCAAGATCAATCGCTGCAGCAACGGTTTCAGTGCCTGAGTGGAAACCTTCATAGACATCATGGGCAAAGACTGCTGCATTGGTCCAGGTTTCTCTTTTTGGACGGTACCCACCCAGGGTAGGTGGGAAAACACCTTGCCTCTCTAGTTGGCTTGATATTTTCCTGGTAATTACCTTCTCCAGCAGCTTGCCTATTGTATTCTGCATGGTTATAATTCGATATCCCTGAATTTTTTTCTGGTCTTTGTCAGGCTTCGGCAAGGGAATCAGATAGGTGTGTAACCATTCCTCCTTGATGCTAGCACTCCCTATACTGTTGTTGTACATGTCTGCTAGTTTCTCTAGCTCATTGTCGGTACACCTATTTATGTCGTCATATCTTATGCCATCAGGACCTGGAGCACTGTTTTTTGATCGTCGAAGCACAGCCTTGATTTCTTTCACTGTCACTGTGTCTTCCTCCGAAGTGTTCTGGGCCTTGCATCTGTCTGAGGTGACCTCCTTGGCCAGATTTCGGCCTCCCATGTCTGTCTGGTTGCCCTGCTCAAGGTAGCGTTCAAAGAGGGCTTTGCCCTTGTCCTCGTCAGTCCTCTGCCAGGTGAAGTCAGCACCTTGGAAGTCTGAAATGCTCTTATTCTTGACTACACTATAAATAGCTTACTTTTGTGTGCATCTCTCTTTCTAAGTGCAAGCAGGGACTAGGATGACCAGCTCTGTTCTTCTTGGCATTTTGCCATCTCCTTACAGCACTCCGCTTATCCACCCAAGCCTTCTCCACCTCGAAACTCCACCACGGTGGCTGCTCCCAGCTTTTTTTCCTGCCCTGAAACGTTCTGCGCTTGTCACGTCTTATTTTACTCACCACATCTTGCCCTGTACTGTCATACTGGAACGTCTTTACCTTTAGCTTGTGCTGCCTGGTTCTGCCTTTCTCCACCAATATGCTGCACGGGTGGTGGTCGCTGCCATGGTGTCCTAGGACACCCCATCTACACACTGTAGTGAGTGAAGGTGAAACTAGCGCCAGATCAATAGCACTGTCCTCATCGCCTGGACGGCTTGCTGTCCTGGTGACACAGCCACTGTTAATACAAACCAGGTCGATGGTTTCCAGTGCAGTCTCGAGCTCCTCCCCTTGTGTATTGGAGGAAGTGTTTCCCCATGCTCTGCCTTTAGCGTTGAAGTCACCACAGAATCGTGTGTGAGTGATTTCAGGTTGGTTGAAAGGGGAGAAGTAGTAATGTAGAGGTAATACGGTTAGTGATGACGATAGAGAGTTTGAGGTAGTATCAGAAGGGTACGGTGTTTTTATAGATGAGACCAGATATTGGTATGTATGATGAAAAAGTTTAAGCGGAACGCTTATGAAGAGAAGAAGAAGTATTTCAAAAAGGTACACATATATTGTTAGGATGAGTTGTATAAAACTGAGATTTAAATATTACGAGGTATAATAGATACCTATACAAGAGGTTTTTTTTTTTTTTGATAGGATATGTAAATAATATATGAACTAAGTTTTTTTTTGTAATGAAACCTTGTCTGCTCAGAAACGAAGAGGAAGTAACAATGAAAGTAGCAGTTAGCTATAAGAGAGAGAGTATTAAGGGTGTTATAGGAGACAACTAGAGAGATTGAAATCGAAATAAGAAGGTTTAGATAAATAATATTGGGTTAGTGAGATGGTAGTGAGAGGAAACTAAGTGGGAATATGGAATAGGTAGGTTAGGGAGGTAAGACTTTTGAGAAAAGTCTTTTTAAAGAAGGGGAAGAGTATAACAGAGCTCCATCTCTGTTATAGACTGTTAGGGGGAAATAGAGAAGGTTTAGGAAATGTCGCACCCGTGAGCACTATTGAAAGCACTATTGTTAGGGAAGCTCACGGGTGACGTCAAGATATAAACAGTTCCAACTGTACCTGTGTTCAGTGAGGGTGTATTTTCAAGAACTTATATCAACTTTGTATTACAGGACAATAAAAGCCGTTTACACTCATCAAATGCTTCAATGTCATCTATTGATATCATCGTTTAACCGTTCACTCTGTTACACATGCATTGGGTTTGAGTAAACAGTAATTTCATCGATGGGTGCAAGAATCTGGAATTAAACCACCACGCAATAACCAAACTGTAGGTAGAAAGATTATTGTAGACAGCTTTGACAAAGATGTCATAAGGCGAGCTATTATAAAAATGCTTTAAAAAGTTGCTTAAAATTCGACAGGGTCGACTTCATTGCACCGGGTTCTATCCCATATGGCTCGGTCTCTTTCAGCAGCGCAGAAAGCATCGCACAAAGCACGAACTCCGCAGCTCTAGCGACGACCCACAGAAGTCTCTGAAAAATTTAACTCGTGAACCGAAGGATGCGGCCCGGAATCGAACCCATGACCTTTGGAGCCCGAGTCAAAAGGCTTGACCACTTCGCCATGGAGACTTCTAAAATTATAAAAATTTTGGATTTTATATTCAGGATTATCCAGCATTATAAAAATGCTGGATGCCAAAGAAACAGTGACTGTAAGAAAACTTAGGGTTTGGTTCAGAAAGAAAAATAACAGAGCTATCCAAAACAACTTTGTGGAAAATTATAAGGACATTATCTTCACTTTTTGAAAATACTAGGGCGGTAGAAATATTTTTTGCGAGCAACCGCATTTAGGAGCCTTGAGAAGCAGATAACTACATGAAATATGGGAAATGCGCAAAGAAAATTATGACATAGTGCATTTGGATGAGATGTGGATCAATGCGCACCACACAAGTGAAAAGGAATGGCAATCAATGGATGGAAAGATAAAGCGTTATGTGCCCAGTAGTAAAGGACAGCGTTTGGTCATAGCCTATGCTGGTAGTACTCATAATGGCTTACAACAGAATGCTGGGCTCGTGTTCGCATCAAAGCATACAGACAATAGGGATTATCATAATAAGATGAATGGTAATGTATTTAGAGATTGGCTCGAGAATACTGTGCTTCCATCCCTAGATAGACCGTCGTGTCCAATTATGGACAATGCATGATATCAATGTTGTTGCCCAAGATGACAAAATACCTACAGCATCGAGCACAAAGGGAGCAATAAAGATATGACTCTGAATGGAAAACATACCATTTCCAGAAACGTATTTCTAGCTAGAATTGTAGATGCCAAAAAGCAAGAAATATCAAATCGACAAGTTGATAGAAGAGCATCGTCATGGGTGCTTGAGACTTCCGCCGTACCATTCTCATTTTAACACTATAGAACTTGTGTGGGCTAAAATTAAAGGACAGGTGGCAGCTGACAATACTATATTCAAATTGTCTGACATCAAGATACTAACCCAGTCCGCGCTATTAAATATTGATAAAAGTTACTGGAAAAATGTGAGGACCATGTGTTGCAAGAGGAAGAGGATTATTGGAGAAAGGATGGATTGAATTTTATGCAACCGAGAGCAGTCATCAACCTACTGGAATCATCCGACACAGATTAAGGTCTGAGCAGATCGCAGACCTTAATCCACGTGCACACCAACTGGGATATTTTGCTATAAATATTCAGAAGAATTGCAGGCCCTAAACATTACAGCATCAGCATAATGTCAATGGCAACAGTTTGTATTCCACAGTGATGAATTTTCAATTCCGCAAGCCCTCAGCGGTGACAAACAACTGTATTGAAAAAAAACACACACACTAAACGCATTGAATACCAACAGAAGAGTAATATTGCGGTGGAAACTGACATATTGTGGCATAACAAGAAACGTGAGAGCAAACATGTTGTCAAATTAGGGGACAACACACGTACATACGAATCAATCTATAAACTTCAATGAAAAGAGGACCAACATCTTGGTCGTTAAGAAGAAAGCCCACTACAGAGACACTGACAACTATTTTCATAGTGCAAAACAGGTAATCATGTTCCGTCTCTGAACGGTAAACAGCAGAGTAGACAATCTTTCACGAAGACTCAAAGCGGGTCTGTCACTCATGTGTACGTGTGAACAAAATACACAGACAGCTGAACAGATCCTTAAAAATGGAAACATGATGACTAAATTGCGGTATCATTTCTGGTCACTCCATACGCACATTAACGCACAGCTAATTGGAAGCTTTCACGAACTCAATATAAAAAGCTAACACGAATACTTGTGTACACATTATTAACCAGCAGCTGAAGAAACAAGAAGGAAATGAAAAATAAGGTAAGAAATATATTCCTTCTTCTTTCCTGTCAATTTACAAATTATTTACCCCATGCCTCTGTAAATTCTCTGTCTTTACTAATAATACACATTGCAACCCTCTCAAGATTCTCCGTGGTGAAGTGGTCAAGCCGTCTGACTCAGGCTCCAAAGGTTGTATGTTCGATTCCGGGCCGCGTCCTTCATTTCACGGGTGCATTTTTCCTGAGACTCCCGAGGGTCATCGCTGGAGGTACGGAGTCCGCGCTTTGTGCGACGCTTTCCGCGCTGCGGAAAGTAACTGAGCCATATGGGATAAAAACCCGGTGCAATGCAGCCAACCCTGTCAATTTTAAGCTACTTCTTTCATTGCACCCACTCCCATACGAATCCGGATACGCCTTGTGTGTCATCTGAATTGGCGGAGCTTTCATTACTGTAAACATAAATTTGTTAGCTAGAAATCACTAGTTATTCAGCAAAACATCAAAGAAATGTCGCCGCTTTCGATGATTTAAGTTGTTATTGGACCTAACAAAGACATATTCCTTGGGTGGGGGTAAATATAAGACGGCTGGAAAAATTTCATAACGATGCAACAGACAGTTTTCAAAATAATTGATCGTGAATGAAGGCATTCTTTGCGGGACATACTATAGTAGGCAAGACT
>JACEFZ010015620.1:0-16374 GCA_014155875.1 Cepaea nemoralis
AAAAAAAAAAAATATAAAATATATATATATATATATATATATATATATATATTGCTAGTATATATATATACTAGCTGACCCGGCCCAGCTTCACCCAGGCCCTGGCGGGAATCTATCTATCAATCTGTCTGTCTGTCTGCTTTTCTGTCTGTCTGTCTGTCTATCTGACCCGGCCCGGCTTCGCCCAGTTCCTGGTGGGGAGCATCTCATTTAATTCATATAAGTAGTCATATAAGCTCCCGTTCCTACTGTCTGTCCGTCTGTCTGTCTGTCTGTCTGTCTGTCTGTCTTGTCTGTCTGTCTGTTTGTCTGTTTGTCTGTTTGTCTGTCTGTCTGTCTGTCTGACTGTCTGTCTGTCTGTCTGTCTGTCTGACCCGGCCCTGCTTTATAAGTCCCTGGTGGGGAGCATCTCATTTATTTAATTCATATATGTAGTCAAATAAGCTCCCGTTCCCGACTATCTGTCTAGTCTCTCTATTTGTCTGTCTGTCTGTCTGTCTGTCCGACCCGACCAGGTTTCGTCCAGATCCTGGCGGAGATCTATCCGTCTGTCTGTCTGTCTGTCTGTCTGTCTGTCTGTTTGTCTGACCCGGCTTCACCCAGTCCCTGGTGGGGAGCATCTCATTTAATTCATATAAGTAGTCATATAAGCTCCCGTTCCCGACTATCTGTCTGTCTGTCTGTCTGTCTGTCTGTCTGTCTGATCCGGCCAGTTTCGCCCAGCCTCTGTCGGGGAGCATCTCATTTAATTCATATAAGTAGTCATTTAAGCTCCCGTTCCCGACTATCTATCTGTCTATCTATCTGACCCGGCGCGGCTTCGTCCAGCTCCTGTCGGGAGCGTCTCATTAAATTCATGTAACAAAAAAAAATTAACTTACGAATGTCCTTCCACACACCATCCATTAGTTTTAATGAAAACTGTTTTCAATCACCTACATGACTGTAGATAACTTCTTGAGTCGAAAAGATGAGTTAGAAAATTTTCACTATTTAAAAAAACTTCTCTAAAAGTACTGGAGAGCTTTGGTCAGAGACCATAACTTTATGAAGGGAAAATCCCAACTGCACCTCCACGCGGTAGGGGATGGAAACACACTACGGTGTGGCTAACACAGCTCTGGGGACCGAGTATCCACCGGAATAAGTGGACAACTCTGCAGCTGAGCAGAGCAGGGCACTCACTTGTCCTTACAGTCGGAAATGGCTGTCAAAAGCAGAGGTAAAAAGACCACCATGTGAATGTGGAAGGCAAGGGGAAACCACCACATTATCTTCCCAAGACTTCATGGCAAAACATAAATCAAAGTTAGTGAAGGACGTTAATGGCTGTCTTAGGGCATCCTCGTCCGGTAGGGACAGTCATGAGCCACAGGTGACACCAGACCGTCATCCAGCTACTGATGGCAAAATCTTAACTAAAATAAATAAATTTAGAGTAGGAACATGGAATGTTAGGACATTAAATGAGCTAGGAAAGTTGACCAATGTTCTAAGTGAGATGGATAGCATGAAAATGAATATACTAGGCGTTAGTGAGATGAGATGGAAGGGATCGGGCAAAATTATAGCTGACAATCACACAATAATTTATTCTGGAGGGGAGACACATGAGAAAGGGGTAGGAATAATATTAGATGAAAAAACAGCCAAGTCAATTAATGGATACTGGTGTATTTCAGATAGAGTTATTATGGTAAAAATCAAAGGCAAACCAATAGACATAAATATTATACAAGTATATGCACCAACAGCAAGCAGTAGTGATGAAGAAATACAACACTTTTACGACGAAATAGAAATGGCGATGGCTCACATTGGATCACAAGAAATAAAGATAATACTTGGTGATTTTAATGCAAAAGTAGGAAAGGGAAAAATAGAGGATGTAGTGGGGAATTATGGTTTAGGTACAAGAAATGAAAGAGGGGAAAAGCTAATAGAATGGGCAAATATCAATGATATGATAATTGGAAACACATGGTTTAAACACCATAAAAGACGACTGTACACATGGATAAGCCCTGATAAGAATATACGCAACCAAATTGACTACATACTAATTAATAAAAGATTTAGAAATGCTTTAATTAATGTAAAGACAATGCCTGGTGCTGACTGTAATAGTGATCATGTACCACTATGTGGACAAATAAAAGTAAGATTAAAAAGAGGGAAAAAAATGGTTAAGAACATGAGACTTAATAAAGAGGTTCTAAAAATAGATAAAGAAATGCAAGAACAATACAGAGTGACTGTGAAAAATAGGTACAATGCAATAACTAAAATACAGAGTATAGATGAACAATGGGAAATGTTAAGGGACTCCATTCATCAAACTAGCAAAGAAGTATTACCAGAGAGAGGCAAAATAGCTAAGAAAAAATGGATGAATGAAGATATCTTAAACCTGATGGACAAAAGAAAACAGTATAAAAATAACAAACAAGAATTCGCTAAGATAAATAAAGAAATAAAAGATAAATGTGGGAAGGCTAAAGAAAGTTGGTTAAACGAGCAATGCAAAAAAATTGAATTAAATTCCATTAAAGATACAAAAAATATGCACAGACAAATCAGTGAGCTTACAGGAAATAAAATAAGAATAAATACAGGGTGTTTGAAATCAAAAACAGGAAAGATAATATTAGAGGAAGATGCTATAATGAAGAGGTGGAATGAGTATATAAGAGAATTATATGAAGGAGAAAGGGCAGAATTAACAGAAGATAGTAACTTAGAAGGTCCACCTATTCTGAAAGAAGAAGTCGCTGACGCTATGAAACGTATGAAGAAAGGAAAAACAGCTGGGCCAGATGAAATCACAATAGAAGAATTAGAAGTATTGGGAGAATTTGGAGTAGATATATTAACCAAAATGTTGAATGATATTTACAGCAGTGGATATTTACCCAGTGATATGCTGAAATCTGTATTTATAGCTATACCAAAAAGACCAGGAGCAATTGATTGTGAAGATTTTCGTACAATTAACCTTATAAACCATATCACTAAGCTTCTACTCAGAATCATAATGAGAAGAACCAAAAAGAAAATAAAAATGGAAATTAGTGAAGAACAGTATGGATTTGTGGAAGGAAAGGGCACAAACAATGCAATTTATACATTGCGGACACTAATAGAAAGGTCAATAGAGAAACAGAGGGACATATATTTGTGCTTCATAGATTATACTAAGGCATTTGATAAAGTGAAACATGATGAACTGATTAAAATGTTGGAAGATATCAACACTGATGGAAAAGATTTAAGAATAATAAAGAATATTTACTGGAACCAAGTAGCAGCAATTAAAATGGGAAATAAAGAGGGTAGTTACGAACAGATAAAGCTAGGAGTACGACAAGGGTGTGTCTTGTCACCAGATCTTTTCTCCCTGTATAGCGAAGTAATAATGAGAGAGATCAAAGAGATGCCAGGAATACTAGTTGGAGGTTATAATATAAATAATATACGCTATGCAGATGACACAGTATTGGTGGCGGATAATTCAACAGACCTACAACAATTATTAGACGTTGTAGTAACAGAGAGTGCAAGGAAAGGACTCAACTTGAATATCAAGAAAACAGTAACAATGGTAATATCAAAGAAAATGGTGACACCAAAATGTGACATAGAAATAGAAGGGAAAATCCTTAACCAAGTTGATAATTTTAGATACCTAGGGGCATTTATAACATCAGATGGAAGATGTACAACAGAGATTAGGAGCAGAATAGGGCAGGCAAAAGCCGCATTTCATAAAATGAAGAGTATCTTATGCAATAAGTCACTGTCACTGAATGTAAGAAAGAGAGTGCTGAAATGCTATGTAGAACCAGTTTTGCTGTATGGCAGTGAATCTTGGAATGTAAATGAACAAATTAAGAAGAAATTAGAAGCAACAGAGATGTGGTTCCTGAGACGAATGTTGCGAATTCCTTGGACTGCCAGAGTAACTAACGACGACTGCCTGAAACAGGCTAATGAAACTAGAACATTATATACAACAATAAGACAGAGACAAACAGCTTTCCTCGGTCATGTGATGAGAAGAGAGGCATTGGAGAACATTGTAACAACTGGAAAGATCGAGGGGAAGAGAGGCAGAGGTAGACCAAGAGAAGTGATGCTGGATGGATTGAGACGGTGGCATGGAGGAATATCAGCAGCAGAGTTGATCCAGAAAACCAAAGACCGAGATCTATGGAGAGCCATGAACGCCTACGCCAGCCGGCACGGCACTTGATGATGATGATGATGATGTAAAAAGATGCATTATTTTTATGAAAACTAAGAATATGCCTTAAAGATTATAACATTATTTATTATAACTCATATGCCTGTAAATAACTGTAGACAAAGAGTTTATAAATCATTAAAAACAATGCAACCATTTATATATAAAATAATAGCAATGTTATTAAAAGTTATGCCCCTTGAAATAACTTTTCTTTTGTTAAGTCCCCTTGCAATATGGAAATGATAATGTAAATTTATATATTACATTTTTGTAAGTAAATAGCTGGAAAAAAACAATCTATGACAGTTGCCTGCACAGGAATGAAAAGAATACATGTCAAAATTTCATCTCAATCGGATGGACCGTTATCGAACGCATCAAACACATCCCCACCCACACACATACATCCTTATATATATATATATATATATATATATATATATATATATATATATATATATATATATATATATATATATATATATATATATATATATATATATATATATATATTAAAACAAGCATTTGAGCGAGTGCTAGCTTAACTGATTATAACGGGCAGGATCACATTGAGGAAAAGAAACGTTGTATACTTTCTCTCTTTGGGGTTGAGCCAGTAATCCCATACATCCGACATTCGCATATCCTTTTATAGGACATCAGCACCCTTCAGCTGTCTGTTGATTTCTTGGCAAGATTAGGCTCAGTAGTTTGCCATTGCTTTCTGAGCGACCGTCTCAATATCTTGTAAGTTACCGACGCGGAGAGAACCGCTACTAATTCTCGCGCAACGTCACGTTATTTACGAGAGTATACGAGATTATGGAACAAAGTTGTGTAACCTCTAGACCAGAGAGACCGGTGAGTGCAGGTTAGATGTACCTAAATGTTAACTTCTGGTCCTTGTCTTGGAGACGTTAATAACAAGTGCCTCAGAAGTCGGGATGGGTTCGCCTGAAGGCGGGGGACATATATGGAAAGCTAACCCACAAGCAACCAAAAATCAGTAACAAACAATACATAGTAGTAGCCACTACTACTAATAGTTCAAAGCAAGCGGCGAATGGGTGTAAAATGAGGGGGAGGGGGAATTTCAACAAACAAGAACGGATGTTTCCACAGTGCTTTGAATGAAATTACTAATCTACATAGACCAAATCGGCCACAAAACATAACTAGCGCATATCCTTGACATATTGAATGAATTTGTATTTATCAAGTCACTTCCATTATTGCATTAGCATTATTTCCAGGGTGATAAACTCATAATAGGTGCTAGTCGCAAGTTTTAGCAGTGGTGCTTATTTTACTTGGTTATAATTATGTAGTGAACTGTGAATGAGGATTCAATTGTATACGTGAAACCGTATAATAAATGATAGAAACTAGTGTGGACTTTGGTTATGTCCTTCATGTGGACTTGTGGTGTTGGCGTGTAAGTTGGGAGGGACGATAGGTTGGTAAACATGGGAAATAATCAGATACAGAGAAAAAATGCATCGCTGTGAGCGAATGCCAGCCACGGATCGAACTTGCTGAGAGAATGACAACCAGTAGAAGCGAGAAGAAGCAAAGCCACAAAGATTGGTCCATGAAAGGATCATGTATTTGTAGGATATTAAATGTAGATTATCTGTGAATAAAGGTCTAGGGTAGAGTGCCTGGATTCAAGATATCAGACATGAGTTCAAATCCGTTTCTTTATTAGGAGTCTCCACGAATGGACGTAGCTTTGGCTCTATTTGTGTAAGGATGGGACTGGACAGAAATAGACCTCAGCCCTACCTACATTGATAAGACTACCCTCCTGGAGAACAAGGTTGAGAGCCGGTCAATTCACCATAGACCTCTGTAAAGCTGTCGTCTTTCTGTAGAACCTAATTCTGTAGAACTAATTCTTCACTGCAAAGCCCACACCATGTTGAGTTTTTTTTCCTGCCCATCGTCTACCCCCCCCCCCCCCCCCCCCAAATATAAAGGTGTAATTGTTTTCCCTGAGTGACCCTTCCTCAGCGAGGCACGTCTCCTGCATGCCAGCAATATCAATGTTATGACGATTGAGTTCGGCATCAATCACAGTCGTTTTTCTCACATCGTCAAGATTCGTCAGGTCAGTGGAAATCCTGGAAACATGGTTCTTACGTTCCAGGTTGCAAGCCGTAGCTTAAGGCTTCTAATTTTCAATTTAGTAGTACTTGGTGTATTGGTTTTACAGCCTGCGATTCAGATTTTTTCCTAGCCCCAAGCATATGGGGCGTGATCGTGGAAATAGCCATGTGATAATGTGCATCCATTGTGGAAGAACATTTACGGCTCGAATTTGCCTGATCAATCACATTCGCAACTGCCATGTATTGTAGTTTTTATGCTTTTTTGTCTGTGTTTTTTTTTTTTGGAAGCACAATGTAATAAACTGTGGTATGTAGCGAGGTAACAATTTGTAAGTGCAGGATGTGTTTATTTGTTGTACGTCAGTGTGATGCAGTATTTTTGTCTCACTGTGTAATGTAGTTGTATCGTAACTCACTGTATGATGTAGTTGTTTCTTATCTCACTGTACGATGTTGTTGTTTATTGTCTGACTGTATGATGCAGTTGTTTCTTGTCTGCTTGCATGGGGCAATCCATTTGTGTATGTTTATGCATGGTAGATACGTTTTGTTTTCCTGTGTGATGTAGTTATATGTTGCCTCATTGTGTGGTTTAACTGTTTCTTGTCTCATTATATGATGCAGTTCTTTCTTGTCTCACCGTATGATGTAGTTGTTTCTTGTCTGCTTGCATGGGGCAGTCCATTTGTGTATGTTTATGCATGGTAGATACTTTTACTGTTTGTTTTCCTGTGTGATGCAGTTCTATGTTGCCTCATTGTAGTGGTTTAACTGTTTTTTGTCTCACTGTATGATGTAGTTGTCTCTTGTCTCACTGTTTGATGTAGTTGTTTCTTGTCTCACTGTACATGATGCAGCTGTTTCTTGTCTTTGTGTGTGATGTAGTTGAATCTTGTATCACTGTGTGATGTTATTGTTTCTTTTCTCACTGTATGACGTGGTTGTTTCTGGTCAAACTGTATTATTTAGTTGCTTCTTATCGAACTGTATGATTTCTCTGTTACTGTTTTCTATTACTGTTTCGTGGACGTCCGTGTGTTCTTTTGCCCTTGATTTTGAATTTGTATGTGCTCCATTTCTCAGAGATGTGTTTGAACTTACAGCAGCAAGGAATAAATCTTCCTCCTCCAGTACGGGGTTGGATCCGAATGTAGGTTTTCGTTTTGTTTTGTTCGCATGTGGTATACTGTCTCACAAGCCGTTACTAGCTGTCAAGATCTCCTCAAATCAAAACCAATTGTACAAGAACATAAACTGCAATCACCACCGGTACGATTTCAACTTGGGGGAAAAAGAGTAAATTGACACCGCCCAGATTGAAAATTGCACAGATCACGACTCGGAGCGAATTCGGAAAAAAAGGACTGGATCAAGAATATAAAAGATGGCGCAGATGAAAACATCTTCCTGTTTTACACAAGAGACAAGACGCGAGGTATAAGGCATTGATGGATGGCCGGCAACATCCACAAACGAAATGATATAATCCATTCGTGAAAGACAATAGAAGTAGAAGCCTACAGCGAAGTTGAACAACACTGAGTCCGAAAGCCTGAAACCAGTGTCAATGTTTACAGCCATTCAAGAGATGCAGGTAAATAATGCTATATTTTATATTAGATTAGTTAGTCTGTGAGCCTATTTTCCAAGAAGAATTGGTAAGTCAAATGTGTGTAAGCCATGCGGTGAGTTCTTAAGAAATTAATTTAGTAGAAACTAAATATTATTATATTTAGTTATCATAGTCATAGATAAACTGTACATTAGGAGAAAACTACAGTGAGTTTTAATTTTTCTCCCAGCTAAACAACTTAGTTGATGTTAAGCATTAGACTGAAGTTGCACATATTTCTTTCAACTCAATCAGTAGTGATTTAGGAGGGTGAGTAACTTAAGATTTAAAACTAGTTTACCTGTGCCAACACAGATAGAGAAATTAGTGTAATGTGTAATAGTCAAGTAATTTTAATTACATGAGCACATTAGTCAAGTAGATTTTGTTTTACATGAGCACATGGACAAACAAGTAGTTTTCTGGTATTTCATGAACACATGAGAACCAAATAGATTCCTTTAGGGATCATAATTTTGTGTGTTGAGTTAAAGCACCCATCTGGTGAGTCAAATGTATTTTCAATGTTGTAAACATGTGGAATTAATATTTGTGCCACACAATAATACTTTATCAACAGGCATGTTAGAATGGTTAAGATTCATAATGCCTGAATGTGGATTGAGTATATCACATAAATCTATGAGAGCATGGGGGATCCATGTGTATTTTCATTATTGCTACACATGAGGAAGTATCCTTTGAGAATCTCATAATTATGTCTAATGATCACATAAACCTATTTCATTGCTGAGAGCATGTCTGTGGGGATTCATGTGTGATTTCATTATTGTTAAACAGATGTGAATGTATCATTTGTAAAACACAGCAGTATGAATGACTAATTATCATCCAGGAAATATTATAATTTCTGAGGAAGGATGAGATTTCAATGTAATTTCATTGTTGTTTAATCTGTGAATGTATTCTGTGCAAAGCACATACATAGGCTTGATTGTCATCGATACAGATATGATTGTGTCTGCTGAATGGGTGAGATCTCACTGTGATGCCAATGGTGTTAAACACTTAAAGTTATCATTGGGAAATCACATAAGTATAATTACCTATCTTACATGCAAGTGTGAATGAATCTATGATGAAAGAGTGAAACTATCATCCATGCACATATGGATATTATGTCTGAGATTAAGTGGATGAAGTAACATGCTAAGAAGGAGGGAGTATAAGCTAACAGTCAATCTCATGATTGAAGGCAATTTTGATTGTAATGTCCTGTCTATCACCAGAGAACATGTTCAGCATAACCCTCTCTCCTGACGCATGACAACACTCTGTATCATATATCACTTATAGGACCTTCATCTGGTTTTGTGCCCTAAGCACGACACAACCCATAATACATTACGCGTACTACAAGCATCTGGTTTTCGTGTTGTAAGCAAAATCCCACTTTGTATTTGTGTGATTTGATCCTAAAATACGTTGTATAACAATCAACCTTACTGACTCTATTTCATAGAGAACAGTACGGGTGAAGCCTCATATTTGTAGAACGACCTACTCCGCATACCTCATGTGGTATGTCGCAGGCACTATTCCCCCCCCCCTCTCTCTCTCTCTCTCTCTCTTCTCTTCTCTCTCTCTCTCTCTCTCTCTCTCTCTCTCTCTCTCTCCAAACACTCTTGCATCCCTGTGCCTACCTATGCCATGTGTATTGCTAGTGGTCGGATCCTATAAAGCCCCAATAAGACAAGCACTGGGTGATTTGATCCTAAAATACGTTGTATAACAATCAACCATACTGACTCTATTTCATAGGGAACAGTATGAGTGAAGCCTCGTATTTGTAGACCGACCTACTCCGTATACATCATGTGGCACACCGCAGGATCTATACCTACCTTATCTCTCTTTCTATCTCTCCCTCCCTCTCTCTCTCTCTCTCTCTCTCTCTCTCTCTCTCTCTCTCTCATAATAATAATAATCTTGCTTCTCGGTGCCTACCCACATCATATGTATTACCAGTGGTCGGATCTATACAACCCCAATAACACAAGCATTGGGTGATATGATCTTATAATACGTGGTATAACAATCAACCTTACCCTATTTCATAGGAAACAGTATGAGTGAAGCCTCGTATTTGTAGGACGACCTACTCCGCATACCCCACGAGGCACATCACAGGAACGATACCCACCTCTCTCTCTTTCCCTCCCTCCCCCTCTCTCTTCTTATATATACGTTGCACATACTCATGTACACGAATGTATGAATGTCTGTTGAGCGGTGTATATGTATATATGTGCGCTCACGCATATCAGTCCATCCAGACTTTAGGCCTCCTGACTCCGCCCTCCCCCGCCTTCTTTCAATGTGCTCACTGAACAGTAACACCTATCACCCCGTCATTATCCTCCATCTCACTCCCACGGTTGGGTATAAAAAGAAGACATCGGCGATCTGAGTTACACACAGATCGGAATTGTGAGGTAAGTATGAAATTTTTTTTCAAATTCTCGTTTTCTCTTCATTGCTTTAATTTTTTCATCATTTTGTTCTTCTCTTCATGTCGTCACCTTTTGATGTAGTCACAGGAGATCTCCTTGACTATATGTTGTGTTTGTGAATGTGTTTGTTTGCTGATGAAGGCTAATCACCGCAACGTCCTGCATGTGTCGTAAATCTGTTATATAAAGCTGCACTACTGTGTGTCATTTTATATTGTTTACACTTTGTATTTCATGTCACTCCTGTTACCACATATGGTCAAGTGTCCCGATGAATGTAATACAATGATGATGAAGATAATGACTGTAATGTAATGATAATAATGTAATAATGATAATGGTTTAATGATAATGATGATGATGATGATGATGATTATAATGAGCATGATGATGATGATAAATGAAGTACAATCTTAGCATATACACGGTGAAGAGGAGAGAATATACTCGCCGTAAAACTTTGGATTAGAAAAGAATTCACCTGAATACTATACAAGAATTGATACCATAATGTACTTATATTGTTTATAAGCAAATACTCATTGCAATGGGAAATGATTTGCAAAACCAATAATGTATGAGACCCTTTTTCCTGAATGATGTAGAGAACAAAACAAGGTACAGAAGAGAATGGTCAACATAATTGTCAAATTTCAAATCAGTCATGGTATTATTTAAACTATAGACCCGAAGGACAGGCGTAGATGAAGATGAAACTGCACATCTGCTAGTTAAACCTTGACCATCTGATAGTTGAAGATTGGAGGGAGAGCAAACAATTATGTTGGTGATAACTAATTGAGAACACCAAGACTATCTTTCTTCTATGTTTATTTTCTCTAAGAACAAGATTCATTTTATTGATTTCACTTGATGGTTATCTAGGAGTTTAGATATGATTAGATGTATGTTGATTGCTGAAATTTCAGATAGTGGCTTGGTACCACTAGATCCAGACCTGACTAGTTGGAATGCAGTAGTTTGAATGCAGTACTTTTGAATGCAGGACTTGGTGAAGGTAGCAGCTTGACTGAATCTAGATCCAGGCCTGACTTTCTTTTGTGAGTGAAGTATCTGAACAAAGTGATGCAGAACAGTATCCCAACCAGAACTCACCGGCAAACAGTTTCCTAGCCCAGTAGGAGAGGTAACTTAGCTGGACTGTAAGGAACAATTACTATCCTATACCCAGGGAGACAATTATCACTCATTAGGAGAACTTAACACCAGTTCAAAGAATTAGTGACATCAGGGATCCAGGCTCCCTGAAGTACAACTAGGATAAACAAGTTAAGATAGTCTTTCCCGAATGAAATGAAATTATGAAATGTATATTTCAGGCATCCAGGGATATGAAATTTCTTGTACTTGTATGAACACCTATTGATGTATAATACTAACTGCCATTGTTGTTGTTAATGTATTGAATGACAATAATCCACGTTTATGTTTTAATAAATTATGTAAGAGGTCATTTCCTCCTTTGAGTATTTTCTTGTAGTGTCAGTAGTTGAATAAAACACACCCTAGATATTAATCAATTAGGAGAGAAGAGAGGCAAGGAACCCCAACAAGATAGTGTTGACCTTCAGGAAACGTTACATTGTTCCCTGGCGGAATTAATTGGTTCTCCGACCTCTCTCTCTCTCTCTCTCTCTCTCTCTCTCTCTCTCTCTCTCTCTCTCTCTCTCTCTCTCTCTCTCTCTCTCTCTCTCTCTCTCTCATATATATATATATATATATATATATATATATATATATATATATATATATATATATATATATATATATATATATATATACATTGGCACCTTTCCGTCTTGACAGACGATAGTTTGGTACATTGTGCTTCAAAAAGGCTTAAATAACTGTCATATGGCAATAACTACGATCCATGGCGGTGGCGAGTGTGGCTGGTAAGGCCAATTCTTGCTGCAAATGTTTGCCCACAGTAGGTACATGTGAAAACATGGTCATTTCCACCATTTTGCACCATCTTACGTCTCTCACGCTCTGTGTGTGCTTTATCTGCAATCATTTTCTCCTTTGTCTTTATTCCATTTCTGATAGATGCCCTCCATGCAACACGTTCAGCGGCGACATGCTCCCATTGTGCATTATCAATGCCTGTATCAATCATGTCCCGCTTACACACATCTTTGTATCGTAGTAGAGGCCGACCCTGACATCTCCTACCCGTCTGTAATTCACCACAGAAGATGTCCTTTGGTATTCTACCATCATCCATCCTCCTAACGTGTCCTATCCATCTAAGTCTACTAAGACTGAGCATGGAATACACCGTCACACAACCTGATCTTTCCAATACTTCAGTATTTGTGATTTTAATCTTGCCAATTAATACCAAGTATTCTTCACAGACACCGCATATGAAAGCTGTTTAAACGTTTCTCTTGGCGTGAGTAAGTTGCCATAAAGAAGAGTACTAAGGACACAGGCTTGGTAGACGAGGACTTTTGTTTTGGCAGTAAGCTTCCTATTCTCCCAGACTCTTTTTGATAACATGTTCATTGTTGTTGCTGCCTTGCCAATCCTGATGTTGATTTCCTGATCGAGGGATAATTTGCTATTTACCTCTTATCCTAGATATGTAAAATGGTCTACTAGCTCCAGTTCGGCGTCGTCAGTAAAGATTGATGGTACACCATGTGCACCTTGTGACATAATCTGTGTCTTCTTGTTGTTAATTGTTAAACCAAATTCAGAACAAGCATTGGAGAATGCAGATAGTAGATGTTGTAATTCTTCCTTAGAGTGGGTCATAATCGCAGCATCATCCGCAAAAAGCAACTCTCTGATTAGTACCCTGCTAATTTTGGTCTTGGCCTTCAATCTCTGAGCATTATAGAGGCCACCATCTGAGCGTGAGTGAATGTATATACCGTCATCCTGATCACGAAAGGCATATTTCAGTAGAAGTGAAAAGTATATCCCAAAGAGGGTCGGGACTAGTACACAACCTTGCTTAACTCCACTCTTGATTTCAAACTCTTCTGAAGTTGAGCCATCAAACTAGATTATACCCTTCATGCCTGTGTGGAACGATTCCACAATGGACAGAAGAGTTGGTGGACAGCCAATCTTCTTTAGTGCTTTGAACAGACCCTCACGACTGACCAAATCGAATGCCTTTGTGAGGTCGATGAAGGCAATAAACAGTGGCTGATATTGTTCCCGGCATTTTACTTGCATCTGTCGCAATGATAATATCATATCAATGGTAGACCGGTTCTCACGGAAGCCGCACTGTGATTCGGGGTAGACTTGATCTCCCAGGACTTGAAGTCTGCGCAGGACAATTCTGGCAAATACTTTCCCAACAATACACAGAAGTGAGATACCCCTATAGTTGTTGCAGTCGCTCCGATCTCCCTTGTTCTTGTTCAGCGTTATGATGTTTGAATCTTTGAAATCCTGTGAGACTTGTCCTTCTCGCCAGCATAGCTCTATTAGCTGGTGGATCTGTAGAGTGAGTGTGTCTTGCCCACTCCTGATCACCTCTATTGGAATCCCATCTTTAACTGGAGCCTTGCCAGATGCAAGCTCATTTATAGCACACTTAACTTCTGTTATAGTGGGAAGTGTGTCCAGGTGGTCAAGAGTTGGCAGGGCCTCTATGGCGTTGAGGGCATCATCCGCCAGCTTGGTCTCACTTGAGTAAAGCTCTAAATAGTGCTCGACCCATCTATCCATCTGCTGTTTCTTATCAGTGATGATTTCTCCAGTCAAGGTTTTCAGCGGTGCACTTCTTTTGATCATTGGACCACAAGCTTTCTTTATCCCTTCATACATGCTTCTGATGTTTCCCTTATCACTTGCGATTTGAATGGACTCACATAACTTGATCCAATAGTCATTCGCACACTGCCTGGCAGTCTTTTGAACATCCTTCCTCGCTTGCTTCAGCTCACTCAGAGTGTTACGTGTTGGTCTTTCATTGTTTCTTAAGAGAGCTATCTTCTTTTTATCAATCAAGGGCTGCAGTGTCTGGCTGTTTGCTGCAAACTAGTCCTGCCTCTTATGATCCACAGTGCCGTAAACCCGTACCGCTGTTTCATAAATAGTTTCCTTAAGTTTACTCCATTTATCATTTACTATACAATTTGCTGATGTATCATTGAAAGCGTCCTCAAGTTGCTGTTGAAATTCAAAGCACTTTCCAGGATCGTGAGTGTTAATAATATTAATCCTGGGGCTAGACTTGTGTTTAGCTGTGTAGATTCTCTTTGGTCTCACTCTAACCCTTGCAACAACCAAAGAATGATCTGTATCACAGTCAGCACTGTAGTAACTTCGAGTTAATGATGTATGGTTCAGATGTTGTCTCCGTGTGATAATGAAGTCCAGCTGATGCCAATGGTCGGATCTTGGATGTTTCCATGTGACCTTATGCATCTATTTTGTTTTAAAAAAGGAGTTTGTAATACATAGGTCATTTCTAGTGTAATGCTCCAGCAGCCTTTGCCCATTATCATTCATGCGACCGATGTTGTATTTTCCAAGGCACTCTGGCCATGAACTCGAGTCCTTGCCCACACGAGCATTGAAATCACCGAGCATATAAATGTAGTCGGATTTTGGAACTGCCTTGAACGCAGAGTCTAGCTGCTCATAGAATGTATCTTTCACATCATCAGAGGAAGTGAGTGTCGGTGCATATGCAGTGAGAATGGTGGCAAATCCACAAGAGGTTGCCAAGCGCAGTGATAATAATCTTTCATTACCTCCAGCTGGGATATCAATCATTCCCAGTAGCGAATTCTTCACTGCAAAGCCCACACCGTGTTGTCTTTTTTCTGCCTGCCCTCTTCCCTTCCAAAAAAAGGTGTAATTGTTTTCCCTGAGTGACCCTTCCTCAGCGAGGCGAGTCTCCTGCAGGCCAGCAATATCAATGTTAAGACGATTGAGTTCAGCATCAATCACAGCCGTTTTTCTCACATCGTCAATATTTGTCAAGTCAGTGGAAAATCCTGGACACATGGTTCTCACGTTCCAGGTTGCAAGCCGTAGCTTGAGGTTTCTATTATTCTTTTTATTAGTACCTGGTGCATTGGTTTTACAGCCTGCGATTCAGATTTTGTCCTAGCCCCAAGCACCCATTGAAGCAGGCAGGCTGTGGCGGATCAGCACCCAATTGGCCGGGGGCTGCCCAGCTTGAGGCGGGCGGTAGCTGATCAGTGACACCTGTAGGTGTCTCCCACCGTCAGAGGCAACGCGTGGCGTCCCATGTCTTCGCCAACTGACAAGGACTTATAACCCGTAACAGTTGCCTCTCGCTTTGATTCCGAGACCGGTTAAGACAAGGGATGGAGTTATTGCCTCTCCATAGCACAAAGCCTGGGCTAAAATAAAGAAACCATGTGTTGTCCATGCAGCATGATCCCTCTCTCGGCCTGCCTAGTTCACTCCAGAGGAAAGTTAACACCTATACATCTGGAACAAGACAAGCTGCAGAAGCTGCCGGATCAGCAAAGCAATGTTCTAACTGTCCGCCTGTCGGAGCTTCGATCCTAGACCAGCTGCCAACCAAGGCTTAGGGCCTGGTCTGCCCTGCCTATGACTTATTTTGTCTTTGGGTTGCATTTCCTCGCACCAGGATAAGGCTAGTACCCTCCCAATTGCGCTCTTCCGCCCGAAGCCGTTGGCACAATGTGGGGTGTCGGGTTTGGTAAGCGCCGCCCAACATTCGGCGCTGACAGAAAGCAGGTAGTACCGTCTACTGTCATACGGTAGCTCAGTCATATCTGACTAAGACCTGGCTCACACACACACACACACACACACACACACATATATATATATATATATATATATATATATATATATATATTATATATATATATATATATTGCTAGTATATATATATACTAGCTGACCGGCCCAGCTTCACCCAGGCCCTGGCGGGAATCT
>JACEFZ010015621.1:0-13970 GCA_014155875.1 Cepaea nemoralis
TTTTATTTTTGTTTTACGTGATTGCTTTGATTTTGTAGGATTGTAGGTGACTGTTTATTTTTTATAGGATTCTCACTGATTGCTTGGACTTTGTAGGATTATCACTGATTGCTTGGACATTGTAGGATTGTCCGTGATTGATTGGTATTAGTAGGATTGTCCGTGATTGGTTGGACCTTGTAGGATTGTCCGTGATTGCTTGGACTTTGTAGGATTATCACTGATTGCTTGGGCATTGTAGGATTGTCCGTGATTGATTGGTCTTAGTAGGATTGTCCGTGATTGCTTTGTCTTAGTAGGATTGTCCGTGATTGCTTGGACATTGTAGGATTGTCCGTGATTGCTTGGACTTTGTAGGATTCTCCGTGATTGCTTGGACCTTGTAGGATTGTCCGTGATTGTTTTGTCTTAGTAGGATTGTCTGTGATTGCTTGGACCTTGTATGATTGTCCGTGATTGCTTTGTCTTAATAGGATTGTCCGTGATTGTTCGGACCTTGTAGGATTCTCCGTGATTGCTTGGACCTTGTAGGATTATCCTTGATTTCATGGACCGTGTAGGATTGTCAGTGATTGATTGGACCTTGTCGGATTGTTCGTGATTGCTTGGACTTTGTAGGATTATCCTTGATTTCTTGGACCGTGTAGGATTGTCAGTGATTGATTGGTCTGTAGGATTGTCCGTGATTGCTTGGACTTTGTAGGATTATCCGTGATTGCTTGGACTTTGTAGGATTGTCCATGATTGCTTGGACTTTGTAGGATTGTCCGTGATTGCTTGGATTTTGCAGTTAAAGTTGTCTACGTGTGGATGTGGCCAGTCTCACGTCAACCCGTCTCTGTAAAAGATCCCAAAGAGGTCCCAAGCGATATCCCGGATAGTTGACTATTTAATAAAATAGATTGAAAGTTATTTTCCTAACCTACTCCACACACTCTCAGACGACACAATATCAACACCTTTTATAGGGGAATGTTGCACATTGATTATAGAAGTGTGGAACAGGAAGATAATTTACACAAGCACATATATCAAAATTAGAATCAGACTTAGGATATATCTATCATGTCACAAGTTCACACTCGTTCAGTGACTTAACAAAAGAGTTTATAACTATTCAATTTTTAATGAGGAGTAACTATACGAGTGTGAGAATAACTGCTAAGAGCGTAATAGAAATGTTCCGTGAGAAGACTATGTCTGATTTAAATTTGATGTTGTCTGGATGTGGATGTCATCACTAGGAGGATGGTCAAGTTGAACAATGTAAGAGAATGTAGATGTTCAGCCTCTGGAGTAACAGACAAACATAATTACCGTATATGTCTTCAATGGCTGGGACTGACGGTATACTCGTAGACGGGCGAATGTAGAATAATTCCCCCTCACTTGATACACGACCCGGTCAACCACACAGCAGTTTCGTATTCATCTTGTTTCAAACACAGGATTCTAGCAACTATTGTTCCAGGGTAATCGTACACTTGATAATTATTGAATGATTTGATATGACGTATGAACGGGGAATCCTTGCAAAGAGAACAAGACTCACAAATAAAACTGATCAGAAAGAAAGGATTTTCTAGGATTTCAGAGATGACACAGTCCATCTGTTCCCTCTCATCACCGAGAAGCACCTCACGATGGTTAGTATCCTAATGTACACTTTTACGTCATGCACAATCGTGCAATGGGGTTCAGTGACAGAAAGTACAAGGGAGATTCCATACCCCGGGAAGATTCACACTTGTAGACAGAAATGCCTACTAGGACAAGTTTGTTATACATCACAAAGGTATACCAACTTGCCAAAATTAAAAATTTCCTCGACGAAAACACAAGAAAGATATTCTTTACTTCCCACATAAAACACATATTGATTATTGATCCACAATCTGGGATGGATGCTCCAAATCAATAACAAAACGCCTTTATTCACTCCAGAAAAGGGCAGTGCGTTTAATCAAAGGTGAAAAGCTTACAGAAAATTCTAACCTACATTAACGTCTTCATTCACTGCCTCTCCACAAACGCCTACTTTTTAATAAGGCTAAACTAATTCACAAATTCCTATTTCAAAATGCTCCAATCTACCTTTGGCCATTTTTTAAATATAACGCAAGACATAGCGAACGACTAAATATACTTCATGTCCCTAAACCTAGAATAGACATATAAAACAAGCTTAGCATACTCTGCCACTCAGTTGTGGAACAATCTTCCACAAGAAATCAAAGACACCAGCAATCATTATACATACAGTCGCAACCTGTTTGAACACTCCTCAGGACAGACTACATTCCCCCATAACAAAGGACAAAAATAATGGTAAATTATCTCGAACGACAACTAGCCAACAACATTCCCATATGTATGGCACGTTTCGCCTTCCTTGAGGATTTATAATGTCCATGTTAAACATTGCCTCAGTGAGTCGTGTATTATTGATTATTTTTCATGCGTTTCAATGCTTATTGTTCTTTTGTTGTCAAAGATTTGCTTCATAAGAGATGTTGAATGAAAGAATGTATGAGAGGAAATAGAAAAGAAGGGCTGAATGTCAGAAGGGCCTGCGTGCCCAATTCTAAACCCTTTGAAAATAAAGATTTTCGTTCGTTCGTTCGTTCGTTCCCTTATACTATATACATAAATATAAATATGCTTTATTAATCATCACCAGGGAATATCAATATTATCCTTTGTAGGCGATGGTAGAGGGGAAATTACTCCTTGAATGTTATTCAGCAAACTCGAGAGTGACTGATTCTGTGACGATAGCCCCCTTCCAAAACAAAAGTAAGGGAATCCGAACTTTTGTTATTCAGCCCTGGTCAGGTCCGCTCGAATTTAAATTCATGCATATCCCTCTTACAATATGGGGTGTCTAGATAAAAATAGCATCCCTTATATTATACTTCCCCGGAATATACCCCACTGTAAAACGAGTATTTAATTTCTTGGAAGTAGCCAGAAACATAAGTGGCCGGTAATAACTCTGGACTTTGAATGTCACCCCATACAAGTAGGGTTGGAACATTTGAATCTCCCTCACGAGAGAAAGGCATTCTTTTTCTACGATGGCGTAATTTTTGTTGTGTGTCTTATTGAGCTTAAATAAGCAACAGGGAATGACAACGACGATTCATCTTTCCCTTCCTGTAACGATGTTGTACCAATTCCCACGTTAGTAGGATCGGTTCTGTCATAATTCCTGGAAGACCCGTTGTTGTTGTCAGTAAACATGGCACATCCGTTGTTGTCAGTAAACACGGCACACCTGTTGTTGCTAGTAAGCATGACACACCAGTTGTTTTCAGTAAACTTAGCACATACGTTGTTGTTGTCAGTAATCATAGAAGACCTATTGTTGTCAGTAGACATAAAACACCAACGGTTCTGTTTAAACATGGCACATCTGTTGTTGTCAGTAAACCTGTAAGACCTGTCGTTGTTGTCAGTAATCATGGATTACCTATTATTGTCAGTAAATGTGGCACAACTAAAGTTGTCAGTAAATATGACACACATATTATGGTCAGTAAACATGGCAGGTGGTGGATGAAGTGTGAAGGCAGCCGACAGAATGTTGTTGGTTATGGTCTTACACTCTGCGGCGATAGGCAGATGATCGCATCAGTAGAAACAATGGCTATAGCCACTGACTAGTACAGTCACTGCCCAGAGGGAAAGCAATGGCAAACAACCTTCTGCAAAACTTGCCAAGAAACCACACCAACTATGACATAAAACATTTTTGTGGATTATTCAAAGGCATTTGACTGTGTACAACATCAGAAACTGTGGGAAATCATGAGGAAAATGGGCTTTCCACCACATGTAATACAACTCATAAGAATGCTCTATCGAGACCAACAAGCAGCGGTTAGAATAGATGGCGAGACATCAGATTAGTTTGACATCAAGTAAGGAGTCCGTCAGGGATGTGTGCTGTCCCATTTGTGTAACGTGTAGGCCGTAAATAAAATGAGAAATGAGTATAAGAGATGATATAAACAGGGAGCTATATGATGCCCTAAATATCCGTGGTCATGACATACCAGAGATTCGGTGTGCTGATAATACAGTATTGCTATCCACAACACAGACTGGTATAGAAAATCTACTAGCCTCAACCCAATTGAATAGTGAATATCACAACTTATATCTTAACATAGCAAAAACAAAGATAATGCATACAGATAAAACGACTATGGAGAAAGACATATATGCTAATGAGGAAAAATTGGAGGTGGTGGACAATTTTGAATATCTTGGGTCATTGATTACCAACAACGGTGACACAATGAAAGAAATTAAACGACGACGATCAATTGCTCTTCAAAGACTAAAACAACTGAATAAATTATGGAATGGGACAGACAGAACTACAAAAATTAGATTTTTAAGTGCATGCATCTTTCCCATTGCAACATACGCCTGTGAGACCTGGACACTTACTAAACAAACTGAAAATAAATGCCTTTGAATATAAATGTTATAGACGAGTTCTAAGAATATCTTGGGTAAAGAAAAGAACAAATGCATCCATACTTCAAAAGCTGAATATTGAAGAAGGTTTGCTATTAAAGACGATAAAACAAAGAAAATTGAAATAGTTTGGTCACTTGAAACGTCATGAAAGTTTGGAGAGAACAATAATGGAGGGGTATCTGCCTGGGAAGAGAGGAAGAGGAAGGCCAAAGAGAAGATGGGTGCAAGATGTGGCGGATGATCTCCAGATGGGTGTATCAGACGCGGGACATCTTGCTTATTAGTTTAGCTTAGTTAGTTTTGCTTATGGTCGAGAAGTTTTCTGGAAGGTTGTTATGGGAGTGAGGTTCTGCAAAGGACATGCTACAGAATGAATGGAATGAAATATGGCAGAACTGTTGTTGTTGTCGTCAGTAACCATTGGAGACCTGTTGTTTGCATGCATGCGTTATATTTTAAAGCCATGTCCTACATCCAAATGTACCACTAGTTTATCCAATGCGCTAAAAAGAAGAACAAAAATGAACAAAGACAGATAGACAAGCGCATTAGCTGACACAAAAGTATGCAATGACATTATCTCTGTATCCTATGTAACACTTTCTGGAGCCGCGGTGGTCGAGTAGCTAGCCCTGGGGGTCGTGTATTCGAATCCCCCCCCCCCCCCGAAACATAAACAAATACCTGGCCTCCAAGAAGGACGCAGACGTAAAGAGTTCCCAGAAAATATTTAGGGAAACAACGCTGCAGACATGATACTGATCATACTACGAGAGAATGTCTGTATACGTATGGGGCTGCCATAATATACCCATGGAGTGGCAAGATGTGACAAGGTGAAAAGGGTCACGTGTCTACCACGACAATGGTGCAGGTTTTATCTCTAGTAGAGGTAAAATAATTGTTTGACCACCATCACAGCTGTGGGGTCGACCCAGTCTCCTTAACATGGGAACTAGAAAATGGTCAGAAAGTTCTAGGAATTTCCTGGGAACGTCAACAGAAGATGAGGTGAGCTGGTCACAGCAACTAATGCGTCGTGTATTAAAATATGTAACACGTCACTACCCCAATAGTGGTATGTGCTATGCGAATACCTTGTCACCAGTATTGTTTATATGCGCACACTTGGCCTATTGTGAGATTGAGTGCATGGGTGAGATAACACTGACTGACATGGAAAGACTATTTTTGGAACATAGATGTGTGACATTGAAATATGAGTGGTTTGAATGTATGAGGTAATGCACACATCGATGAATGAGTCAGATGTTTGATGTATGGATGGATGGACGAGACGTGGAAACAATACCTGTATAATTACCCAGCCTCCACCATCAGTTGTTGTGTCACACAAGGCTGTGATGTTTCCCCACAGAACAATCTTCTCTCTTCTATTTTCCCGACGTTGTCCTCTTCTGCATGCCCTCTTTAATATAAACATGTGATTACATAAAATTGATGTAGCATTTGAAGAAATTGGCATCCGGTATTCCTATCATTGGTCTTCTCCATCCTCCTCATCCTCTCCTCTGTCTGTATACAATTTGAGAATGTCAGAAACCTCCTTCTCCTACCCCTCTCTGAATATTTCAAAAAACACAGTAAACTTATAAATGTAAATGATTCTGATAAATACTAGAAATATTATACAAACATGAGGCTAGCACCATATGCCAAACGCTGCTCCAGACGTGTACAAATGTCCGCTATTCTACTTTCGTACAACATTGCTCCAGGCGTGTACAAGTGTCCGCTACTGCACTGACGTACAACACTGCTCGTTCGCTACTGTACACTCGTACAACACTGCTCCAACGTGTACATGTGTCTGTACTTTCGTACAATACAGCTCCAGGTGTGTACAAGTGTCCGGTACTCTACTCTCGTACAGCGCTGCTCCAGACGTGTACAAGTGTCCGCTATTGTATTCTAGCACAGCACTGTTCTAGACATGTACAAGTGTCCGCTATTGTATTCTAGCACAGCACTGCTCCATACGTGTACAAGTGACCACTACTCTACTCTCGTACAACACTGCTCCATACGTGTACAAGTGACCACTACTCTACACTCGTACAACACTGCTCCATACGTGTACAAGTATCCACTACTATACTCTCGTACAACACTGCTCCATACGTGTACAAGTGATCACTACTCTACACTCGTACAACACTGCTCCATACGTGTACAAGTATCCACTACTCTACTCTCGTACAACACTGCTCCATACGTGTACAAGTGACCACTACTCTACACTCGTACAACACTGCTCCATACGTGTACAAGTGACCACTACTCTACACTCGTACAACACTGCTCCATACGTGTACAAGTATCCACTACTCTACTCTCGTACAACACTGCTCCAGGCGTGTACAAGTATCCACTACTCTACTCTCGTACAACACTGCTCCATACGTGTACAAGTGACCACTACTCTACACTCGTACAACACTGCTCCATACGTGTACAAGTGACCACTACTCTACTCTCGTACAGCACTGCTCCATACGTGTACATGTGTCCACTACTCTACACTCGTACAACACTGCTCCAGGCGTGTGCATGTGTCTGCTACTCTACTCTCGTACTTATTAGAACAGCCACTCACACACGTAATGCATTAGTGGCTAGGAGATGTACATAGAGATAATCTACAGGTGTGACATCATTGGGGAACTGTACTGGGAACTCCTTCTTTGATCTCTTGAAGGCTTCTAGAGCCCAATAAATGCTCCCCATTAGAACTAAAACATTTGTTTCTGTTGGATCTTCATTCCGCGTTTCCTGAGGATTGAATAAGAGTGCTCACTCATCAAACTTCCAATGTGTTTATGGCAAGGTAGCGGGTTCAACTCCTACACCGTTCATCTCGACTAAAATTTTGACGTCTCGTCCTTGACATGGGACGTAAATTACAAGTACCTCAGAAGTCGGAGTGGTTCGCCTGATCATTAACTGTGTTTTCCTGTTGTGTTCCTGTTGGATCTTCAGTTGTTTTTTTTATGTGGTTTGTTTGTATTTCTTGAAATAAAAAACAAAGCACTCATGTGTTCCAAAATAATTGACAGAAGAGACCTGCCATCGCCTTGGTATGTTAAGTTAGATGTGCCCCAGTCACATTTATGTATCCAGATAGAGTGTCTGTGACTGACACATCAGTACGTTCTGAAGACTCACACATCCTCGCCGAACATCGTAAATCAAACGTACACAAAGATGTGTCATCACTTTCACACACAGAAATACAGGTCACTACAGCTCACTCACCAGGTCCGGAACTGGTTCGATGCTCAGATTTAACCGTTTCTCAACGTTGTCCAGTTTTTCTTGAAGGAGCTTCAGTCTGTTCTCGGTCATTTCATGGCGTTGTTTTTGATCGACCTGGTCCAGATCACATCGTTGAGAAATATTGTGTAAGTGGGCTGTCTGTTCCACCAGTTGGGCTGTCTGATCGTCTGACAGGTTTGCTAATCTGTGTATATGGGCTGTCTGATAGTCTGACTGGTTTGTGAATCTGCTTATCTGAGCTGCCTGATAGTCTAACTGGCTTACTAATCTGTTTAACTGGGCTGTTTGGTTCACAAGCTGGGCAGCCTGATCGTCCTAACTGGCTTGCTGATCTATTTATCTGCGCTGTCTGGCTGTTCATTATAATTGTTATGCTGTTTAGCAATGCTGTCAATTTGTCGAATTACTCAGTACCTCAGCTGTAAAAAACAAGATACGTTATATTCTCAAAGTTTACTCTCATCATATTTAGATGTTCTGTTATATTTAGTGTCTACAGAAACCAGATTGTCCAAATCTAGAGAAGCAAGCAAATGATAAGGCAGGTAATACTAGAATATAATACTAGAAAGCCCAGGAAGGTTACCCGGTCAACAAACAACCGCTGAAGGCAGATTATGTCGGCCTAAGGTAAAAGAACTTGCCACAACGAAACATTGTCTGAAATAGACACTCCGGATAAAGCAGCAGAAGAAGAAGAAGAAGAAGAAGAAGAAGAAGAAGAAGAAGAAGAAGAAGAAGAAGAAGAAGAAGAAGAAGAAGAAGAAGAAGAAGAAGAAGAAGAAGAAGAAGAAGAAGAAGAAGAAGAAGAAGAAGAAGAAGAAGAAGAAGAAGAAGAAGAAGAAGAAGAAGAAGAAGAAGAAGAAGAAGAAGAAGAAGAAGAAGAAGAAGAAGAAGAAGAAGAAGAAGAAGAAGAAGAAGAAGAAGAAGAAGAAGAAGAAGAAGAAGAAGAAGAAGAAGAAGAAGAAGAAGAAGAAGAAGAAGAAGAAGAAGAAGAAGAAGAAGAAGAAGAAGAAGAAGAAGAAGAAGAAGAAGAAGAAGAAGAAGAAGAAGAAGAAGAAGAAGAAGAAGAAGAAGAAGAAGAAGAAGAAGAAGAAGAAGAAGAAGAAGAAGAAGAAGAAGAAGAAGAAGAAGAAGAAGAAGAAGAAGAAGAAGAAGAAGAAGAAGAAGAAGAAGAAGAAGAAGAAGAAGAAGAAGAAGAAGAAGAAGAAGAAGAAGAAGAAGAAGAAGAAGAAGAAGAAGAAGAAGAAGAAGAAGAAGAAGAAGAAGAAGAAGAAGAGAAGAAGAAGAAGAAGAAGAAGAAGAGAAGAAGAAGAAGAAGAAGAGAAGAAGAAGAAGAAGAAGAAGAAGAAGAAGAAGAAGAAGAAGAAGAAGAAGAAGAAGAAGAAGAAGAGAAGAAGAAGAAGAAGAAGAAGAAGAAGAAGAAGAAGAAGAAGAAGAAGAAGAAGAAGAAGAAGAAGAAGAAGAAGAAGAAGAAGAAGAAGAAGAAGAAGAAGAAGAAGAAGAAGAAGAAGAAGAAGAAGAAGAAAGGTGAACGAAGAAGAAGACGAAGAAGAAGAAGAAGAAGAAGAAGAAGAAGAAGAAGAAGAAGAAGAAGAAGAAGAAGAAGAAGAAGAAGAAGAAGAAGAAGAAGAAGAAGAAGAAGAAGAAGAAGAAGAAGAAGAAGAAGAAGAAGAAGAAGAAGAAGAAGAAGAAGAAGAAGAAGAAGAAGAAGAAGAAGAAGAAGAAGAAGAAGAAGAAGAAGAAGAAGAAGAAAAGGTGAAAGCGAAGGAAGAAGACGAAGAAGAAGAAGAAGAAGAAGAAGAAGAAGAAGAAGAAGAAGAAGAAGAAGAAGAAGAAGAAGAAGAAGAAGAAGAAGAAGAAGAAGAAGAAGAAGAAGAAGAAGAAGAAGAAGAAAGAAGAAGAAGAAGAGGAAGAGTCCTCCTGTATCAACTCCTCAGATGTTCACTAAGGTGAGGGTGGGGGATGTCATGTAGGTGGCACTAAAAAGCCAAATTTGAACTGAAGCGAGGGAGTAAAACAGTCTTAGTACATTACCATGCAATATTCAAGTAATTTAACTCCCTTTAATACGATTTAGTTAAAGTGAGTGACTGCAACGCGCAGGCAATTTGCAATGCGTTAAAAGATTGCTTAAACAAGAATCGACTTGAGTTGCAAAGACTAGTTGCACTCGCCACTGACAATGCATCTGTCATGACAAGTGTAAACAATGGAGTATATACAAATCTAAAATCCGTAGTTCCTCATCTGGTACTAGTTAGGTGTGTATGTCATTCCCTTCAGCTGGCAGTGCCACAGGCTGCAGCTGCTTGTCTGCCCAGGAATATAGAGTTCATGATTCAATCAATCAATCAATCATGTGCCATGCCGGAAAGCGTGGGCGGTCATGACTCGCTATTTCACTCGATCACCAGTGTCGTGGATCAGCTCAGTGTTCCTGTCTCGTCCATGCCATGTGGCCAAGCCATCCAGGTATTTTCCTCTCGGTCTTCCTCTTGGTCTGTTCCCCTCGATCTTGCCAGTTGTCACTAAGTTCTCCAATCAATTTCTTCTCATAATATGTCCAAAAAATTTTGACTGTCTACGTCTAATTTGTCTAATCAGTTTACGATATTCATTTGTCTCCTGTAGTACTTGGTCATTTGTTTTTCTGTCTGTCCATAGTATTCTTTGTATTTTCCTCAGAAACCACATTTCTGCAGCCATCAGATGCTTTTCAGCGTGACTGCTCATTGTCCAAGTTTCACATCCATACAAAAGAACATGATTAGAGAAACAAATAACTCGTTTTCTCACTCAAGTCTTCGTCAAGCAAAGTACAGGGAGCTTTTTGCTTTATTAAATGATGGACAACATCCGCTGAAGGTTGTTCAATTAAGCCAGGCACGATGGATGTCCATTTAATCTGCTATTGTCAGAATATTGCAGCAGTGGGTCGAGCTCAGAACTCATGTTGATAGAGAAAGACTCAACGCTGTTATACAGTAGACATTCTACATTCTATGTTTAGCGACATGAAAATCTATGTGTATCTTATATTTCTCAAGCATATTCTCGAGAAGTTCAAAGTGTGAATAAGAAATTCGAAGCAGACATACAGGATCCAACAAACTACTCAGCGATCTTGTCCAACTTACTGATTCTATCAGTTCAAAGATGTTATTCCTGGGGCTCAAAAATACATAAAGTGATGCTATTCAAGATTATTTAGATAGTAATCCCAATCTAGGTTATGAGTTTGAGAAAGAAAATAGCAGGGCTACAAGTTTCCTGATGAGAAAGAAATTCGCGGAAGTGTATCCAATTGTTTAATAGAGCTGTTGACACAGCTGTGATTACGTTTGCCCGATAACGTTCGAGTTTTGCATCCATGTCATGTCTTAGTGGAAGTGAATGTCTACAGCCAATGACGCCCTGTATATTGGATCTTGCTAAAATGTTTGTAGAAGATGAAGCTACTCTCACCCGCATCGATTTCCAGTGGAGAAAATTTCATCATATGTAGTGGACACAGACCTCTGACACACTTGGACTGTGGGATGAAATAGTTTCTTACAGGGATGCCACCGGTGAAAATCCTTTCCAAGATCTTATAGATTTAGCTTTAACTGTGATCATTTTACCTCATTCTAATGCGTACGTGGCGCGTATTTTCAGTCGGATGGGAATTATAAAATCAAAATTGCGGAATAGACTGAGCATAAAGAGTTTACAGCTGTTTTAACTATTAGATATGGAATGAAAAGATATGGCAAATGCTGTTATGATTAAAAACTACCTAAGGATATTCTACGAACAATTGGATCACAGGAATCATATACACGTTTCTTTCAATCATCATCATCATCTTGCAAGAGCAAACACAGCAGGAACTAGCTACAGAAACTGAAGAGGGGTTGTCTGACTGGGATATGGCAGATCTGGAATAAACTTCATTACAATATTCAGTGATAATAATAAATTATAATGTGCTACTTTATAACATTTTGAATGAATACCCCAGTGCTTGTTTTAGTACTTTCCCAAAAAACAGTATTGCAGTTTAGTGCGTTTTTGGCTCGAGAGTAGTACTGATTGAGATTTGGCGGATATGGAATAAACTTCATTGTAATGTGAATTGATAATAATAAATTATAATGTGCTACCTTGTTACATTTGTATAACAGTTGGTGCTTTTTTTTTTTTTTTTTGGGGGGGGGGGGGGGGGGGGGGGAGGGGGGGGCGGGGTGGGGGGGGGAGGTTTCCTAAAAGATTTGGTGCTTTTTAGTGCTTTTTTGTGGTCGAATTTGGTGCTTATTCATTAAAGGGAGATGGCAACACTGCGTGGAACAGAGTGTTTGTGGCTTCTGTCTTTAATTATCTATTTGTATTACATATAACCAATTGAGCCAGTCCTGGGGAATTTAGCGTCACAGACCTGAACAACCTGACGCGCAGTGACCTTCATGCTAATCCCGAGTGTAAATTTAAGTATGTGTCATTTGCCAATGGAACGATCTTCGTAGGCGTCTGGTCGGACTGCAAGTACAAAGTGAAGCAGTTACATAACCTCATCAGATCAGCACTATTTACAGTATTCCTTGTTTGTGTGATTGTTTGAATAATCATTGTCGTCATCTTCATTTTCTTCAGGAGCATATTGACTTCTCATTCTTGATTTGGGGACATACATTTCAAAAGCCTCAACAGTGGGAGTGGGTTGCCTAATGGCGAGGGGCACTGGTAACAGGGGGAGTTAATTCACACGCGAAAATCAGTCCAGTGCAGTATATGTAACAGCACGTGTGTGGACTATGCCTGGGTTCAAGGCCACTGAGTGCGAACCAAATAATAATAATTTAGCAAAATAAATAAAATCAGGAGCATCATTGTGATGTGGCTGTCACGAACATGTGTCTTGAGAACTCTAATCTTCAAATGTCCTCAATAACCAACACGAAAGGCCTCCAAATTAGTGTCTCAAACGTTTATGCCTAATGCACAAGTTACGAATTTTTATATTATTAAGATGTTTTGTTTAGTTTAGTAGACGCATCAACATTACGGCACACGGGTGTAAACCATAAGTGCTCCGTTCAACTCCTAATTCAATCCTAAGTCCGGAGAAACTTAGCTCGGTGCACGAACCCCGTAACAACGGCGGAGATTCTGAAATACCTTTGGGGATATTTTCACTTAAATTTGTTGGGATAGCGATCTCCAACCCCCAAAGGGGATGTTTAACGTGCGCAACAGTATAACGGGCGTCCTATCTCACAAACCCCAGAGCCAGGGGGAAATTTTGGTTACTAGAAGTCCACGTGAAAAAATCCCGGCCCTCACCGGGGATTGATCTGGGATCTCCAACACTCGGAGTTAACCATACCTCGACACCACTCACACTCCTAATTATATATCAAGAGAATCGCTATGACAAGGTAGCCTTTTGCAAGATGGAAAACACTTCGATCAAATAACAAATTAAAATTGCAAAGAGAATTGTGTTTTGAACGTTCAAGCCCCACGAATTGTTGTATGTTATAAAACTGGCAATGAGCAGAAAAAACTAAGGCAATGAAATGTGATTTCTGATGAAAATGCAAAAGAAAACTATGGACAGACAGAAAAAACAACCCCCAAAAACAAAAAACCAACTTTGGAAAATTTAAAAGGGGAATTTTTTTTATTGGGGGGGGGGGGGGGGGGGGGATAAAAAAATAATACAAAATGGGAAATTGTTGGGGGGGGGGGCGGGGGTTTGGGGTGGGGGGGGGGGGGGGGGGGGGGTTTTGGTTTTTTTTTTGGGGGGGTGGAGGGGGGGGGGGGGGGGGGGGGGGGGGGGTTTTGGTTTTTTGGGGGGGGGGGGGGGGGTTGGGGGGGGGGGGGGGGGGTTTTTTGGGGGTTTTTGGGGGGGGGGGGGGGGGGGGGGGCCCCAAAGGGGGGGGGGTTTGGGGGTGGGGGGGGGGGGGGGGGGGGGGTTTGGTTTTTTTTTGGGGGGGGGGGGGGGGGGTTGGGGGGGGGTTTTTTTGGGATTTTAAACTAAAAGGGGCCTTAAAAAAAAAAAACCCCCCCGTAAATTTATCCCGTTTTTTAAAAAAAAAGGGGCAAAAACATGACACCCCGGCTTTTTCTTTTTTGTCCACTTCCTCCTTTTCCTTGTTTCTTTGGGCAAAAACCCCCATGTACGACATTTTAAAAAA
>JACEFZ010015622.1:0-26004 GCA_014155875.1 Cepaea nemoralis
CGGTAGCCATTTAAAACCCTCCCCGCAACGTCAGCAATGGTACAGACGTCGTAACGATAGGATTATTTTTCGGTTAGTGTAAACATACACAGTGGCTGTAACTTACTTCCAAACGTTTTGTTTCATTATTTTCTGTACATTTTTAAATCATCTGCAAGTATAACCGTCTAAAACATCAATACAGTTGCCCAATAGAAAATGGAAATTACGGACTATTACGCTTCAATAATAAATGACCACTCAAAACGCAAGGACACATACAGGTCCTTTCAGCGATCACGTGGATAACGTGAATACAAACATGTCATCACAAGACTCGGCAGTGAGAACTTCATTTTTAAAATGACATGATCTATACAGACAAGCAATTATTGTAGACCGCGGGAAGTCCGACCATCAGACGTCATACTTTGGTATGCTCCTAAGATGGTCAGACACCAAACTAGAATTTTCGTTTCGTATTCACGTGGATTTTGGCCGAAAGTAAACATAAATATAGCACACACTCTTCCACCGGCCAAACATCAGGCAAACAGATAGACATACAGACAGACACTGATAGATAGAGACAGACAGTGATGGAAGGAGAGATGAATTGGCAGACAGACGGACGTATAGACGGAGTGACAGACAATGGTGGAGAGAGAAAGAGAGAGAGAGAGAGAGAGAGAGAGAGAGAGAGAGAGAGAGAGAGAGAGAGATAGTTAGACGGACGAAAGGACGAACAGATAGGCAGACAGTGATAAAGAGAGATGGATAGGCATATAGGCAGACGGACGGACGTAAGGACGAACGGAAAGGCAGACAGTGATAAAGAGAGATGGATAGGCATATAGGCAGACGGACGGACAAACGAACGGACAGACAGACAGATAGACAGGTCAGGACTTAAGGCTTCATTCATTCATTCAATAGCATGTCCTTTGCAGAACCTCGCTCCCATAACAACCTTCCCGAAAACCTCTCGATTATAAGCAAGATGTCCCACGCCTGATACACCCATCTGGAGATCATCCGCCACACCCTGCACCCATCTTCTCTTTGGCCTTCCTCTTCCTCTCTTCCCAGGCATATACCCCTCCATTGTTGTTCTCTCCAAACTTTCGTGACGTTTAAAGTGACCGAAATATTTCAATTTTCTATGTTTTATCGTCTTTAATAGCCAACCTTCTTCAGTATTCAACTCTTGAAGTATGGATGCATTTGTTCTTTTCTTTACCCAAGATATTCTTAGAACTCGTCTATAACATTTATATTCAAAGGCATTTATGCGCTGTTCAGCTTGTTTAGTATGTGTCCATGTCTCACAGGCGTATGTTGCAATGGGAAAGATGCATGCTCTTAAAAATCTAATTTTTGTAGTTCTGTCTGTCCCACTCCATAATTTATTCAGCTGTTTTACTCTTTGAAGAGCAATTGATAGTCGCCGTTTAATTTCTTTCATTGTGTCGCCGTTGTTGGTAATCAATGACCCAAGATATTCAAAATTTTCCACCACCTCCAATTTTTCCCCATTAATGCATATTTCATTCTCCATAGTAGTTTTATCTGTATGCATTATCTTTGTTTTTGCTATGTTAAGATATAAGTTGTGATTTTCACTATTCAATTGGGTTGAGGCTATTAGATTTTCTATGCCATTCTGTGTTGTAGAGAGTAATACTGTATCATCAGCCTATCGAATCTCTGGCATGTCATGACTGCCGATATTTAGGGCATCATATAGCTCCCTGTTTATATCATCTCTTACATTTCTCATTATATTTTCGGCATACAGGTTAAACAAGTAGGGTGACAGCACGCAGCCCTGACGGACTCCTTGCTTGATGTCAAACCAATCTGATGCCTCGCCGTCTATTCTAACTGCTGCTTGTTGGTCTAGATAGAGCATTTTTATGAGTTGTACTACATGTGATGGAAAGCCCATATTCCTCATGATTTCCCAAAGTTTCTGATGTTGTACACAGTCAAAAGCCTTTGAATAATCCACAAAACATGAGAATAGGTTTACATCACATTCTCTGCACTTCTCTATTATTAAACGCATGTTGAATATGTGATCTCTTGTTCCTCTTCCTTGTCTAAATCCAGCTTGAACCACGTTAATCTCTTCTTCCATTTTCTTACGAAGTCTTCCCATAATGACTTTTTGTAGAATTTTACTTGCATGACTGATCAGAAGTAGGTGCATATATCTGTATGAGAGTTGTGTTTTTTGGACTGCCTTTAAGTCTAATAGTGAGGATTCTATCACTAACTGGATTATATCCCATTAAAGCTTTTGCAGTTGTCTTATCTAAACAAAATGCCACTCCACTCTGGCCTCCGACGTCTCTACCAGAATAAATGAAAATACTTCCATTTTCAGTTGTAAAATGTCCCTTGCCGCTCCAGCGATGTTCACTAATTCCTAAAATTTGAATGTTTAACCTCTCAATCTCATCACACACTACTTTAAGCTTTTCCTCATACAGACTTCTCACATTCCACGTTGCTATTCTCACTCTGTTTCTTAGTCTGACACAGGGGATTTCCTTGGTAACACAGTCAGGATTAACTCCGTCATCACGATTACTAGTACTGGTCCCTGTGTCACACTCTTCCCCAGTGTTATCTGATCTGCCTGGCCTGGGGGTCTCGCCACCAGATCTCTTTCTTATTATGTTTTCTTTCATGGTTGCTATGGTTTCTTGGCAAGTTGTGCAGAAGGTAGTTTGCCATTGCTTTTCTTCTGGGCAGTGACTGTACTAGTCGGTGGCCATAGCCATTGTCTCTACTGATGAGATCATCTGCCTATCGCCGCAGAGTGCAAGACCATAATAAACAACAATATGTCGGCTGCTCTCAGACTCCATCCACCACCTGCTTTCATGGCTGATCGGGGGGCTAAACGAGTACTCCACCTTGCCCAAGGGTGTCCCGTAGACTAACGGAGGAAAGGAGGCGTCTTACATCTCCTTTGATAGACCCCTACCCCGCTAACTGTCTTAAGGCTTCAGTAAACGGAAATAATTTAGTAATATACGAATGAGTAGGGATTCTATGTCAGCGTGGCAACCAGAAAATTCTCATACTTCATATCACATACAGAACCATTAGATAATAGCAGTAATAATGGATAGTAGCAACAATAACCATCATGGGCAACGTAGCGCAAGATCATAAACAACGTACATGACAGACAACGCAGATCATAGACAACGTAGATCATAGACAACGTAGATCATAGACACCATAGATCATAGACAACGTAGATTATAGACAACGTAGATCATAGACAACGTATATCATAGACAACGCAGATCATAGACAACGTAGATCATAGACAACGCAGATCATAGACAACGTAGATCATAGACAACGTAGATCATAGACAACGTAGATCATAGACAACGTAGATCATAGACAACGTAGATCATAGACAACGTAGATCATAGACAACATAGATCATAGACAATGTAGATCATAGACAACATAGATCATATGCAACGCTGAATATAGACAACATAGATCATAGACAACGTAGATCATAGACAACATAGATCATAGACAACGTAGATCATAGACAACGTAGATCATAGACAACGTAGATCATAGACAACATAGATCATAGACAACGTAGATCATAGACAACGTAGATCATAGACAACATAGATCATAGACAACGTAGATCATAGACAACATAGATCATAGACAACGTAGATCATAGACAACATAGATCATAGACAACGTTGATCATAGACAACATAGATCATAGATAACGTAGATTATAGACAACGTAGATCATAGACAACGTAGATCATAGACAACGTAGATCATAGACAACATAGATCATAGACAACGTAGATCATAGACAACGTAGATCATATGCAACGCTGAATATAGACAACGTAGATCATAGACAACATAGATCATAGACAACGTAGATCATATGCAACGCTGAATATAGACACATAGATCATAGACAACGTACATCATAGACAACATAGATCATAGACAAACGTTGAATATAGACAACATAGATCATAGACAACGTAGATCATAGACAACATAGATCATAGACAATGTAGATCATAGACAACATAGATCATATGCAACGCTGAATATAGACAACATAGATCATAGACAACGTAGATCATAGACAACATAGATCATAGACAACGTAGATCATAGACAACGTAGATCATAGACAACGTAGATCATAGACAACATAGATCATAGACAACGTAGATCATAGACAACGTAGATCATAGACAACATAGATCATAGACAACGTAGATCATAGACAACATAGATCATAGACAACGTAGATCATAGACAACATAGATCATAGACAACGTTGATCATAGACAACATAGATCATAGACAACGTAGATTATAGACAACGTAGATCATAGACAACGTAGATCATAGACACCATAGATCATAGACAACGTTGATCATAGACAACATAGATCATAGACAACGTAGATCATAGACAACGTAGATCATATGCAACGCTGAATATAGACAACGTAGATCATAGACAACATAGATCATAGACAACGTAGATCATATGCAACGCTGAATATAGACAACATAGATCATAGACAACGTACATCATAGACAACATAGATCATAGACAACGTAGATCATAGACACCATAGATCATAGACAACGTAGATTATAGACAACGTAGATCATAGACAACGTAGATTATAGACAACGTAGATCATAGACAACGTAGATCACAACGCAGATCATAGACAACGTAGATCACAACGTAGATCATAGACAACGTAGATCATAGACAACGTAGATCATAGACAACGTAGATCATAGACAACGTAGATCATAGACACCGTAGATCATAGACAACATAGATCATAGACACCGTAGATCATAGACAACATAGATCATAGACAACGCAGATCATAGACAACATAGATCATAGACAACGTAGATCATAGACAACGTAGATCATAGACAACGTAGATCATAGACAATGTATATCATAGACAACGCAGATCATAGACAACGTAGATCATAGACAACATAGATCATAGACAACGTAGATCATAGACAACATAGATCATAGACAACGTAGATCATAGACAACATAGATCATAGACAACGTAGATCATAGACAACGTAGATCATATGCAACGCTGAATATAGACAACGTAGATCATAGACAACATAGATCATAGACAACGTAGATCATATGCAACGCTGAATATAGACAACATAGATCATAGACAACGTAGATCATAGACAACATAGATCATAGACAACGTTGATCATAGACAACGTAGATCATATGCAACGCTGAATATAGACAACATAGATCATAGACAACGTAGATCATAGACAACATAGATCACAGACAACATAGATCATAGACAACGTAGATCATACACAACGTAGATCATATGCAACGCTGAATATAGACATCGTAGATCATAGACAACATAGATCATAGACAACGTAGATTATAGACAACATAGATCATAGACAACGTAGATCATAGACAACGTAGATCATAGACAACGTAGATAATATGCAACGCTGAATATAGACAACGTAGATCATAGACAACATAGATCATAGACAACGTAGATCATAGACAACGTAGATCATAGACAACGTAGATCATAGACAACATAGATCATAGACAACGTAGATCGGGGACGACCTAAATCAAGATCACGGATCACATATCTCACAGACAACATCAATTTTCCAAAGACAAGATCATATTGTGCCGGCTCCCTGGCCGAGGAGCTAGCAGCTTTCTCCGTTAACCCCGAATACTCTCGTGGTTGACGTGAGCGCACGAGAATTAGAAGTGGTTCCAGTCGCGCCAGTGACTTATGAGAGTATGGAGCCGGTCGCTCAGAAAGTCGTGGCGTGCTGATGAGCGTAATCTAGCCTAGGAATCAACATACAGCTGAAAGATGCTGGTGTTGACCGCAATATCCTGAAACAGGATGGAAACGCGGGGGAAAAAAAAAGATCATATTGTTCCCAGTGTTTCAATGAGATAACACGGTCTTAAAGATGAGTAAAACCATGTCATAGACAAACCCAAAAAAAGCACAACATACAGCAATTGATACAAACAGATTAGTAAAGACAGAGTGGATTCGTGCCCATAGCAATATCTTATGAAATGAGAAGTCGAACGTATAGATAAAACAAATTCTAACTGAAGACGGAGTAACACACGAAGGAATAAAATAAGTAATCATAAAATAATTCTCATCTCATCATGTTTCTCTTGTACCTTGTGGTGTCGAGGTGAAGTATAAACAGCGGGAGAATTCCAGCTTTTGGTGTTCATGTATCGATATTCCCATGGACTCTCTATTTCCTCCGTCCATCGTTTACGTGGTCGGCCTCTTCCTCTGCTTCCATCTGGTTTGTACATCATTTTAAAATAATTATAAATTATAATTCGCTTCAGAAGCATCCAGAAAATTGGCAAATCTAGTCGCTGCCAGAAGCAGGCACAGTTATAACCTTAACATTGAAAACAGGTCAATGTAGTTTTCAATCCTACCTAATAAGCAACATAAGAGTTGGGCATGCAGACATAGTTTCACGTACAAGGGGGCACACAAACAGTGAAACATGGCCTCCAAGAATGTCGGCTCCGGGAGAGCTGTAGACCAGCAAGACAACAGAGGGGAACACTGCATGGAAACCTGAGAGACTTCCGACTCATCAGAAATTAGGCGGAGTCGAAGGAGCAGAAAAGCGAAGAAGGAAAGGAGGGGTTGAAGAAGCAAGGTTATAAGAAGCAGAAGTATAAGAAGCAGAGGAAACAAAATCAGATACAACAGCAGTAACGAAAGAAAAAGAGGAAGGAAACAAATCATTGTTCAAAATTGCTTAGCATAGAAAGTGTACATAACAAGTAAAGCTGGAAGGAAATTACTTTTCACATTGAAAGAAACTTGTAATAAAAAGACATTTCCACTAAAAGCAAGACGTTGTGTACTCCCTGAGTTTACTAACCAAAGCTGCTTGGGCAAACTCACAATTAAGTGTAATAAATTGTCATGAATTTTCAGCACTCTCTGGGAAGGCACATTAACACGGAGACCAGACGGTCACATCAAAGACCCCCCGGAGAGCAGCTTAAAACAACACCACAAATCGTTTTCAAGTGAGGCAGTTCCGGTGATCAATTTTTCACGAACTACTACAAGTCGCAGCGGGGGGAACACGCCTGCCTGAATCCAGTAAAAGCTGTCGTTAGTGGCGGGGAAGGCTGTCTGTGAAGTGGCGGGCCAAAGCTAATGATATATGAGGTTACCTAAAAGCTTTGATGACGGTGGTGTTCATGAAATGTGGAAACTTGTCTTCGACAACATGCACTCTTACAGTCCAGGAAAGTGACAGTCTAAACATAAATTTATAAAAAAACTGCTAGTGACAGTTACGTGACTATAATAAATCACGAATTTGCAAGAGCTATATACACACAACTACTAGAGACAGAGACACGTGTATAATTACCAAGAAACTGCCAGTTAGAAAGTTACATGTCTATAATAAGTGAAGAATCTGCTAGAGGCCGTTGCATGTCTATAATAAGACAAAATTGCTAGAGACAGTTACAAGTTTATAATAAATTAAGAATATGCTAGAGAAATGTATATGTCTATAATGAACCCAGAGACAGATACATGTCTATAATAAACCGAGAAACTGTTAGAGTGAGTTACATATCGATAATAAACCCAGAAACTGTTAGAGAGAGTTACATATCGATAATAAACCCAGAAACTGTTAGAGAGAATTACGTATCGATAATAAACCGAGAAACTGTTAGAGAGAGAGAAAGAGTTACGTATCGATAATAAACCGAGAAACTGTTAGAGAGAGTTACGTATCGATAATAAACCAAGAAACTGTTAGAGAGAGTTTTTTTGTTGTTGTTGCGTATCCCTTACGGGACAATGCAGTCAACACCAGCATTTTTTTCAGCTGCTGTTGATGTACTAGGCAAGTGTTACGTTCAGTAGTTTGCCATTGCTTTCTGAACGACCGGCCCCTATACCTTTTTCGAAAAAAACCAGCACCGCCGTGTTTCGAACCCGGGTATACGGGCTCACAAACCGCGTTCGCAAGCCCTTAGCCACAGAGACCGGTTAGAGAGAGTTACGTATCGATAATTAACCCAAAAACTGCCAGAGAAAGGTATGTCAATAATAAACCACGACAATTGTTACAGACATGTCTGTAATACAGAAACTGCTAAAGCACGGCTTAATCTCGTACAATACTGGAGCAAAGTTAAAAGTATATTAGAATAGACATCAACATGACCTTGCTGCCATGATCTTCATGGGGATGAGTTATGGTTTAGTTTCTATTTCATAGTGTGATCTCATATAACATGTTCATGTTTGCTATTGTCCATCTAAAACTGTTTACTAAGTGACTACCAGTATGTCATCGCATGTGTGTGTGTGTGTGTGTGTGTGTGTGTGTGTCTGTGTGTGTGTGAAAGAAACAGACAGACAGACAGACAGACAGACAGACAGACAGACAGATAGATAGATAGATAGATAGATAGATAGATAGATAGATAGATAGATAGATAGATAGATAGATAGATAGATAGAACAAACTTTATTTTCAAAGGGTTAAGAATTGGGCACGCAGGCCCGTCTAACATTCTGCCCTTCTATCACTCTCTTTCATACATTATTTCATTCACACATCATTCAAGGCTAACAGAGAACAGCAACAATATACAAGATATGCATTATAAAGGCATGGGCAAAATGCGAACATCAAAACTACACGACACAGTAAAATTAGATAATGGTCTGACACTTGTTATTAGCCATGTGGAATATACTGGCCTACCAAAAGGGGACTGGCTGTTATACTAGGGTTTTGTTATTATTATTATTATCTCTATTATTAAGGGGGAAGATAATCCGTACTGAGATAGTGTTCGAGTAATTTGCGATTATATGAATAGGGATTGGTGATGTCTTTGATTTCTTGTGGAAGATTGTTCCACAGCTGAGCTGCAGAGTACGTTAAGCTTGTTTTGTATAAGTCAATCCTAGGCTTCGGAATGTGTAATATATTTAAACGTTTACTGTGTCTAGCATTATATTTAAACAATGGCCAAAGGTAATTTGGGGCATTCCGATGCACGATTTTGTGAATTAGTTTAGCTTTATTGAAAAGCAGGCGTTTGCGGAGTGGTAGTAACTGAAGGCGTTTATACAGGCTAGGATTGTCAGATAAATGTTTGTTATAAATTAGACTCATGGCCCGTTTCTGGAGTGAGTAAAGTCGCTTGGTGTTTGAATTAGAACAACCTTCCCAGATTGTAGAGCAATAGTCAAAGTGTGTCTGTATATGAGAAATATAGAATAGTTTCCTTGTGTCCTCATCAAGGAAGTTTTTAATTTTGGCGAGTTGGTAGACTTTTTTCGCTGTTTGCTTAATAAGCGCTTGAACGTGGGAATTAAAGGTTAGGTTTCTATCAATGATTATGCCTAATGTTTTGTGCTCAATTACACTTTCTACTGGCATGTTATCGATGTGAAGTTGAAGTGATGTGTGTGAGCTTAGAGTTTGAAGTCTTTGATATAGATAGATAGATAGATAGATAGATAGATAGATAGATAGATAGATAGATAGATAGATAGATAGATAGATAGATAGATAGATAGATAGATAGATAGATAGATAGATAGATAGATGGATAGATAGATAGATAGATAGATAGATAGATAGATAGATAGATAGATAGATAGATAGATAGATAGATAGATTATAATGATAATGATATAATCTAGATTGCTGTAAGCAGGTGGAATGCCAAATAGAAGTAAGAAGAAGAAGGATCTAGAAGGCCCAGGTCCTCTGTGGCGATGTCACAAGGTCCCCACAGTTGTGACCACGATGTCTAAGAGTGTTTGTTGAACGTCGCATGTTGTGACAGCAGTGGGTGTCCCATGTTAACCGTCGCATGTTGTGACAGCAGTGGGTGTCCCATGTCAGTCAGTCCAGTGTGGGCACTGCAGCAGCAGGTGTGACCTTGTTCTTGGCGCTGGAAGCCGTGCCTGCTGCTGGGTTCATGCATCGGATTTACTGTCCTCAGATGTTTGCACTCTCTCTCTCTCTCTCTCTCTCTCTCTCTCTCTCTCTCTCTCTCTCTCTCTCTCTCTCTCTCTCTCTCTCTCTGCGTGCCCAATTCTTAACCCTTTGAAAATAAAGTTTGTTCGTTCGTTCGTTCGTTCGTTCTCTAACTCTCTCTCTCTCTCTCTCTCTCTCTCTCTCTCTCTCTCTCTCTCTCTCTCTCTCTCTCTCTCTCTCTCTCGTAGTTTAATTGAGTCATGCGGGGTTAGTTTCTTTTAATGTTTGTAGAACTAGTATCCTGGTTGTGATACAAAGCTCTTTAAGAGAACCTCAATCTGTTCACTGGGAAACAAAACGGTAATATAAGATCTCTACAAATCTGAGAATTGTCTTTGAGTCAACTGCTACTTCTGGCGCTAGTGGATCACCCTGATAGTATCATGAAAGAGTCGGACGAGGGCTCGAAGCCCGCATTCATCGTCGGCTATAGAGAGGGAAAGACTGTCCATCTATTGCTGCGTGCATTCATCTCTACACAGTGTGATGGTTCTAGCATGTCACAGACCCACATTCAGCCCTACACAGTGTGATGGTTCTAGCATGTCACAGACCCACATTCAGCCCTACACAGTGTGATGATTCTAGCATGTCACAGACCCACATTCAGCCCTACACAGTGTGATGGTTCTAGCATGTCACAGACCCACATTCAGCCCTACACAGTGTGATGGTTCTAGCATGTCACAGACCCACATTCAGCCCTACATAGTGTGATGATTCTAGCGTGTCACAGACCCACATTCAGCCCTACACAGTGTGATGGTTCTAGCATGTCACAGACCCACATTCAGCCCTACACAGTGTGATGATTCTAGCATGTCACAGACCCACATTCAGCCCTACACAGTGTGATGGTTCTAGCATGTCACAGACCCACATTCAGCCCTACACAGTGTGATGATTCTAGCATGTCACAGACCCACATTCAGCCCTACACAGTGTGATGATTCTAACGTGTCACAGACCCACATTCAGCCCTACACAGTGTGATGATTCTAGCGTGTCACAGACCCACATTCAGCCCTACACAGTGTGATGATTCTAGCGTGCCACAGACCCACATTCAGCCCTACACAGTGTGATGATTCTAGCGTGTCATAGACCCACATTCAGCCCCACACAGTGTGATGATTCTAGCGTGTCACAGACCCACATTCAGCCCTACACAGTGTGATGATTCTAGCGTGTCACAGACCCACATTCAGCCCTACACAGTGTGATGATTCTAGCGTGTCACAGACCCACATTCAGCCCTACACAGTGTGATGATTCTAGCGTGCCACAGACCCACATTCAGCCCTACACAGTGTGATGATTCTAGCGTGTCACAGACCCACATTCAGCCCTACACAGTGTGATGATTCTTGCGTGTCACAGACCCACATTCAGCCCTACACAGTGTGATGATGCTAGCGTGTCACAGACCCACATTCAGCCCTACACAGTGTGATGATTCTAGCGTGTCACAGACCCACATTCAGCCCTACACAGTGTGATGATTCTAGCGTGTCACAGACCCACATTCAGCCCTACACAGTATGATGATTCTAACGTGTCACAGACCCACATTCAGCCCTACACAGTATGATGATTCTTACGTGTCACAGACCCACATTCAGCCCTACACAGTGTGATGATTCTAGCGTGTCACAGACCCACATTCAGCCCTACACAGTGTGATGATTCTAGCGTGCCACAGACCCACATTCAGCCCTACACAGTGTGATGATTCTAGCGTGTCACAGACCCAACATTCAGCCCTACACAGTGTGATGATTCTTGCGTGTCACAGACCCACATTCAGCCCTACACAGTGTGATGATGCTAGCGTGTCACAGACCCACATTCAGCCCTACACAGTGTGATGATTCTAGCGTGTCACAGACCCACATTCAGCCCTTACACAGTGTGATGGTTCTAGCATGTCACAGACCCACATTCAGCCCTACATAGTGTGATGATTCTAGCGTGTCACAGACCACATTCAGCCCTACACAGTGTGATGGTTCTAGCATGTCACAGACCCACATTCAGCCCTTACACAGTGTGATGATTCTAGCATGTCACAGACCCACATTCAGCCCTACACAGTGTGATGTTCTAGCATGTCACAGACCCACATTCAGCCCTACACAGTGTGATGATTCTAGCATGTCACAGACCCACATTCAGCCCTACACAGTGTGATGATTCTAACGTGTCACAGACCCACATTCAGCCCTACACAGTGTGATGATTCTAGCGTGTCACACGACCCACATTCAGCCCTACACAGTGTGATGATTCTAGCGTGCCACAGACCCACATTCAGCCCTACACAGTGTGATGATTCTAGCGTGTCATAGACCCACATTCAGCCCCACACAGTGTGATGATTCTAGCGTGTCACAGACCCACATTCAGCCCTACACAGTGTGATGATTCTAGCGTGTCACAGACCCACATTCAGCCCTACACAGTGTGATGATTCTAGCGTGTCACAGACCCACATTCAGCCCTACACAGTGTGATGATTCTAGCGTGCCACAGACCCACATTCAGCCCTACACAGTGTGATGATTCTAGCGTGTCACAGACCCACATTCAGCCCTACACAGTGTGATGATTCTTGCGTGTCACAGACCCACATTCAGCCCTACACAGTGTGATGATGCTAGCGTGTCACAGACCCACATTCAGCCCTACACAGTGTGATGATTCTAGCGTGTCACAGACCCACATTCAGCCCTACACAGTGTGATGATTCTAGCGTGTCACAGACCCCACATTCAGCCCTACACAGTATGATGATTCTAACGTGTCACAGACCCACATTCAGCCCTACACAGTATGATGATTCTTACGTGTCACAGACCCACATTCAGCCCTACACAGTGTGATGATTCTAGCGTGTCACAGACCCACATTCAGCCCTACACAGTGTGATGATTCTAGCGTGCCACAGACCCACATTCAGCCCTACACAGTGTGATGATTCTAGCGTGTCACAGACCCACATTCAGCCCTACACAGTGTGATGATTCTTGCGTGTCACAGACCCACATTCAGCCCTACACAGTGTGATGATGCTAGCGTGTCACAGACCCACATTCAGCCCTACACAGTGTGATGATTCTAGCGTGTCACAGACCCACATTCAGCCCTACACAGTGTGATGATTCTAGCATGTCACAGACCCACATTCAGCCTTACACAGTGTGATGATTCTAGCATGTCACAGACCCACATTCAGCCCTACATAGTGTGATGATTCTAGCATGTCACAAACCAAATTCAGCCCTACATAGTGTGATGATTCTAGCATGTCACAGACCCACATTTAGCACTACACAGTGTGATGATTCTAGCATGTCAGAGACCCACATTCAGCCCTACACAGTGTGATTATTCTAGCGTGTCACAGACCCACATTCAGCCCTACACAGTGTGATGATGCTAGCATATCACAGACCCACATTCAGTCCTACATAGTGTGATGATTCTAGCATGTCACAGACCCACATTTAGCATTACACCGTGTGATGATTCTAGCATGTCACAGACCCACATTCAGCCCTACATAGTGTGATGATTCTAGCATGTCACAGACTCACATTCAGCCCTACATAGTGTGATGATTCTAGCATGTCACAGACCCACATTCAGCCATACACCGTATGGTCGTTCTAGCATGTCACAGACCCGCATTCAGCCCTACACAGTTTGATGATTCTAGCGTGTCACAGACCCACATTCAGCCCTACACAGTGTGATGGTTCTAGCATGTCACAGACCCACATTCAGCCCTACACGGTGTGATGATTCTAGCTTTTCACAGACCCACATGCAGCCGTAGATAGTGTGATTTTTCTAGCGTGTCACAGACCCACATTCACCCCTACACAGTGTCATGGTTCTAGCATGTCACAAACCCACAACAGCGCTTCCAGGCTTTATAGAAGCCGCAGCGGCCTTGTGGTTGGACGCTCGACTGGCGGTTATGGATTGGATCCACATAGGAACGGATTCGAATTGTATTTTAATTGAGATGGGCTACAAGGGCGACCCAGCCTAACAGGACACCAGGAAATTAAAAGCGGCCGGCGAGATACTGACCACATCATTCACCAAGCGCCGATAGGTCTATACAAATATGGGCCCAGCACTTAGAGCCCTAGGCGCCTTGAGCCGTGTAAAAGGGTCTTTTACTTACTTATAGGACTGGTAGCAGCTCTAGCGCAGTGACCTGAGTTTTGGTCATGAGTTCGATCTTCATCAAACCCTGGTGAGGGCCGGGAATTCTTCACTTGGGCTTCTAGTAACAACATTCCCCTTGGTCTCTGGGTAGTGAGATCGGACGCCAGTGTGTATTGTTGCCCTTGGCAGTTGGAAATCGAAAAAGAGTAGCCTAACGGCGTTGCCTGGCCAATATGTCGAGTTAAAAATCTACCCAAAGTATTTCTGAGCTGAGATTCTCCAGACTCAAGTTTGAGTTAAGAGTAGAACGGAGCACTTATGGGTTACACCCGTGTGCCGTGATATTGATCCGTCGACTAAACTAAACTAAACTAAACTAAACTAAACTAAACTAAACTAAACTAAACTAAACTCGATCTCCATGGAGGCGGAGTTTTGTGACCTCGGTTCCCAGGTCGACCCAGCCTAAAATGAGTACCTGGAAATTTCCCGGGAAGTAAAGGCGGCAGGTGTGATATTAATGGCATCCCCTCTGTTATATCTTCATCGTGAGAAATGTACGGCCACGACATTCAGCAAGTCACATGATGATCACGATGGTTAAACATGAATCGCCATAGCCATTACTGAGGTGATTCGAGAACGGTATTATGCATGTCACTGAATCCATTTTAGTCTGTAATCTTTCTGGAACACCCCTTTTCAAGATTGATGGACGAGCCCATAGCTGGCAAAACGATCGATGACGTACTCCTTGGAGACATCAACGGGAGACAGCTCTCTAGTAGCAGACAACAACGCGTCCAAACATGGGCGCAGTACCATCCGCTGGGACAGGGTGCATTAGACTTCAACAGCTGGCTGTTGTAGGTGGCTTCCAGCTGTGGTGTGAACTGTTTCTACTGTCATCTGTCATCTATTGCCTATAGTACCTTGTGTTGTAGGTGGCTTCCAGCTGTGGGGTGAACTGTTTCTACTGTCATCTGTCATCTATTGCCTATAGTACCTTGTGTTGTAGGTGGCTTCCAGCTGTGGTGTGAACTGTTTCTACTGTCATCTGTCATCTATTGCCTATAGTACCTTGTGTTGTAGGTGGCTTCCAGCTGTGGGGTGAACTGTTTCTACTGTCATCTGTCATCTATTGCCTATAGTACCTTGTGTTGTAGGTGGCTTCCAGCTGTGGTGTGAACTGTTTCTACTGTCATCTGTCATCTATTGCCTATAGTACCTTGTGTTGTAGGTGGCTTCCAGCTGTGGTGTGAACTGTTTCTACTGTCATCTGTCATCTATTGCCTATAGTACCTTGTGTTGTAGGTGGCTTCCAGCTGTGGTGTGAACTGTTTCTACTGTCATCTGTCATCTATTGCCTATAGTACCTTGTGTTGTAGGTGGCTTCCAGCTGTGGTGTGAACTGTTTCTACTGTCATCTGTCATCTATTGCCTATAGTACCTTGTGTTGTAGGTGGCTTCCAGCTGTGGTGTGAACTGTTTCTACTGTCATCTGTCATCTATTGCCTATAGTACCTTGTGTTGTAGGTGGCTTCCAGCTGTGGTGTGAACTGTTTCTACTGTCATCTGTCATCTATTGCCTATAGTACCTTGTGTTGTAGGTGGCTTCCAGCTGTGGGGTGAACTGTTTCTACTGTCATCTGTCATCTATTGCATATAGTACCTTGTGTTGTAGGTGGCTTCCAGCTGTGGTGTGAACTGTTTCTACTGTCATCTGTCATCTATTGCCTATAGTACCTTGTGTTGTATGTGGCTTCCAGCTGTGGGGTGAACTGTTTCTACTGTCATCTGTCATCTATTGCATATAGTACCTTGTGTTGTAGGTGGCTTCCAGCTGTGATGTGAACTGTTTCTACTGTCATCTGTCATCTATTGCCTATAGTACCTTGTGTTGTAGGTGGCTTCCAGCTGTGGGGTGAACTGTTTCTACTGTCATCTGTCATCTATTGCATATAGTACCTTGTGTTGTAGGTGGCTTCCAGCTGTGGGGTGAACTGTTTCTACTGTCATCTGTCATCTATTGCCTATAGTACCTTGTGTTGTAGGTGGCTTCCAGCTGTGGGGTGAACTGTTTCTACTGTCATCTGTCATCTATTGCATATAGTACCTTGTGTTGTAGGTGGCTTCCAGCTGTGATGTGAACTGTTTCTACTGTCATCTGTCATCTATTGCCTATAGTACCTTGTGTTGTAGGTGGCTTCCAGCTGTGGGGTGAACTGTTTCTACTGTCATCTGTCATCTATTGCTATAGTACCTTGTGTTGTAGGTGGCTTCCCAGCTGTGGTGTGAACTGTTTCTACTGTCATCTGTCATCTATTGCATATAGTACCTTGTGTTGTAGGTGGCTTCCAGCTGTGGTGTGAACTGTTTCTACTGTCATCTGTCATCTATTGCCTATAGTACCTTGTGTTGTAGGTGGCTTCCAGCTGTGGGGTGAACTGTTTCTACTGTCATCTGTCATCTATTGCCTATAGTACCTTGTGTTGTAGGTGGCTTCCAGCTGTGGTGTGAACTGTTTCTACTGTCATCTGTCATCTATTGCATATAGTACCTTGTGTTGTAGGTGGCTTCCAGCTGTGGGGTGAACTGTTTCTACTGTCATCTGTCATCTATTGCCTATAGTACCTTGTGTTGTAGGTGGCTTCCAGCTGTGGTGTGAACTGTTTCTACTGTCATCTGTCATCTATTGCCTATAGTACCTTGTGTTGTAGGTGGCTTCCAGCTGTGATGTGAACTGTTTCTACTGTCATCTGTCATCTATTGCATATAGTACCTTGTGTTGTAGGACAGAGCCTGGGTAATTAAGGTCGCCTGGCTAGTGTAGTCGCCGTGAAGTGTGCAGGTTAGGGTTTTCCTTTTGCCCCCGACAGGAAACAAATCCACACCTTATCTGAAGGAGAACCCGGTATTCTTAGCCACTCGGCCAGCCGATCCCTACAATTCCAGTAAACCATGACCCCTACCCCATTCAACCTCAGAAGAGAAGTTATATTAGAGACCATCGCCTGAATCAGGTTAATAATTTTGGGACCGAGTCAGCCACAAATAGGGTATTAATTTGAAGGTGACTGTTGTCCCAAAAGTGAATGTTGTCCCGATGGTCTCATTTATATAGACATCTGCAACCTGTAACGTTGCACGTGAGTGGTCTTATATCTAAGACCTACACCATTTCAAGTACGCACAACGTGTTACACAAACACTTGTTTGCAATAATCTGTAACCTTGTAGTAAATTTACACATGATTACATTCGTCTAGATCACTTTAGCAGGTGCTGTTGGTCTGTAGGTAAGAACATTACACTGACAATGGTATAAGCCTGGTCGGGGAACGGTTCGATGCTAGCTGTCGTCGTTGGCTACGGGAGGGAAAGATTGACCACATGTTCTCCCCGTGACCCCAGGCCAGCACAAATGTGATGGTCTTAACCTTCACACAACCCACAGACCTAACACTTCACACAACCCACAGAACCTAACACTTCACACAACCCACAGACCTAACACTTCACGCAACCCACAGACCTAACATTTCACACAACCCACAGACCTAACACTTCACACAACCCACAGACCTAACACTTCACACAGCCCACAGACCTAACACTTCACACAACCCACAGACCTAGCACTTCACACAACCCACAGACCTAATACTTCACACAACCCAGAAACCTAACACTTCACACAACCCACAGACCAAACACTTCACACAACCCGCAGACCTAACACTTCACACAACCCACAGACCTAACACTTCACACAACCACAGACCTAACACTTCACACAACCCACAGACCTAACACTTCACACAACCCACAGACCTAACACTTCACACAACCCACAGCCCTAACACTTCACACAACCCACAGTCCTAACACTTCACACAACCCACAGTCCTAACACTTTACACAACCCATAGCCGGTTACTGTTGGTCCCAACACATCACACAACCCACAGCCGGTCCTCAGGCCTACAAACATGTGATGATACTAACACTTCACACAACGCACAGCCGGTCCTCAGGCCTACAAAAATGTGATGATCCTAACACTTCACACAACCCACAGCCCTGATACTTCACACAACCCACAGCAGGTCCCCAGGCCTCAAATATGTGATGATCCTAACACTTCACACAACCCACAGCCGGTCCCCAGGCCTAAAATATGTGATGATACTAACACTTCACACAACCCACAGCCGGTCCTCAGGCCTAAAATATCACAGCTACTAACACTTCACACAACCTACAACGGGTTCCTGTTTCGGAACTTTTTGTTTGAAGGTTACATAAACAGTAAAATCTTTGAGAACATGCATTTGTTCCTGTTGTTTAAAGGTTACATAAACAGTAAAATCTTTGAGAACATGCATTTGTTCCTGTTGTTTAAAGTTACATAAACAGTAAAATCTTTGAGAACATGCATTTTCCCTGTTGTTTAAAGGTTACATAAACAGTAAAATCTCTGAGAACATGCATTTGTTCCTGTTGTTTAAAGTTACATAAACAGTACAATCTGTGAGAACATGCATTTGTTCCTGTTGTTTAAAGTTACATAAACAGTAACATCTTTGAGAACATGCATTTGTTCCTGTTGCAACTTACGTAACTTTTGTTCGATGCTGTCGTGTGTGTAAAGAATGAATGTCGTAGTAGTTATTTGTACTTCTTTACCACTTTAGTGTCGTCCCTGGAGTGAGGGGAATCAACACCCACATTTGTTTTAATTCAATATCTCTATCCTGGAGATATCCAGCAGACTCCGTCCACAACACTCCCTCAATCTGAAGACACCTTCTTCTCACTCTTACTCACCCCTGGATCATGCCCCCTCTCATTCTTCCCTAACATAACATACGTGACAACTCTAGCTTCAACAAATAAACCAAGAAATTTATTAAAGCAAAGAGTATATGTAGGAGAAGTGTGTGTGTGTGTGTGTGTGTGTGTGTGTGTGTGTGTGTGTGTGTGTGTGTGTGTGTGTATCAGGTGTAGAATGTGTGACGTGTACTCTAAAGTGTCTATAGACTCAGATCAGTGTTCAGGAGTATAGTCATTCTCATCACTGTGCTGAGAACACACTAGCACCATGTATTCCAGACAAGCAACCTCACCAAGGTGATGCTCCTCCGGTCACGTGAAGACTTCCTCCGTTGTCTCTTGAACGACTAGGATGCTTGGACACCCATGACAAACACTGTCTAATGAGAGTCTTCAATCTGCTTAACACTATGAATTTCCTCTGTTATTTAAATGATTGTTAATCAGAGAATTCTAAGACTATTGTCACTGTTACTGGGGAAATCTTAATGTATCTAGTGTCACTGGTTTTAAAGATTCCCCATAATAACACCACACTCTGACTGTTCTAGGTATCAGTATAAAGTTGTATGACTGTTCCTGGTATCAGTAGTGTATATCTACAATGTTCTGACTGTTCAGTGATACACTTATCACTTGCTAAAACATAAATCTCATCAGAATGTCCTGCTCAGCAGAAGCCAGGTTCCCGCAAACCAACTTGGGTTTCGCCATCCAGTTCACTTTCATCTGGGGAATTCTTTGTCTCATACAACAAAGATCCTGGCTGTCTGTGAGCCAGAGACCTTCTCCCCACATCACAGACTTCATCCGACTTCTAGTCAGACATTCCGTCTATCACTTCAAAAGCCGTCTCCCGCCTTGCAGACAGATGACGCCGTTGTTCGTCTCGAGCAACAATTTGTTAACAAAATGCCGACCGGGGTGTAGACATTGTAACGCGACGTATTTGTTTCTCGAACAATCCACATCATACAAAATCGCCGACTGTGTAGACATTTTGACGCGACGTATTTTGTTTCTCAGTTAAAAATGCCGACCGTGTGCAGACAGTTTTAACGACGTAGTTTTCTCCGTCTGTACGACATCAAAGGGTTAGTTGTTTTTACAGACTAATGTCGGGTCTTGTTTGTCATCGATCGCAACTCCAAGTTTATTTCGCGACCTAGGCCCCCTCCTAAGAGAGTAGTCCGCAACAACTATTTCTTCTTGGAGGTTCGATACAGATGATCTATTCATCTTCTTCCGGAGCTAGATGTCTCGACAGGAAATCAGCTCCAACATTTTCTGTATTTCATCCTCCAGGGCCTTTTCTTTATAGAATGGCACTGGGTAAACCTTTTGGCGAACAGGCTCTTGGGTGGTCAAAGTCATCTCGAACTCCACCAACCTCGTTCGTCCTAGTTTATCAGTCAGTATCTCCTTATGAGACTCGAGAACCTGGGTTATCTTTTCCCTCTCCTGGGAAGTCAGATCAGGGTTCACCTGTACATCCTTGTAGGTTTCCTGGTGTACTAGGGGATATTCCCTACCCTCGTTGGTTCCCACTTCTGTCTCCACTGCAGCTGCCATTGCCATGAGGTGAGCTGCTTTTTCTCCGGGTCTCTCTTCGTATTTCCGCAAGAGATTGATATGGAAAATCTTCGACTTTCTCCGGATCTGGATCTGATTGTTGGTCCTGGATATCACCCTTTCCTCGGGAAATGGTCCTTGCCAACCTATCTCCAGTTTGTTGTTTCCCGTTGGGAGTAGCAACAATACTTTGTATCCCACCTCTAGAGATCTGTCTTTAGACCTATGGTTGTAGTAAGCCGCATGTCTTTTCCTGGCCTTTTTCAAGTTTTGATTTGCCAGAGTCCATCCCTTGTGAAGTTTTTCTTTCAGTTCCTCCACATATTTGTAAGAAGAGATCACTTCTTCTGACGTCCCCTCTTCAGTCCAACTCCTCAACATGGCTTCCAACGGTCCTTTGATTGTACGACCAAACAGCAACGTAGCGGGTGGTAGTCCTGTTGAGCCATGAGGAAATTCCCGATAGGCAAAGAGTGCTGCTGGGATATATTCATCCCACCTATCAGTTTTTCCTGCGCCAGTTTCCTGAGCATTGTCATCAACGTGCCGTTGAAACGCTCTACTTGTCCATTGGCTTGAGGGTGGTAAGGGCTGGTATGGATATGGTTAGAGTGGAACACCTTAAATACCTCCTCCATTAGTTTTCCACAAAACTGGGATCCATTATCCGTCAGTATTTGATCAGGAAAGCCTAATCTGGTAAAGGCCTCCATCAGTGCGTCTGCCACTCGTTTCGAGTCAATCGTGGTCAACGGTATGGCTTCACCCCACATTGTACAGCAATCCACCATGGTGAGTATGTACATGTTCCTCTTCCTAGTCCTAGGAAGTGGACCCACAATATCGATGGCTACCCTCTCGAAAGGAGAGTTCATGATGGGCATTTCACCCAAGACAACCGGCGCTGTCCAGTGTTTTGGTGCCACCCTCTGGCACTCAGGGCATGACTTCACATACCGACGCACATCACCTGTCATTCCCGGCCAATAGTAATGGCAGGAAATTCGCTGCATCGTGGCGGCAATACCCATATGCCCACTGAATGAGATGGTATGCCCCATATGAAGAATCTGGGAACGGTGGGCCTTCGGGACCACCAACTGACCATGTAGGTTGTCTCCCCTTCCGGTGCTCCTGTAGAGTATCCTATTCTTCATATAGTACTGCCCCCGTTTGGGTGGATCAGCACTTTTCTGCAGCTTTTTGTAGCAAGGACGTAATGTAGCATCCTCACTCTGGGCAGTTCGCAACTCCCCTGGCAGTGGGTTAGTCACATTTTCTTCTGCCTCATCCGTTCTCGTCTGAGAGCGAGTCTGTATTGCTCCCATATGGATTGGCTCCCTGGGTATTCCCAGAAAGACATACCGGAAACCGAGGATTACGGGAAAAATGGGATCGGTCAACACCGCAGCCATGATGGTGCCGGTGACATATCTTGACCGAATCTCCACTCTGGCAATGGGCAATTTCATGGCTACAGCACTCTTCTGTGCAGGCTGTATCTCCATGGTTTCACATGTGAATTGTTCTGGATGTACCAGATCCGCAGAAATCACGGCCTCCCCGTCCAGTCCTGTGTCGTACAAACACTCCACTTGACGACCGTTAACTTCTACCAATTCCACTACAGGTGGTTTTTCCTGGTCTGGAGTCTCTCCCTCGGCCTCGCCCTGTTCAGTGGGCTCCACCTTAGGTTTCCCGGGGCACACGACGATGTGAGTGTCTCCTGACTTTCCCCTGCAGTCATTAGCATTGTGCGTATTCGATCTGCAGTGGTTGCACCATTTCCCTGTCCTAGATTTTCTTGTGCCGGACTTTATTGAGCTCTCCTGCTGGTGAGCATCCTTGTCGACCTTGGCATTGTCAGTGTCCACCTCCCTTGAAGTCACTTGACATGCCGCGAAGTGAGGGTTCTTAGCCTTCGATTTGCATTCCCTCGTATTGTGAGAGGGCGACTTACAAATCGAACACCACTTCTCCGACCATGGTCGTTTTGGTGTAGAGCTCGAAGTGCTCTTGCTTTCCCCCTTCGTCTTCTCCAAACTCTCCTCTGAAGTTTTGACATATGGTTCCACCTTCTTAGTTCCTGTGCTCTTGGCCTTCTTCAGGTTATGTTTTTCCTGACTTTTGGTGTTGGTAGAAAGGTTTTCTGCTGCCTCCCCATGGACCTCGACGAACCGTTCTGCCAATTTCGTCACCATGTCGATTCGTTCCGCCCCTTGAACTCCCAAGAATGTCCTGAGAGGTTTTGACATTTGCTTCCGCATCTGGTCCACTACCATGAGCTCTTCCAGACTCTCATAGTCATGCGCGAACCCAGCCAAATCCATCCACTTATGGAGATAGGCTTTCAGACGCATACTATATGCGGCGAACAACTCCCCCGGTTCTCGTTTCGCTCCTCGAATTTTTTTTCCGGTAGGTATGTGACGTAACTTCGAACCGTTTCAGCAGAGCCGTCTTCAACTCGTCATAATTGTTCTCATGTCCTGGTGGCAGGCGAGAATAAACCTCGTAACCGGTCCCGCGTAATCCCTGGGATAGCTTGAGATTCCATTTATCACGCTCCAGACCCATAGCAACCGACATAGCCTCAAAGCGTTGAAGGTACTGGTCAATCTTCTCTTTGTCCTCCTCGTAGATCGCTAGAGGGAACTTCATAGCATGGTAGTTATGTCCACCTACTGGTGTTGAGCCAGGGAGAGAGGAACCTCCCACTGCTCCCTCAGTTTCCCCACTAGATTGCCTCTTGAGCTCGAGTTCCCGCATCCGGTACTCGTGCTCCCTTTTCTGAGCCTCTTGCTCCGCTTCCCGTTGCTTAGCCTCAATTTCCAGCCTTCTCATGGCTTTCTTTGCTTCCAATTTCTTAGCAGCTTGCTCAGCTTCAAATTGCCTAGCAGCTTGTTCTGCTTTCAATTTCTTAGCTGCTTGCTCTAACTCCATCCTTCTCAATTCCAACTCAAACTTTCGATCTTCCCTTTCTGCCTGACGATACTCCCTCTCCACCTCCTGTACATAATCTGTTAGTGCAGAACCCGACAATCCCATTTCTTCCCCCTTTGCCCTTAGTTCTGCCCCAGTTAATCTAGGAGTGGCCATTTTTCAGAGAGGTAACTCAGCAGATAGAGTATAGATTATATCTAAACAAATATATAGATAATGACCAAGTACAATTAATCTATATATTTTATAACACACCACACAATACAACACAATCACTCAGTGACAAGAGTAGAATCAGGACCACAGACCTATGCAGACGTGTGAGGTGTGAACAGGTAAGATAAGTCCTAACCCCTATCCACATTCACTCTAGCTGGATTCTCACTAATAGGATATCTCCATCCTCTAACTAAAGATCCCGTGTTAAAAGACCCCGCTTATGAAAGATCCCGTTGTCTAAAGATCCCGTTTACGAAAGATCCCGCTGTCCAAAGATCACGTTTACGAGCTCCCAATAAATGTCGTGTGTGTAAAGAATGAATGTCGTAGTAGTTATTTGTTCTTCTTTACCACTTTAGTGTCGTCCCTGGAGTGAGGGGAATCAACACCCACATTTTTTTAAATTCAATATCTCTATCCTGGAGATATCCAGTAGACTCCGTCCACAACATTCCCTCAATCTGAAGACACCTTCTTCTCACTCTTACTCACTCCTGGATCATGCCCCCTTTCATTCTTCCCCAACATAACATACGTGACAACTCTAGCTTCAACAAATAAAACAAGAAATTTATTAAAGCAAAGAGTATATGTAGGAGAAGTGTGTGTGTGTATAAGGTGTAGAATGTGTGACGTGTACTCTAAAGTGTCTATAGACTCAGATCAGTGTTCAGGAGTATAGTCATTCTCATCACTGTGCTGAGAACACACTAGCACCATGTATTCCAGACAAGCAACCCCACCAAGGTGATGCTCCTCCGGTCACGTGAAGACTTCCTCCGTTGTCTCTTGAACGACTAGGATGCTTGGACACCCATGACAAACACTGTCTAATGAGAGTCTTCAGTCTGCTTAACACTATGAATTTCCTCTGTTATTTAAATGATTGTTAATCAGAGAATTCTAAGACTATTGTCACTGTTACTGGGAATATCTTAATGTATCTAGTGTCACTGGTTTTAAAGATTCCCCATAATAACACCACACTCTGACTGTTCTAGGTATCAGTATAAAGTTGTATGACTGTTCCTGGTATCAGTAGTGTATATCTACAATGTTCTGACTGTTCAGTGATACACTTATCACTTGCTAAAACATAAATCTCATCAGCATGTCCTGCTCAGCAGAAGCCAGGTTCCCGCAAACCAACTTGGGTATAAGCCCAATGTAGCGGCCTCTCAGCAACTTCTGACGTCAAATTCTAAGCCATCATCTTCTAAAATGTGTTAGCTTCACTGTTGAAAATCATAGCACACATACATGGACCTGTAAATGGAACCTGTAGAATAGAGAATACTATGGTGAGGGCAACTCAATCCTGGCCGGAATTAGGTGAGTGTAGGCCAATAGCAGGAGTCAGATCTATAACAGAGATCCGATCTCTGTCATACGGCCAAATAACTCATCATATGATCTGAGACATGGCAACACCAGGAAAGAATAAAGGAACGGGTGGAAACCCAGCAGATGCCCTACTGGAAGATCCTACCATTTCACATTCCTCTCCTCCCTCTCAACCATCCTTAATCTCTCTAATTATTATTCCACTACATTGTCCTCAACTCCCTGAGTAAAATGATATATCACACAAGCTAGTTGAAGCCACACAATAGAATACTAGTGCCGACGCTCCTATGATACTTTCTAGCACCGCACTTATAGAACATTCTATCATTAATCATAATACATTATATCACCGCACCTATAATACAGTATATCACCGCACCTATAATACATTATATCACCGCACCTATAATACAGTATATCACCGCACAGTACTGTACTCTATTCCTAATCTTACTCTAGGTTAGATGTGATTAGTAGCCTACCATATGCCTATTCCAGTTGCTAATCGAAACTATGCAATCACAGACTGGATCTATGTCCGCGGATAACTATCACCACTTAGACATTATAGTCTCTCTCATGTAACACAACTCGGAATAATGCACCGATCTTAACACTTAAGAATTTTTGGCCGACTCACTCCACTTGTTTACCGCAACTGGGTTTTATATCGGTGCTTGAGTGACGTCACAAAAAGTCTAGACGCCAATCAGTCCAGAGTCTGGTTTTGTCCTCCTGAGTGGAAAACCCCCCCCC
>JACEFZ010015623.1:0-27051 GCA_014155875.1 Cepaea nemoralis
GCTTTTTAAAAGACAGCTTTTGAAGTGTATAAACCACGACCATCATCATTTGTCACTTTGCGGTGACTTAAAAGTGGTCACTATTTTGCTTGGACTACAGAGTGGATACCCCGAGTGCTGATGCTTTCTCTGTGAGTGGTATAGCCGTGGACGAATTGACCATTACATCAGAAGACATTGGCCAGTCAGGACGTCATTGCAGCCTGGCAGTAAGAACGTTGAGAACCCAGTACGTGTTGTCACCCTCACGATTATTTTTGCCACCTTTGCCTATTAACCTGGGTCTCATGAAAAACCTTGTTAAGGCAATGGATAAATCAGATGAGGTTTTCAAATACCTCATCAGAAAGTTTCCAAGACTCAGTGAAGCTAAAATAAGAGACGGGGTGTTTGTTGGTCCACAAATTCGTAAGCTCCTTCCCGACGACGAGTTTCTTTGCTTGTTGCATGGGAAGATAAAAGCAGCATGGCTAGCATTTAAGTTAACGATGAACAATTTCCATGGAAACAACAGATCTAATAGTTACAATGAAACTGTAGAAAGTCTCCTACTGAATTATAAGTCTTGGCTGCAGCATGTCTTTGAGAATTCATTTTCTGGATTCTCATGTGGATTTCTTTACGTCAAAGTGTGGACTTGTCAGTGAGTGCATCGTGAACGATTTCACCAGGATGTTACTAGCATGGAGACAAGGTATCAAGGCAATTGGAGTATCAAGGCAATTGGAGCCCTTCAATGTTTGCTAATTACTGTTGGATTGTGACAAGAGACACTTAATCGATTGACTACAAGAAGCAAGCCAAGAGAGCTCTAACAGCGACTGAATAATGACCGAATGGATTCTAATGTGCTTTTTTAAAACATTATATGCGAACTTTAAATAATGATTTTATTTTTTCTAACATTTTGTGTTGATATATCAATTAATTAAGTATGTAACCACAATGTTTATAATGCTAACTGTTCACTCCAGAGAATTAAACAGGCATACATTATGTATATTACTGTATAATAAATTCATAATTAAGGTTGACAAAATAAAAAAATAAAACACAGAGCCAATTGGTGAATTTCATAATGGTATTTGAAATCTGCTTGTCAATGTCCTCTAAATGTACTGGAAGTTCTGGCCATCGTAGACTATAACATTAGGAAGGGAAAATCCCAACTGCACCTCCCTGTGGTAGAGGATGTGAAACTCACCGAGTGTGGCTAACTTAGCTCTGGGGACCGAGTATCCACCGGAATTAGTGAACAACTCTGCAGCTGAGCTCCACCTTTAGCTGCCGCAGATTGATTGCCTGGAGGACATTTCTGTCTCCTGGTGTTCACGTCGTTGAGGGGTCTATTCCACTCCACGGTGCTCACGGCCTAGGTAGAACCAATCTACTTCACTCCACGGTGCTCACGGCTAAGGTAGAACCAATCTACTTCACTCCACGGTGCTCACGGCCTAGGTAGAACCAATCTACTTCACTCCACGGTGCTCACGGCCTAGGTAGAACCAATCTACTTCACTCCACGGTGCTCACGGCTAAGGTAGAACCAATCTACTTCACTCCACTGTGCTCTCGACCTTGGTAGAACCAATCTACTTCACTCCACGGTGCTCACGGCTAAGGTAGATCCAATCTACTTCACTGCACGGTGCTCTCGACCTTGGTAGAACCAATCTACTTCACTCCACGGTGCTCACGGCCTAGGTAGAACCAATCTACTTCACTGCACGGTGCTCACAGCCTAGGTCGAACCAATCTGCTTCACTCCATGGTGCTCAAGCTAAGATAGAACCAATCTGCTTCACTCTACGGTGCTCACGGCCTAGGTAGAACCAATCTACTTCACTCCACGGTGCTCACGGCTAAGGTAGGACCAATCTGCTTAAAAGCATGACTAGGTAGGCGGGGGCGAGACGTGAAGGCTGTGTTCGTCCTTGGTTGGGTTGTGGGCCTGACTAGATGGCGCTCTGAAGTCAGAGCCACAGGTCATCTTACCGCGTCGATTTATTCCATTCGTCGCTCCAGTCGTTTCATAGCCAGCGCCAGGCTTGCACCGGAGCTTCGCCACGTCGTGTCAGCATCCGGGTCGACAAGTCCTACACAAGATGGCCACCAGGAAATGTCCTGAGACGTAAGCGAGGGCTGCGAGATAATAATAACATCACCCACGGAGAAAAGGTCGTTCTGTGATAATATGGGGCTAGCACCATACACCCAGCACACCTCAAGCCGTGTAAAGGAGTCCTTTACTTCCTTCGCTTTACACCGGTCTTAAGACATTGTTAAACCAATACATAACCGGTCTGATTTCTGGTGTCTACACCTGGACTTTTCCAGGTCCAACGTCTCTTCGAATGATTCTGAAACCTAATGTGAGACAAAAATAAAAGTTATGCCCCTTCCATTCTGTTAGTTTGTGTCCAGGTTCATTTCATTCTCCATGTCCTTTCCTCGGTGGTTTTTCCTACCAGACACTTAATGATCCAGTTTCCATTTTACCACACTAAATTTACCACAGAAACACCAGCTTCTATTCATAGTAGCATTTTATTATTGTTATTATAACTATTAATACTATTGTGATTATGATTCAATACATTGTAGTCCGTTAGCAAATGTAAACACAGAAGCCAAAAATAATATGATGCAGGATTTATTGCCTGGTATATATCGCTATCGATATATCGTAAAGGACTCCTTTACACTAAGACCTGACACCTTCATTTCAAGACGGCAAGGTGCCAATGGAATGAAGGTGTCAGGTCTTAGTCAGATATGACTGAGCTACCGTATAACAGTAGACAGTACTACCTGGTTTCTGTTAGACGTTTTTTCCCACCCGAAAGTAAAGTTCCTTCTCCACGGGAACTGAATCGCAAAGCTCTCCCCACCCCCAGGCTCAGAAACCATAGAGGTATGCAGTATCGGTACTGTAACTTCCGACCTGGCTTAGGGATGCTAGAACATGACCGGGTTATAATTCAACAGAACGCACACGGGTAGGTTGTAACTAGACCCAGGCTGGTCATGATTTCTTCACGTGTTCTTCATTATCGACTGATTCTAATCCAGTGTCCGGGGAATTTTTACTGTATATAAGAATGGTATTTTTTTTTTTTTTTACTGAATGCCTTTTGTCCATGTAATGGAGTGCTGGTGTACTGTATAAGTCATCAATGGGTCACATCATGGAGGGTGACCTGTGGGTGATATCAAGAAGGGTGAACTATGGGTGACATCAAGTACGGCGACCATCGATGACACCAAGAAAGGTTTTCGGTGGGTTCTATAAAGAAAGGTGGCCAATGGGTTGTATTAAGAAAGGTGGCCAATGGGTTGTATTAAGAACGGTGGGCAATGGGTTATATCAAGGAAGATAATTGATGGTGAGGACTGCTTAGGCAAGGCCTCACCTTTATGTTGTCAGCCTTCACAGCATACACCAGCAATGGTAACAAATAGCGACTGATATATTGATACTTGATTTTTGCATGTGCATCTTTGTTAATGAATTGTTATATCATTCATGTATCATGAAATTAATTAACATAATAAATGTCACTGTATATTATATGTATGCTGACTTGGTGTTTGTTTGTTCTGTTGCTGCTTCCTCCTCTTCTTTTGTGTGTGTGTATTATTGTTTGTTTGTTCTGTTGCTGCTTCCTCCTCTTCTTTTGTGTGTGTGTATTATTGTTTGTTTGTTCTGTTGCTGCTTCCTCCTCTTCTTGTGTGTGTGTATTATTGTTTGTTTGTTCTGTTGCTGCTTCCTCCTCTTCTTTTGTGTGTGTGTATTATTGTTTGTTTGTTCTGTTGCTGCTTCCTCCTCTTCTTTTGTGTGTGTGTATTATTGTTTGTTTGTTCTGTTGCTGCTTCCTCCTCTTCTTTGTGTGTGTGTGTATTATTGTTTGTTTGTTCTGTTGCTGCTTCCTCCTCTTCTTTTGTGTGTGTGTATTATTGTTTGTTTGTTCTGTTGCTGCTTCCTCCTCTTCTTTTGTGTGTGTGTGTATTATTGTTTGTTTGTTCTGGTTGCCTGCTTTCCTCCTCTTCTTTTGTGGTTGTCGTGTATTATTGTTTGTTTGTTTGTTCTGTTGCCTGCTGCCTTCTCCTCTTCTTGGTGTGTGTGTGTATTATGTGTTTTGTTGTTCTGTTGCTGGCTTCTCCTCTTCTTTGTGTGTGGTGTGTATTATTGTTTGTTTTGTTCTGTTGCTGCTTGATCCTCCTCTTACTTTTGTGTGTGTGTCATTAGTTGTTTTGTTTTGTTCTGTTGCTGCTTCCTCCTCTTCCTTTTGTGTGTCGTGTATTATTGTTTGTTTGTTCTGTTGCTGCTTCCTCCTCTTCTTTTGTGTGTGTGTATTATTGTTGTTTTGTTCTGTTGCTGCTTCCTCCTCTTCTTTTGTGTGTGTGTATTATTGTTTGTTTGTTCTGTTGCTGCTTCCTCCTCTTCTTTTGTGTGTGTGTATTATTGTTTGTTTGTTCTGTTGCTGCTTCCTCCTCTTCTTTTGTGTGTGTGTATTATTGTTTGTTTGTTCTGTTGCTGCTTCCTCCTCTTCTTTTGTGTGTGTGTATTATTGTTTGTTTGTTCTGTTGCTGCTTCCTCCTCTTCTTTTGTGTGTGTGTATTATTGTTTGTTTGTTCTGTTGCTGCTTCCTCCTCTTCTTTTGTGTGTGTGTATTATTGTTTGTTTGTTCTGTTGCTGCTTCCTCCTCTTCTTTTGTGTGTGTGTATTATTGTTTGTTTGTTCTGTTGCTGCTTCCTCCTCTTCTTTTGTGTGTGTGTATTATTGTTTGTTTGTTCTGTTGCTGCTTCCTCCTCTTCTTTGTGTGTGTGTGTATTATTGTTTGTTTGTTCTGTTGCTGCTTCCTCCTCTTCTTTTGTGTGTGTGTATTATTGTTTGTTTGTTCTGTTGCTGCTTCTCCTCTTCTTTTGTGTGTGTGTATTATTGTTTGTTTGTTCTGTTGCTGCTTCCTCCTCTTCTTTTGTGTGTGTGTATTATTGTTTGTTTGTTCTGTTGCTGCTTCCTCCTCTTCTTTTGTGTGTGTGTATTATTGTTTGTTTGTTCTGTTGCTGCTTCCTCCTCTTCTTTTGTGTGTGTGTATTATTGTTTGTTTGTTCTGTTGCTGCTTCCTCCTCTTCTTGTGTGTGTGTGTATTATTGTTTGTTTGTTCTGTTGCTGCTTCCTCCTCTTCTTTTGTGTGTGTGTATTATTGTTTGTTTGTTCTGTTGCTGCTTCCTCCTCTTCTTTGTGTGTGTGTATTATTGTTTGTTTGTTCTGTTGCTGCTTCCTCCTCTTCTTTTGTGTGTGTGTATTATTGTTTGTTTGTTCTGTTGCTGCTTCCTCCTCTTCTTTTGTGTGTGTATTATTGTTTGTTTGTTCTGTTGCTGCTTCCTCCTCTTCTTTTGTGTGTGTGTATTATTGTTTGTTTGTTCTGTTGCTGCTTCCTCCTCTTCTTTTGTGTGTGTGTATTATTGTTTGTTTGTTCTGTTGCTGCTTCCTCCTCTTCTTTTGTGTGTGTGTATTATTGTTTGTTTGTTCTGTTGCTGCTTCCTCCTCTTCTTTTGTGTGTGTGTATTATTGTTTGTTTGTTCTGTTGCTGCTTCCTCCTCTTCTTTTGTGTGTGTGTATTATTGTTTGTTTGTTCTGTTGCTGCTTCCTCCTCTTCTTTTGTGTGTGTGTATTATTGTTTGTTTGTTCTGTTGCTGCTTCCTCCTCTTCTTTTGTGTGTGTGTATTATTGTTTGTTTGTTCTGTTGCTGCTTCCTCCTCTTCTTTTGTGTGTGTGTATTATTGTTTGTTTGTTCTGTTGCTGCTTCCTCCTCTTCTTTTGTGTGTGTGTATTATTGTTTGTTTGTTCTGTTGCTGCTTCCTCCTCTTCTTTTGTGTGTGTGTATTATTGTTTGTTTGTTCTGTTGCTGCTTCCTCCTCTTCTTTTGTGTGTGTGTATTATTGTTTGTTTGTTCTGTTGCTGCTTCCTCCTCTTCTTTTGTGTGTGTGTATTATTGTTTGTTTGTTCTGTTGCTGCTTCCTCCTCTTCTTTTGTGTGTGTGTATTATTGTTTGTTTGTTCTGTTGCTGCTTCCTCCTCTTCTTTTGTGTGTGTGTATTATTGTTTGTTTGTTCTGTTGCTGCTTCCTCCTCTTCTTTTGTGTGTGTGTATTATTGTTTGTTTGTTCTGTTGCTGCTTCCTCCTCTTCTTTTGTGTGTGTGTATTATTGTTTGTTTGTTCTGTTGCTGCTTCCTCCTCTTCTTTTGTGTGTGTGTATTATTGTTTGTTTGTTCTGTTGCTGCTTCCTCCTCTTCTTTTGTGTGTGTGTATTATTGTTTGTTTGTTCTGTTGCTGCTTCCTCCTCTTCTTTTGTGTGTGTGTATTATTGTTTGTTTGTTCTGTTGCTGCTTCCTCCTCTTCTTTTGTGTGTGTGTATTATTGTTTGTTTGTTCTGTTGCTGCTTCCTCCTCTTCTTTTGTGTGTGTGTATTATTGTTTGTTTGTTCTGTTGCTGCTTCCTCCTCTTCTTTTGTGTGTGTGTATTATTGTTTGTTTGTTCTGTTGCTGCTTCCTCCTCTTCTTTTGTGTGTGTGTATTATTGTTTGTTTGTTCTGTTGCTGCTTCCTCCTCTTCTTTTGTGTGTGTGTATTATTGTTTGTTTGTTCTGTTGCTGCTTCCTCCTCTTCTTTTGTGTGTGTGTATTATTGTTTGTTTGTTCTGTTGCTGCTTCCTCCTCTTCTTTTGTGTGTGTGTGTATTATTGTTTGTTTGTTCTGTTGCTGCTTCCTCCTCTTCTTTTGTGTGTGTGTATTATTGTTTGTTTGTTCTGTTGCTGCTTCCTCCTCTTCTTTTGTGTGTGTGTATTATTGTTTGTTTGTTCTGTTGCTGCTTCCTCTCTTCTTTTGTGTGTGTGTATTATTGTTTGTTTGTTCTGTTGCTGCTTCCTCCTCTTCTTTTGTGTGTGTGTATTATTGTTTGTTTGTTCTGTTGCTGCTTCCTCCTCTTCTTTTGTGTGTGTGTATTATTGTTTGTTTGTTCTGTTGCTGCTTCCTCCTCTTCTTTTGTGTGTGTGTATTATTGTTTGTTTGTTCTGTTGCTGCTTCCTCCTCTTCTTTTGTGTGTGTGTATTATTGTTTGTTTGTTCTGTTGCTGCTTCCTCCTCTTCTTTTGTGTGTGTGTATTATTGTTTGTTTGTTCTGTTGCTGCTTCCTCCTCTTCTTTTGTGTGTGTGTATTATTGTTTGTTTGTTCTGTTGCTGCTTCCTCCTCTTCTTTTGTGTGTGTGTATTATTGTTTGTTTGTTCTGTTGCTGCTTCCTCCTCTTCTTTTGTGTGTGTGTATTATTGTTTGTTTGTTCTGTTGCTGCTTCCTCCTCTTCTTTTGTGTGTGTGTATTATTGTTTGTTTGTTCTGTTGCTGCTTCCTCCTCTTCTTTTGTGTGTGTGTATTATTGTTTGTTTGTTCTGTTGCTGCTTCCTCCTCTTCTTTTGTGTGTGTGTATTATTGTTTGTTTGTTCTGTTGCTGCTTCCTCCTCTTCTTTTGTGTGTGTGTATTATTGTTTGTTTGTTCTGTTGCTGCTTCCTCCTCTTCTTTTGTGTGTGTGTATTATTGTTTGTTTGTTCTGTTGCTGCTTCCTCCTCTTCTTTTGTGTGTGTATTATTGTTTGTTTGTTCTGTTGCTGCTTCCTCCTCTTCTTTTGTGTGTGTGTATTATTGTTTGTTTGTTCTGTTGCTGCTTCCTCCTCTTCTTTTGTGTGTGTGTATTATTGTTTGTTTGTTCTGTTGCTGCTTCCTCCTCTTCTTTTGTGTGTGTGTATTATTGTTTGTTTGTTCTGTTGCTGCTTCCTCCTCTTCTTTTGTGTGTGTGTATTATTGTTTGTTTGTTCTGTTGCTGCTTCCTCCTCTTCTTTTGTGTGTGTGTATTATTGTTTGTTTGTTCTGTTGCTGCTTCCTCCTCTTCTTTTGTGTGTGTGTATTATTGTTTGTTTGTTCTGTTGCTGCTTCCTCCTCTTCTTTTGTGTGTGTGTATTATTGTTTGTTTGTTCTGTTGCTGCTTCCTCCTCTTCTTTTGTGTGTGTGTATTATTGTTTGTTTGTTCTGTTGCTGCTTCCTCCTCTTCTTTTGTGTGTGTGTATTATTGTTTGTTTGTTCTGTTGCTGCTTCCTCCTCTTCTTTTGTGTGTGTGTATTATTGTTTGTTTGTTCTGTTGCTGCTTCCTCCTCTTCTTTTGTGTGTGTGTATTATTGTTTGTTTGTTCTGTTGCTGCTTCCTCCTCTTCTTTTGTGTGTGTGTATTATTGTTTGTTTGTTCTGTTGCTGCTTCCTCCTCTTCTTTTGTGTGTGTGTATTATTGTTTGTTTGTTCTGTTGCTGCTTCCTCCTCTTCTTTTGTGTGTGTGTATTATTGTTTGTTTGTTCTGTTGCTGCTTCCTCCTCTTCTTTTGTGTGTGTGTATTATTGTTTGTTTGTTCTGTTGCTGCTTCCTCCTCTTCTTTTGTGTGTGTGTATTATTGTTTGTTTGTTCTGTTGCTGCTTCCTCCTCTTCTTTTGTGTGTGTGTATTATTGTTTGTTTGTTCTGTTGCTGCTTCCTCCTCTTCTTTTGTGTGTGTGTATTATTGTTTGTTTGTTCTGTTGCTGCTTCCTCCTCTTCTTTTGTGTGTGTGTATTATTGTTTGTTTGTTCTGTTGCTGCTTCCTTCTCTTCTTTTGTGTGTGCATTATTGTTTGTTTGTTCTGTTGCTGCTTCCTCCTCTTCTTTTGTGTGTGTGTATTATTGTTTGTTTGTTCTGTTGCTGCTTCCTCCTCTTCTTTTGTGTGTGCGTATTATTGTTGGTTTGTTCTGTTGCTGCTTCCTCCTCTTCTTTTGTGTGTGCGTATTATTGTTTGTTTGTTCTGTTGCTGCTTCCTCCTCTTCTTTTGTGTGTGCGTATTATTGTTTGTTTGTTCTGTTGCTGCTTCCTCCTCTTCTTTTGTGTGTGCGTATTGTTTGTTTGTTTGTTATGTTGCTGCTTCCTCCTCTTCTTTTGTGTGTGTGTGTGTATTATTGTTTGTTTGTTCTGTTGCTGCTTCCTCCTCTTCTTTTGTGTGTGTGTATTATTGTTTGTTTGTTCTGTTGCTGCTTCCTCTTCTTTTGTGTGTGTGTGTATTATTGTTTGTTTGTTCTGTTGCTGCTTCCTCCTCTTCTTTTGTGTGTGTGTATTATTGTTTGTTTGTACTGTTGCTGCTTCCTCCTCTTCTGACCTGGTCTGGTCTGGTCTGATCTGGTCTGGTCTGTCTGTCTGTCTGTCTGTCTGTCCCCTTCCCACTAGCCTGCGTGTCTGTCTTGCTGTGTAACCTGCCTTTCTGTTTGTAGCTCGCAAGTAAGTAAATAGTACCTTGCCGTCTTTACAGACGAAAGTATCAGTTATCAGCTGGGGTATCTTCATTGCACTCCGGACAGGTCCATAGGTGCTCAGATACTCCCCCAGCATATACATCAGCGTCCGGTGGCTAATAGTGCCAGTTCTGTGTTGGTTGACGAGGCACCTCGTTTTCCCGATGTACCTCTCGCGTCTGGCCGTGCCGATTCTTACTCCTATGCCTCCTATACTCCTGGACAGCGATGTTGGTTCACTGACGTCCTCACCATATCTTTAAGGACGTTAATAACATCGGCACTATCCATGGGCTGGCCATCTACAGGGGGTGCAGAGCCAAATTAAATTGCACTGGGTTTAACCCTATCTAGCTTGGTCTCTCTCTGAAGAACAGCGAGCCACTTGCTGAGAGCACTGCACAAAGCAGGAATTCCAGAGCCCCAGCAATGACCCCCAGGAGTCCCCAAAAAATTGCAGGTGCGATCTGAAAGATGCAATCTGGGTACCAAACCCATGACCTTCAGATCGTAAGGCAGATGGCGTAACAACTTTACCAAGAAGACTCCCGATATAAAATGTGTGAGATCTTGGAATGGCAAACATGAATTACTGGAAACAGTGTGGAGAATATGTGCCAAAGGAAGAAGAAGTGTTCTGGCAGCTAAATGGATTGCAGTTTCGGCATTATTTGCAACAGTCAAGCTAAATGATACAGGTCGGGTTATGTTTGCTCAGATTGCACTAACAGGCCACAAAGTTGTCTTTGCAGTCAATCACAAATAAGCTGAGCTGTATTGTATATAATCATAAATAATGTAAATATATATATATATATTTGGTTTTTTACCTATAACTGGCCGGTTCCGTGGTGAAGGGGTTACAGACAGTTTGTAATCCTGCATATCCGCATTCAAAACACAACTGTGGGTGATATGGCAGCAGACCGCCTGTGTTGCTTTTTATTAAATGGTATGGGTGCCAGTCATTCAAAAAGCAATGGCACACTACTGAACGTCAACTTGCCAAGAGATCACAACAGCAAAATATGCTGGTGTTGACTGCGACGACCTGTAAAGAATATGCAACTAGCTTTAACTAACCTATAACTGAGTAAAATTGGCACGAATGTGCGAGGTGTTTTCAAGTTGTTACAATTTTGTGTGAAAATAAAGTGCTTTACGGAAAATGATGCCATAAATATGTCGTGTCAAGAAGCAGTTTTTACAAATTGTCTTGCGTTTGCTCGCTATGAACACAAACATAGTCCACACATGTCCTACTACTTCTAGTACACTAGGCTGATATTTGCGTGTGGATTAGCTTTCTCTATTACCAGTGTTCCTCGCCATCAGGTGAACCCACATTAACTTCAGAAGAACGTGTATTGTATTCCCAAAGTCAAGGACGAGAAGTCAACATTTTAGTGCAACTGACCAGTGTAGGTTGAACCTGCTACCTTGGCATCAGAAATGAGAAGTTTAAGTGCAAGAGCTCTTATCCATTCTTGTAATAATTGCGAAGAAAAAAGTGACATGTTTATCATTATTCTGTGAATTTAATTTAATTATCATCACACATGAAGGAATATTCCTCTGAAAGTTAAAACTAAAAATTGCATCTGTTTTTCTTAGTATGTGTTTGTGGTATATTAGAATAGAAATGGGAGATTGCTGTCCCAAATTATCAGGGGACCTCTGTTATAGGAAAACCAGGAATTGGCTCGTGAGATTCCCAAATGATAAAATAGGTTTTCCTGATAGGAGGTCACGCAGGAGAGCCCAGGGAAGTCACTGCTTTAAAGAGAAAGTAAGATCACTCTAATTAGAGGACAAGCGAGTTGTATCCCTGCCACCGGCTCTCTCTTGTTGGATCTGATGGTTAAGTGAAGTAACTCTATCACTCTAATATTAATTAAAGGAAGTCACATATACACTAATGAAATTACAGAACACAGTAGGAGACGTTTACATTAATGTAATAAAATAAACGGATTGGGGGTATGCACCATGGGCAATACAATTTACATAAATATTACACACTTGATATCTTTATGCCTAATTATCTAACAAATATTACTATCCCAATGTCTGATCGTTGATACCAAAAATTAAAGAACATCCAACACAATTATAGCACACTTAACTACATATAACTGTTTGTATGTCTCCAGTTAAGATAAACAATGTTTATAAATGTTTATTTCCTGGACGAATCTGGCACTAGTTGATCTTGACACTGGGTATTCTATGGTTCATGATTCCTTGTAGAAGGATCTCTGTAGGTATCAATATAGACTAATTGGACGTGCGTAAAGGTTGTTGTTTACTTGTTGAATAGTTGTTACGTAGTTTAAGAGTCGTGGCGTAGTTGTTTATTAGTTGTTGGCCGCTGGACTTGAATGAGGATACATGGGGTGGTAATGCAACCTAGCTTCAGCCTTGGGTGGCGGAGTGGCAAATATAAGAACGCAGATTTCCTCCTTCACTGAGGAATCGCTCCACTTCGGCCAGGGATGATTTCCCTTCTTGGCATCATCACTTGTACCAACAGACCCCTCCTTACAAAATAATTAGAAAACTCCACATCCTCAAAAAAGTGTGGAACAAACACCCATATACTACTACTACTACCTAGAGATAAATCAGCCAGACCTTTGTCCGCTGACTATAGTGTCACTTACCTCTAGCATGTTTGCAATGCACGCCTGACTCTTGTGTGCACCAAGCAATCATACTCATTAATATAATTATTCGCTCAGTGGTCAATGTCTACTGATCTGACTCCGATTAAGAGTGACATCTCACTCTGGTCATTATGCATATGTCCTTTCCTCAGGATAGGGGGTAACATAAAATCATCACACACTCAATGTATATAATGTTCCAGTAATACGTATATATCATATAACATGCATGCGTATTTAGACACACATAAAAATGACATTTAGATAATCACAAAGAAAGATTATCCTGATAAATTCTCTCGCCAATCCTAGGATAAGAAACATAAGACAATCCAAGGATAGCCTACAAGACATTTAAAGTGTCTACAAATTATGGCAGTCCCCATAAGAAAATGGAGATGCTCCATGATGTATTTCAGAATAGGTCTCTTAGTTATACTTGAGTCAATAATCACTATCATGACCTGAAGACTGATATTAAACTGACGTTCCCTCGACACAAACAGGGTAGCTTTACAAGTATTTCTCACCTTTTTGTCTCCAGAGATTCGGTAATATTATCCACTGAAAATCACATCCCGTTTGAATCACTTTCACTAGAGAACTCCCTTTAAACTGAATTAGCTACTCCTTATATAAAATCTATTATCCCCCCTGCCAAGTTAATTGCGCACTTAGTCTACACTAGGAGGTCGGATAAACATGGTTATTCGGACATCCTTTATGTAAGGTAAATATCCGCGGACCTTCTCTTATTAGTTTGACGTAGCTAGTCTGCATTCCATTGCAGCGCTATCTGCCGTAAAATAATACTTCATTTGGGCGAATGACAACAAACTTTGGAATACTGGGCGTAATCTGTTATTCCAATTAATAAATCGTCGGTCGTTGTATTTACTGGGCGCTATGAATTTCCAGACGTATGTGTTTTCACAATCATTGCATTGGTAATATCAACAGGCGTTGTCAACCATGTATAGAAAATAGGCTGTGCCTTGTCGACGGTTCTCAAGCTGTAGTTATGGGGAAATTGAAAAATGTCACAGTGTTACATGAACTCAAATTATTTTTAGGATTTTGTTTTCATATACAAAAATTATATATACACAAGTGCTCCTTGTGCAATCCCCTTTCATTTGATATATAATGCAAGATGTCTCCTTCCATACAACAAACATATAAGTCAACACCCCAATATCTCATTTTCTGCTGCCTGTCCTCTATATTGGGTCCTAACCTACTGTTTATTTTGCACAGAATCAGTTGATGACTTAATGTCCATGTCAATCTGCTTAATGAACCGCACAATAAAATGAGAAGTAGACGTTAAGTTTTACAACTAGAACACCATCACACGTAACAAAAGAGGTGTTGGACTAAAGCCTTCGTCAGCACACAAGCCAATACAAACACATGAATTTGAAAAACACTACAAAAACAATACTAAAAATACACTGAAAATTTACAAAAAAAGGCGATACTATGACTGCAATGTCACATAATTTTGTTGCAAATTGCAGAAGACTCGGTTCCCCTTCGATCTTGCCATTTGTCACCAAGTTCTCCAAATCATTTCTTCTCATAACATCCCCAAAAAATGTTGACTGTCTACATCTATTGACTATAATCAGTTTACGATCTTCATTTGTTTCTTGAAGGACTTGTTCATTGGTTTTTCTGTCTGTCCATGGTATTCTTTGCATTTTCCTCATAAACAACATTTCTGCAGCCATCAGATGTTTTTCAGCATGTCTGCACATTGTCCAAGTTTCACATCCATATAAGAGTACAGGTTCTGTGAAGTATCTCAACACTCTTTTTCTCATTTCAATTGACATCTTTTTATTGGTCAGAATGTTTTTCATCTTGCTAAAGGCTACTTTTGCCATGGCAATTCTTGTTCTAATCTCTTCTAGACATCTCCCATCAAATGTTATGACTGTTCCGAGATAATTGTACCTATTCACTTGTTGAAGAATATTCCCATTTACATTGTGGTATTTCGTTCTTCCTAGTGACGATCATAATATGTGTCTTTTTACAATTTAATTCTAACCCTAGTTGTTCACTGTGTGTAACAATCGCATCCACTAAATTTTGCAGGTCCTGTTCATTGTCTGCAATCAAGACTGTATTATCTGCATATCTAATGTTATTGACGCATCGTTCCCCAATGTTGATTCCTCTAACATTCCAGGTTCCTACTTTCAATGATATTAATCTTTTGCACCTAGTAGCCTAATATATGTTGCACGATTTATTGCTTGACAACTTAAGCTGAAACATTTAAAACACATCCTGATACATAGAACCACATAGAATTTAATTCAAGAAATGAATATTATTAACGAAGTGACTATACACAAAATTTTGTATATAGCACGAGCCGCTATACAAAACTTTTGGCTGGTCACGTGATTATTCGGCACAAAATTTTGTTGAAGTATATTGTGTATTGTGTATAATACGCGCCCCTATTCTACTTCCGGCTGGTTGGTCACTTTGATGTCCGCTTCGTTCGCTGCAAATACTGAGCTTGACGTTTACTTTTGAAGATGGCCATACCGGTTTTGCCGAATAATCACGTGACCACAGAGGTGTTTCCAAGGCACCGGAGTCTGATTCTATACTATATGGGTTCTATATTTGATTCCTCCTAAGTCCTAAATTTTTGTGTATAGCGGCTCATTGTATACACACAATTTTGTGCCGAATAATCACGTGACTGGCCACAAATTTTTGTGTATAGCGGCGCGTACTATACACACAATTTTGTGCCAAATTATCACAAGCCGCTATACACAAAATTTTTTGTATAGCTTCTCCCTATTATTAATACTATAATACTACTTTAAGTTAAACTGATGAAACAATTGTTTATCAGTTTAGCTTAGGCTAAGTTTTACTGGGTTTGCAATATCATAATGTTGTTGTTGTTTGTCCATCAAGAATGATGATGACCATTCATTTCATCCAGTGGGGTTGAAGGTGTGGAGCCGTGGGTTCTAAGATGGCTGATAAGGCCTATTTTGGCTCGAAATGTTCTTTGACAATGTGGACAAAGAATGCTTGACGTCTCTGGAGGAGGATTTCCTGCAGTGGTTTTTCTGTCCTGCCTTTTCTTCACAGCTCTTGCAGTCCTGGTTGCCTCACATATAACTGCACCTTTGCGCAATGATGCACGCCACGAATTTCGGTCTCTGGCTGCAGCCTCCCAGGTGTCAGTGATGAATTCCAAAAGCATTCAGTGAAATTTTCAGAGTGTCTTTAAAACGTTTCCTCTGGCCACCTTGGGAGCGTTTACCACAACGCAGTTCGCTGTAAAAAATTCGTTTAGGGAGCCTGTGATCTGGCATGCGAGTCAAGTGACCAGCCCAGCGAATCTGATTCTTCATCAGTAGAGTGTGGATACTGGGCATGGATGCTCTTTCTAGGACTTCAGTATCTGGAATCTTGTCTTGCCATTTAATCTTCAGTAGCTTCCTAAGGCAGACTGTGTGGAAGTGGTTTAATTTCCTAGCGTGTCGCTGATAAACAGTCCAGGTTTCACAAGCATATAGCAGTGTGGATAATACAACTGCTTTGTAGACTTTTAGCTTTGTTTGCAGGCTTATTCCAGTTCTGTCCCATACATTCTTGTACAGTCTGCCAAAGGCTGCACTGGCCTTGGAGATTCTTGCATTCACTTCGTCATCGATTGTGGCAGCTTGTGACACGGTGCTGCCAAGATAGGTAAATTTGTCCACAACACTTAGTCTATGATCATTCACTTTGATATTCGGCACAGTGTGATTATTCCCTGGAGCTGGCTGGTACATAACTACAGTCTTCTCCAAGTTGATATTGAGCCCAAAGTTGGCACAGGCATGTGAGAAAGCTGAAACGTTATGTTGCATGTCCGCCTCTGAGTTGGCGTATAGAGCGCAATCATCAGCAAACAGGAGCTCTCTGACTGTGCCACTGTTAATTTTGGTTTTAGCTTTCAGCCTTCTGAGATTGAATAACTTTCCATCCATACGGTAGTTGATGTCTATTCCAATGTCGTCGTTCTCGAAGGCATTCATCAACATGGCTGAAAACATGAGGCTGAACAGTGTTGGTGCCAGGACACATCCTTGCTTCACTCCATTGGTGACAGGAAAGGGTTCAGACAGCTCACCATTTTCCTGTACTCTTGCCTGCATGCCGTCATGAAATAGCCGCACTATTTGGACAAACTTTCGTGGACAGCCATATTTTGCCATAATCTTCCACAGTCCTTCTCTGCTGACTGTATCAAAAGCCTTGGTAAGGTCAATGAAAGTGGAGAACATTTCACAGTTCTGTTCCTGACATTTCTCTTGCAGCTGCCTCGCAGCGAAAATCATGTCAACAGTTCCACGTTCTTTTCTGAAGCCACATTGACTCTCAGGAAGAAGACCTTGATCGAGATGGGCTGTGAGGCGATTGAGAAGAATTCTGGCGAGTATCTTCCCTGCAATTGAAAGCAAGGAGATGCCTCGGTGGTTGTCACAGGATTGGCGGTTTCCTTTACGTTTGTAAAGGTGGACTATTGACGCGTCCTTAAAATCTTGTGGCATGGTCTCGTTCATCCATATGTTTGTGAAGACTCGGTGAAGCTGCTCTGTTAGGACCGGCCCACCTGCCTTGTATATCTCTGCTGGGATGGAGTCAGGACCAGGTGCCTTGCCGCTGGAGAGTTGCTGGATGGCTTTGTTTATTTCCACTATGGTTGGCAGGTCATCAAGAGTCTCATTGGTGGGAACTTGAGGAAGGCAATTGATGGTTTCATCATCGAAGAAGGAAGTTGCATTTAAGATTTTGCTGAAATGCTCTGCCCAGCGTTGGAGGATTTCTTTCTTATCGGTGACCAATGTTCCCCCATCTGCACTGAGGAGGGGAACTATGCCTGGTGATGAAGGACCATAGACCGCTTTCAGTGAGTCGCAGAAGTTTTTCATATCGTGTCTGTCAGCAAAGCCCTGAATTTCATCAGCTTTGCTGCTCAGCCAGGAGTCCCGCATGTGCCGAAGTTTCTGCTGCACTACTCTCTGAATGTTCTTGAAAGCATCTTTTTTTGATGTTGACTTTGGGTCATTCAAATGTGCCTTGAGGAGAAGATGTTTCTCGGCCAGCAATTGGTTGATGTCTTCGGAATTTTCATCAAACCAGTCTTTATGCTTTCGGGGGGCTGGACCCAGGATTTCCATAGCAGTGTTGTAAATCGTGTCCTTTAGGGCTCTCCATTCTGTTTCTGTATCCTGTTTTGCTTCAGCATTGGGCTTGAGGCGGTCTTCCAGCATATTTTCAAACGACTGCTGCATTTTCTTGCTGTTTAGGCGGGTGACATTTAGCTTTGTTTGCATTTTTGCCCCTTGAGGACGCCGTGGTGGCCTGATGTGGATGTTCATTTTCGAGACAATGAGACGATGGTCTGTCCAACATTCGGCACCACACATGGATTTTGTCACTCGAACGTCTTGTCTGTCACTCCTCCTGACGATTACATAGTCAATGAGGTGCCAGTGTTTCGAGCGAGGGTGCATCCACGATGTCCTATTTCTCATGGGGAGACGGAAAATTGTGTTCGTAATCAGGAGATCATGTTCGGCACATGTCTGAAGGAGGCGGAGTCCATTGGTGTTACAATTTCCGACTCCATGCTTTCCAATAATGCCACTCCAAGAGGTGGTGTCCGTGCCTACTCTGGCATTGAAATCCCCAAGGAGTATAAGTTTGTCTCCTTTGGGAACAGATGTTAATACATTGTGCAGGTCCTCATAGAACTTATTCTTGACATCATCTTCGTTGGTCATAGTTGGTGCGTAGACACTCACAATGGTTGCGTGCTTCCTTCCATTCAGCAGAGGCAACTTCATGGTCATGAGCCTGTCGTTTACAGCCTTTGGAAATCCAGCTAATTTGCCGACCAGGGCCGACTTAATGGCAAATCCCACACCGGATTGGCGTCTTTCCTCGCTTTCCTTCCACTCCAGAAAAATGTGTAGCCGGCACCAATTTCACAGATTTGGCCTTCTTCTGCAAGTCGTGTCTCGCTCAAGGCTGCAATGTCGATGTTGTACCTGCCCAGCTCTCTCCCAATCAGTGCTGTTCGTCTCTCTGGACCTGATGCGCCGTCTCTGTCAAGTAGGGTGCGTACATTCCAAGTTCCAATTGTTAAGGGAATATGGTTTACTCTTTTAGCTTTGCTTGTTTTATCTTTCTTTGTATGTCGACCGCAGTTTAGGGTACCCACCAACCGCGGCTAGCTGGTTAGGTAGTGATGAAGCAGACAATGTTTAGGGCACCTTTTCTAGCCCCTTCCTCATGCTATGGAGGTGAGCAGTGTGTTCCTATAGAGGGCTGCTCAGTCGCTCAGGGGGCTGCCGAATCCCACTGCTGCTCCGGTCAGTAGAAGACGACCATATGGCCTGAGCCGCCTGTGTGCAGGTCTGCGACTACGGCTGCCAGCGTACCCACGCCTGCCGCTTTGCCGCTCGCCCATCGCCACAGGGCTTGAAGGTGATATGTGACGTTGGATGAAGAATGACTTGCGCGATGACTTGGATTAAAGTGAGGAAGAGTTGCGCAATTCGTCGACCTCACTCTCTCGCCTGAGTCCATCTGAGTCCAGTGGCAAGACAAGTCGAGACGATTGGAGACGAATACAGGTGCAGTGGATGACCAGGGCGCTCTACGTGCCTTGCCGTGCTCATTACGTTCCACAACGCTTTGCAGGTAAACGCCGTCTTGCCCGTTGAATCAGGAATGATTTCTTCCGCGCAGTCTGCCGAATCCTGTCTTCACATGCTGGGTAGGCATACCCTAGTTTACCTCTTGGTTTGACACCAAATCGGATACCCATGCCTGGTTTAGCCAGCCTCTCACAGCTGTTGCCCGGGGGGTGGCCGCTGTCGCATGCTGACAGCTACTAGGAGCCACAGGCACGAGCTGGGTGTCAGACTTGGACCAGTGGGGGATGGGTCCTGAAAGGACATGAGAGCCATCCTTACCAAAGGTGCTACCAATGCCTGACCCCCGTACCCCCCAATATCATAATACGCACCTGTCGAGAGGCAGCGAAATATGCCAGTCAATCAATCGTGCAACATATCGCATGTGGCTTATGTGTTTGCACTAATAAAATTAATAACATATTATCTCTGGCTATCTCACTGGAGATTGCATCGTTAAGTAAAGTCAAAAACTTGTGTTACAAAGTAAACACTTCAGATGTGTTTTATGAAGTATCAACGTATACAATAAATCATAAATCAATGCATGCCAATCAGATAAATCCACTAACTTGACATTTACACACACACAACGTAGTTACAACAAACGTTACCTTAAACTTAAAACAAGGCAAGAGAGACGATCCGAAGAGCTGCAGAACTGTTATGTCAAGTCTCCTCTCCACTTCCGTTCCAGTTTCACCGTCTAGCGTCTAGAATGATCTCCCCTGGTCTGGATGTCAATGGGTCACGTGATACCAGAACATGCCACTGGTCGTCTTAAGAGTGAGCGTGACCCACAGCGCTTCTAAAGTTTGGCGCAGATACCCCCGGGGGTTGCTGGGCATGTTTCAGTTCTTTAACCACTCAAGTCACAAACATTGTATAATATAACAATACATAATGTATGTGGCTTCTGTGTCTACGTTCACTAAGAGACTACTCTGTTTTGAGTTTCTTTAGCTCTGACGATTTACTGGATCTGCTGCGCGGCATACTGGCAGCTTGTGGGCTTTCATAGCCCAGGTGTGAGCCAGAGCTGTAAGACGGACAGCGGAGCTCTTACCATAATATATAACAGAATTGCGTTGGTTTTTTTTTTTTTTTGCAGGACGTAGCAGTTACAGCCAGACGCTATTGGCTGTCTATGATTTACTGGCAATGTGTGAATTAACTGAAACTAGCAGTAGAATCTGCAAGCTTTACTAAAACACGATCAAACGGGTCGAAATATCTGACATACAAGTACAACAATATCTGACATACAGGTACAACAATATCTGACATACAAGTACAACAATATCTGACATACAGGTACAACAATATCTGACATACAAGTACAACATCTGACATACAGGTACAACAATATCTGACATACAAGTACAACAATATCTGACATACAAGTACAACAATATCTAACATACAGGTACAACAATATCTGACATACAGGTACAACAATATCTGACATACAAGTACAACAATATCTAACATACAAGTACAACATCTGACATACAGGTACAACAATATCTGACATACAAGTACAACAATATCTGACATACAAGTACAACAATATCTGACATACAAGTACAACAATATCTGACATACAGGTACAACAATATCTAACATACAAGTACAACAATATCTGACATACAGGTACAACAATATCTGACATACAGGTACAACATCTGACATACAGGTACAATATCTGACATACAGGTACAACAATATCTGACATACAGGTACAACAACATCTGACATACAGGTACAACAACATCTGACATACAAGTACAACAATATCTGACATACAAGTACAACAATATCTGACATACAAGTACAACAATATCTGACATACAAGTACAACATCTGACATACAGGTACAACAATATCTGACATACAAGTACAACAATATCTGACATACAAGTACACCAATATCTAACATACAAGTACAACATCTGACATACAGGTACAACAATATCTGACATACAAGTACAACAATATCTGACATACAAGTACAACAATATCTAACATACAAGTACAACATCTGACATACAGGTACAACAATATCTGACATACAAGTACAACAATATCTGACATACAATTACAACAATATCTAACATACAAGTACAACATCTGACATACAGGTACAACAATATCTGACATACAAGTACAACAATATTTGACATTCAATTCATAGTGTTCAAACTGTGCTAGCAATGTCATGAGCACGGTGACATGCCGTTTTGACAGCTGGGCTCGTGGCTTGCCAAAGTGAGGAACATGTTGGATATCTGTCCTCCCTACTCTCAGGCATATAAACTATGATGGTCCTTTCTCATCACAGACCCATAGCAGAGAGTCTGGACAATTTATTATTCTTTTTATTATCCTGTTCATTATTTCATTAATTATTCTATTTATCATTCTCTTTATTATTCTATTTATTATTCTATTATTATTTTATTTATTATTATATTCTTTATGTTATTTGTTATTCTATTTATTATGATATTTATTAATTTATGTATTATTCTATTTACTATTTTATTTATTATTCTATTTCTTATTCTATTTATGTTACTATTTATAATTCTATTGTTATTTTTTATCATTCTGTTTATTATGTTATTTATTATTCCATTGATTATTTTAATTATTATTATTCTATTTATTAGTCTAATTAGTATTTCATTTATTATTCTATTTATTATTCTATTCTTTATTCTATTTATTATTATTTTTATTCTTCTATTTATTATTTTATTCATTATTCTAGTCATTATTATATTTATTATTCTATTCATTATTAAATGTATTATTCATGTTGTTAATTATCCTTTATGTGTCTCACTGTAGGTTCTCTGCGTGTATGTGGACAAGCAATTCCCTGTCGTGTACAGCTGACCTCACACGTAATCTCAAACATCCAAATGTGACTGACGCCCTGAGAATTCTGTCGGTAAACAAACCAGAAATATTACGACTACATTCAAATGTCTTGGCCTGTAACGTCAGCCTTTCTGAGAAGCAGCTGGTATGTCAGCGACAGTTAGCCAATCACAATCTCTGTGTGGCTCATGTTGAGATAAACTATTTCCACAAGATGTGTAGGAATACGATTCAGTTTTAGTAATGGATCATTGCTCTACGATCCGGTTTCGGATGGTATCGAAATATGCAACATTAGCTGCAATGGAACAACTGGAAACCAACGCAGTTCAACATTTAGCCATAATACATTGCCATCAAACCAACAAGTTAGTAAAGCGTCCACTGATAGTATCATTTGGAACAATACCTCAGATACTCAAAAACATTATACAAAAGAACTATTTCATCACCACGATGATGATGATCATGATGATGATGACGACCACCACCACCACTACGACCACCACGACGGAGATAAAACCCACATCATCATTGCCGCTGTTGTTAGCATGGTGGTTACCTCGGGTCTAATCGTCTCCGCATTTCTTTTCCGAAGACAAACTCTGAGAATGAGAAGACAGCAAGGCACAGGCGCGGAATACGTCTCAAGGACTTCTACAACATAATACACACATAATCAAACAAATGACAGACAGAGGAAGATTTCCTCGGCTTACGATCATTCTTCAGCCTCTATCGCTCATAGTTTGTCAACAATATAGTTACAGTCCGGTATAAATCAATAGTATAGTTACAGCCCGGTGTGAATCAACAGTATAGATATAGTCATGTTTGAATAAACAATGTAAATATAGTCCTATCTGAATCAACATTATAGTTATAGTTCTGAGTGAATCAACAGTATAGATAGTTCTAGCCGAATCAAAAGTATAGATACAGTTCAGTTTGAATCATAAGTATAGTTACAGTCATATCTGAATCAACAGCATAGATCTAGTCTTGTCTGAATCAACAGTAAAGTTACGGTCCTGTTTTAATAAACCGTATAGATAGTCCTGTCTGAATCAACAGTATAGATAGTCATGTATAAATCAACAGTATAAATACAGTCCTGTCTGAATCAACAGTATAGATCAGTGGTTCTCAACCTTTTTGGCCCATGCACCCCTTCACCATATGTTCAGAATGTCACCACCCCCACCCCTTTTCGTATTTCCTCCCTATAAATTCCCCCTCTGCCCCTACACAGTATACATAATAATGGAAGCTACATTTAATAACACATACTGGAACAAGTCTAGACGTCTACATAAAACGTGATTTGCGGGTCTACTTACGTTATAAAACGTATTTCAGAAGGGCAAGAAGTACAGAACTGTAAATTATGGAGGGAAAATCAATATAAAGTAATTGGTTCTTGTATTAACGTGATCTTGAAATAATCTTAACACCTCCCCCCAGAATCCCCACCGGTTGAGAACCACTGATATAGATGGTCCTATTTGAATCAACAGTATAGATAATCTTATCTGAATCTACAGTATAAATAGTCCTGTCTGAATCAACAGTGTAGATATAGTCCAGATTGTATCAACAGTATAGATATAGTCCTGATTGTATCAACAGTATAGTTGCAGTCCTATGTGAATCAAGAGAATAGGAACGGTACAGTATGAGTCCACATTAGAGAAGAGAATGTCGACCATGTGAACGATGGACAGAGGGAATAATAGAATCAATGGGAATCTCGATATATGAAGCCTAAAAAACGGGCACTCTCCCGCTGTTTATGCTTCACCTCGACACCACAAGGTACAAGAAGGTGTGTGTGGTGTGGTGTGGTGTGTGTGGAGTGTGTGGTGTGGTGTGTGGAGTGTGTGGTGTGGTGTGTGTGGTGTGGTGTGTGTGGTGTGGTGTGCAGTGTGTGGTGTGGTGTGGTGTGTGTGGTGTGGTGTGTGTGGTGTGGTGTGTGTGGTGTGGTGTGCAGTGTGTGGTGTGGTGTGGTGTGTGTGGTGTGGTGTGGTGTGGTGTGGTGTGGCGTGGTGAGGTGGTGTGGTGTGGTGTGGGTGGTGTGGTGTGGTGTGGGTGGTGTGGGTGGTGTGTGTGTGGTGTGGTGTGTGTGGTGTGGGTGGTGTGGTGTGTGTGTTGGTGCGAGTGGTGTGGGTGGTGTGGTGTGGGTGGTGTGGTGTGGTGTGGGTGGTGTGGTGTGGGTGGTGTGTGTGTGTGGGTGGTGTGTGTGTAGGTGGTGTGTGTGTGTGATGTGTGGTGTGTGTGGTGTGTGTGTGTGGTGTGTGTGTGTGGTGTGTGTGGTGTGTGGTGTGGTGTGGTGTGTGTGTGTGGTGTGTATGTGTGTGGTGTGTGTGGTGTGTGTGTGGTGTGTGTGTAGTGTGTGTGTAGTGTGTGGGTGTGTGTGTGGGTGTGTGTGTGTGGGGGGTGTGTGTGGGTGTGTGGGTGGGTGTGTGTGCGTGCGTGCGTGCGTGTGTGGTGCGTGCACACACGTGAACAATATAGATATATACCAACGCGTAAATGGGGCGCATTGTTTTAATATGTTCTATTAAATTCATATTCTATGTATATACATTGTGAATGTATATAAATATCACTTACTAAACAAGCTGAACAGCGCATAAATGCCGTTGAATATCAATTTTATATATTAGTTCTAAGAATATCTTGGGTAAAGGAAACAACAAATGCATCCATACTTCAAGATCTGTATATTGAAGAGCGTTGGCTATTCAAGACGATAAAACAAAGAAAACTGATATACTTTAGTCACTTGAAACGTCATGAGAGTTTGGAGAAAACACTAATGGAGGGGTATATGCCTGGGAAGAGAGGAAGAGGAAGGCCAAAGAGAAGATTGGTGCAGGATGTGGCGGATGATCTCGAGATGGGTGTATCGGACGCAGGACATCTTGTTTGCGATCGAAACGTTTTCCGGAAGGTTGTTATGGGAGCGAGATTCTGCAAAGGACATGCTACTGAATGAATGAATGAATGAATGAGTTATTATTGTTATCCTTCAAATACTCAACAATGTCCTGTTTCTCGCAACTGACATGATTTCAATATTTTCAAAAAGTAAATATGAACAACGAAGACATAGACATAATGTATTATTGCCTGGTAAAATTCGCTGCAACTCGTCAAGTACATAATACAGAATTCATACAACAAATGCACAAACAATGAGATAAATCACCCATGCTCAACACACGTATTCCCTCTGTAATTTACATTGTCTACAAAGGTAATTTTAAACTGACTCTCGTGTCCTTTTGTTTGCACAAAGTTGGCTTTTCTATATGAATAGCAATATGCTTCCGCAACAATTAACATTATTCCATAATGTGTGTTAAACAGCACATCAAACAAATTGCCTCTATTAATTACATGACAAGCTTTCAAAAGATGAAGCGATATCGAACAGGGCAATTTTTGGTGTGCAGGTTTTACTGGGTTGCCAGGAGGTTAGCTTAGCGGAAAGGATAAGAGCACCCGTTGTTAAACATTCGGTGTGCTGATGCCGAGGTAAAGGGTTCAACGTCTACATCGGTCAGTTGGGCTAAAATGTTTACCTCTTGTCCTTGACATGGCGACGTACGTTACAGGTGCCTCAGAAGTCGGAGTGGGTTTGCCTGGTGGCGAGTACGCTGGTAGTAGGGAAAGCTAATCCTTACGCAAAAATCAGCCCAATACACTGTATATAGTAGCATGTGTATGGACTACGTTTGAGTTCAAGGCGAGCGAAAGCAGCAACAATAACAATAAAGCAACAATTGGGTTACCAGCGCCTTCTTTGTTTATTATTATGTCCATACAACAGAAGAATGGATGGACAATTTGACATTGTGGCATAGAGGAACATCAGTATCAGAAATGATTGGCATCACTACGAGATAGATGGCTGTGGACAGACATGATCACCTAACGCCACACATGCATGGGATATATAAAGATTGCCTGTTCGTGAGACAGAAGACTGCGTACAGACATGATCATGAAGGCTGACAGTAGACGAGACAGAAGGCTATGGACAGACATGATCACAAATGCCACAAAGCACGGACTATAAAATGATTGGCAACACACGAGACAATAGACTGTTCATAGACACGATCACAACGCAACAAGGAATGGACAATACAAATATTGGCAATACACGAGTGTATTGTCTCGTGCACTGTCAATATCCATGCCGTGTGGCGTTGAGTGATCATGTCTGTCCAGAGTCTTCTGTCCTTGTTAGATCCACACTTTCAGAGCCGCAATGGTGAGAAAAACATGACATAAAGAGTCAGTCACTCCCTTGACCCCGTGGACGTGGAAGTGCCCTGCATGCAGACCTGCTGATTGCCGTAGATAGCAAGTTGCCCCCTGTCACTATCAGACGAATGCTGTCAGTGGCGCTTAGCAGTAGGCGAGTAGATTAGAGTCCCGGATGTTTTGGTTATCGGTAGTTCACCAAGTGTTAATTTGACAAGACTGTTCTTATGTAACAGTCTTGGGTTGAACAACGTGAGATAGGGCTGCAATATTGTATTTATCAACATGGAAGTGGGTGGACGGTTGACACATGCACGCTTGATTAATATAAAGCTGTGATGATGACGGGTCTGTTGTGGACACGCGCAAATAAGACAGGTTGGTTGTAAAAGGCACAACACGACAACCTACTTTGAAGAAGAGAAAGCTGTAGTGGTGATGGTGGTGGTAGTGGTAGTAGTAGTATTAGGTAGTATGTAGTAGTAGGTAGCAGTAGTAATGGTTGGCAGCAGCAGCAGCTTGGTAGGCGAGAACTTTTGTTTTGGCAGTAAGCTTCCTGTTCTACCCAGACTCTTTTTGCTAACATGTTCATTGTTGTTGCTGCCTTGCCAATCCTGATGTTGATTTCCTGATCTAGGGATAATTTGCTATTTTCCTAGATATGTATTTTCCTAGATATGTATTTTCCTAGATATGTAAAATGGTCTACCATCTCTAGTTCGGGGTCTTCAATAATGATTGATGGTACCCCATGTGCACCTTATGACATAATCTGTGTCTTCTTTTTGCTAATTGTTAAATCAAATTCAGAACAAGCATTGGAGAATGCGACTTAGCTCACTCAGAGTGTTACGCGTTGGTATTTCCTTGTTTCTCCTTGTTGAAGTCCAGCTGGTGCCAATGGCCGGATCTTGGATGTTTCCATGTGACCTTATGCATCTCTTTTGTTTTAAAAAAAAGAGTTTGTAATACAAAGGTCATTTCTGGTGCAATGCTCCAGCAGCCTTTGCCCGTGTTCATTCATGCGACCGATGTTGTATTTTCCCAAAGGGACACTGGGCCATTTTTAAACTTTCCGAAAAATTCTTTTTGCCCAAAAAACCGAAGGCCCTTGGAAATTTACAAAGAAAAAAAAATC
>JACEFZ010015624.1:0-50407 GCA_014155875.1 Cepaea nemoralis
GACAGAAATCGTGGCGTGAAAAGGGTGCAATCACGTGTGAGGCAACCAGGACTGCAGGGGCTGTGAAGAAAACGCAGGACAGAAAAACCACTGCAGGAAATCCTCCTCCATAAACGTCAAGCATCCTTTGTCTACATTGTCAAAGAACATTTCGAGCCAAAATAGGCCTTATCAGCCATCTTAGAACTCACGGCTCCACACTTTCAACCCCACTGGATGAAATGAATGGTCATCATCATTCTTGAAGGACAAACAACACAACACGTGAGACCAGAGGATATTATAACGTCCAAGGAATATAGCATAAATCATTCTTGTGGAGAGGAAGAAAAAAAAACAGTGGTATCTTCTTGTTCTTCTTTGGTTCGTTGCAACAAGGGTATCAATTATAATGGATATATAAATATGAGAAGAATAATGTGGATTTGTAGAAGGCAAGGGTTGAGTAAATGCGAAAGATTCTCAATGCCAATGAATTTCTTCGCCTCTCGTTTTCTTGCCAAAGTAGCATCGAGAAGGTGAGTGGTGTGACTGGTGGCTATGACCTAGGTGATAGGACTTAGAGAGATGACGATTACTAGACGAAGTGAGCAGGACAAAATACCTGGTCTGGCACAGTCAAGGCCTGCATGCAATTATTTTGGCGAAAGGCCGTGCAAGTTCATGGGGTTTATGTAGACAAATATTATGTTTAGAAGAAACGTCATTTATGTTTGTAAATTTAATTCATTTTGAACGAAATAGTTCTCTTCCCTTCTCTCCCTCCCTCTCATTCGCTCTCTCTCTCTCTCTCTCTCTCTCTCTCTCTCTCTCTCTCTCTCTCTCTCTCTCTCTCTCTCTCTTTCTCCCTCTCTCTCTCTCTCTCTCTCTCTCTCTCTCTCTCTCTCTCTCTCTCTCTCTCTCTCTCTCTCTCTGCCAAATGCTGGTGCAATTACGTTTGCTTAAAGAATATTTAAAATATAATAGCATGATAGTAATGTCTTGATTGATCACTACACTTATTAATATTTATGTTCAAGCATTCTGCGGAATTACAAGATATCTCAAAGAAAAACACCAAGATAAGCAATAAGTAGAGGACATAAACATCCATTATTGTTACAAGGGAGATTACTAGAATACCCCACAGATATACAAGAGTGCACAGTACAAACATTTAATAATATAATCACTGTCAGGGTCTTAAACCTGGCTCGTTATACCTAACACATGTGAGACAAGTACAAGTACAACATGATTGGACTTGAGACACAACGACACGAAGTTCAATGGATTTATTTACAGATCACATGCAACACAATCTAGTTTGGCATGTGATGATCATTACAATACAGATATTATACATCAATACACTTACAGACAACCCACAGCTTACAGTCTATCTCACAAGATGTACAAGCACTCGACTTTCAGGCACAGAACTACACAAAGCCTTTCTCTCCCTTACGTCATGTCTAGTCCGAGTACCCCAGCTGTCTGTCTGTTTCTAGTGTAGCAGTAAGTGTATATGGGGTGGGCAAAACTACAGCACGCTTGAGCATCAGGGTAGAATGGGAAGAAAGATGCTCAAGTCGTGACGTAGTTGGTTGTTACGGGGCAGTCGACATCTGGGCCTGGAACTGAAAAGACGCCATGTTGTATGAAGCTAGTAGAAGATGTCATCAAAGATGAAATAAAGCTTGTTTATATTAAACCAACAGATCTCGTTAGTCCTGCTTTGTTATAGGACTAATTTGGTGCCCATGACACAGGATACGAACTTGGAAGGTCGCGGAATCACAATATGCTGTCCAGGTCGAACATCGAACTAAAGTCAAAGTTTTGAAGATCTCGTTCTGCTTACATCAAACACCCAGAGACAGAATGAATTACGGCACGGTTCTATACTTATCTTGAACGAAAAAGCGCAGTTGGAAAAATGGCCACTAAGTTGTCTGTGAGAATTACAGCAGCCAAAAGCCCTGCTAGGGGTGGTTGTCTGTGATTATTTTTTCAAGAGTCCTCGTTGCTATCAAGAATCCTAGATGTCACCTGAGTTATGAAAGCCGGCTTGCCAGACTGAGTTGCCGTACAGTGGTGATCATCTCGCTGAGCTGAAGAGAGAGAAAGACCAGCACGTTTTTTTCTGGATCGTTGAAATAAGAGGCTCAGGAAAAAGAAACCTTCAAGGCAAAGTCGAATCAAGTAGAAACATTTTACTAACAGAGCAGTTGTCTACTTCTCGTTAAGATAGATTGCCTGGAAGCGAACTAAAAGCCGCAGAAGTCCTGACCTTGAGACTTTTTGAGAATAAGAAGAAATGGAAAGCTCGTTAACAGCAGCGATACCGCTAAAGAACTCTCGGAAGTGGGGGAGGCAGACTGGGCTGCCGACCTACTGAAATTATCGCTTTCCTGAATTACACCGATTCTCAAGACGTCGCTTTGATGTGCCCTGTTATCGGGTGAAGAGAAGATGCAAGTCTGGTAGGGACCCAACCAGGGGTTGAAGTTACTGAGACGCTGAGAGGAAGAAACTCCCTAACTACCTGTAGTGCGTGATCGATTGGAGGAGCATTTCAACTGGCACAGACTCCTGGCGTTTGAATTCTACCTGATAACGAACATAGAAGAATCCGTCTTTCTTGGATCGGGAGCAAATTAGGGTAATTGGTGAACTTTAAATATTATTTTACGTACAATTGACTAATTGAACAATTCTGTTGTGTAAACTAAATACGATCATATTGTTAATTTAGCTGGTTACAAGTGTGAAATTGATTTTATTGCTATATATAGAAATATTTCAGCATAGCAGACCCATCACAGCACAGTAGAGAAACAGGCATAAATTGAGAATTATTTCGGCTGAGCTCAAGACTTCGAGTTTTTTTTCCAGGTACCAAGGAATATGCAGAAGAAGAAGTAGAAATATTGTTTCAAGCCTTGATAGAAATTACAAAGAAGTTAATATGAATTACCTTATATGTAGAATTACAACGTATTAGTACATGGTTGGGGAGAGTTAAAGAGAGCAGTTAATGAAGTAGAGAATTTTGTAGAAACGTTGAAGAACAGAACGACTAGACAAGACCCTTATAGATTTAAGGTAGACTATAATAGAGTAGGAAAGAATAACAGGAGACAGCCACTGCTTGATAAAGACAGAAGACAATATAGTTATGACGAACCAAGGCCTAATGGTTATAGGGTAAAAGACGGTGAGAACAGACGTAATGGTGAAAAGTCGGACTGGTATGGCTGTTATAGATACAAGAATGGTCCTGAGAGAGACTTTTCCAAGAAATTATGGAAATGGCCATCCTATGGCAAGACTGCTAGGAAAAAACGTGACGACTGGTTTGAACAAAGACGGAGACAGTATTTGAAGTCAGGGTCAAAGAACAAAGTGGAAAACGTAAGTGAAAATTCAACTATTCCTAAGGTGGATTGCCAATATGACTGTTAGACAGGAAAAGAAAACGACGGTGTTAATAAAGAGAATAGACCGAGAGACACAGACGCAGACAAGTAATACGATAAATGATAGTACGCAGACACATATGGATACTGTAGAGAAGACAACCCAGGTACAGTCAATTAAGAAAATAGAAAAGGGAACGCAAACTATTAAGACGGTGGAAATTGCGGAACCACCTCAGGTGAAATTAGAAAAAGAAGACACAGTTGAAGTTAAGAAAGATAGACAGACGAGAACCAAAGACGAAAGGAAACCAAAGAGGAAAAGTATTGAAGAAAGAAATAGTAGTATGATAGTTAATAGAGGTACTGCCATGTCAAGTTCCTCAGGTATAGACATGAAATTTATCCCCAAATGGTGTAGAAATATTAGGTGTGAGAGTTCAAGTTACGGAGAAGATATTTCTACCGCCGCATATTATAGTAATAGCCGTGATGCTGAACACTGTGAATACTGATGATTCGGAGAATGAGAGAATTGCACTACGAGCAGATCCTGACTCGAAGAGTGATGTTCCCTCATACGGTGTAGTTGCTGGTGGACAGACGGACAGAGTTTTGGTTAGTGACTCTTTAGAACTAGATACCAGTTTATATGACAGGAAAGTAGGGAAGGCTAAGAGACGAATACCAAGAAAGAGAAAGAAAGTCAGACGTTCTAAAGCCGACTATGGGAATAGGGTCGACGTGTCTGCGGTAGATTATTATGAGTCTGATGAGGGAACTATTATCAGTGTGTCATCTGAAGACGAGATGGGGAAGTGCAAACGTTACGTATACAGGTATACAGGAAACAGTGAGCAGACCGACGCAAATAAAGGAAATAGAAAGAAATCATTTAAGAAGAAGAATAATAGTAGACAGATAGCGGGAATTTACTCAACGACAGAAAGTGACTTAAGAAAAATAGAAGACCTTATGACCTTAAGACCTGAGTACTTTAACAACAGGTTAACAACAGATAGTGAAGATGACATAATTAGAGAAAGACGTACTAATGTATTGAGAGACAATGAAATATTTAACTTGGATACACTCTATAACTGTTAAAATTCCTTGGGTGACGAAGGACATATGGAATAGTTTTGGCTTATGAGAAGAATTGCGGTTTGAGCATATAGATATATGGGTTGTCTAAAATAGGCAGATGAATTTTTTTGGTGTAGCATCACATGGTACAGGGTAGGCGATAGTGTTGTTGAGGATAGAGAGTTACGGCAAATGATATTCTACGTGGATACGTAATACAGGATATCTTGTGTTTGGTTACGATGTAGGGAGAGTAAACAAGGTAAAAATACTCCTTTGTCCGGAATGGATAGATACAGAGAGTTAATCACGTCGAGTGATGTATAACTGGTGTGATTAAAGTAGAGTAGATTCAGCACAGAATTAGTAGAGGGTGAGAGATAAACTAAGTATGAATGTTCGTACTAGAAATGGTTCGACTCAGAGCTATGACGTGATGTCTGAGATAGTTTTGCTTGTTGGTTTGAGAAGAAAGTATAGTATTGTTGACAGGTGAACCGAGAGTGTCTGGTGAGGAGATATAGATTGAGGAGGAATTGAGTATCCTGTGTGTAAAATAACCAGTTGAACGCGAGAATATTAAGAGTAAAAGACTGTAGAAGTTGATGCTTGAAGAATACGAGTTACGTCGTGCTTGTAGGAGAAAGAAGAGCTGATTAAGTCTGAGAAAGTTGTTGTGTGGAGAAGTATAGAATGATAGTTACGAGGTTAGTGGCTCAGCGGAATGAGGTTTGTTTTGAAGAGATAGTAGGATAGTGCTGGTTAGTGTATAAAAGAGATATAGTTTGCGAGAGATAGTGTATAGGTTCTGACCTTCGTAAAGGAGTGAATGATTGAGAAAAGTAGAAATAAGAAAGCAGTGAATTGTGAATGTCCTGTGGAGTAATTCGTCTGGTTATGCGTTGTTCATACGTGAGTATAACTGTAGACAAACGTGTTCGTCGCACTGAGTGAAGCAGGAGTGAGGTTTTGAAACGTCGTCAAATGTCAATGTGGGTGGAAGTAATCGACACGCTTAGGCTTGGTAGTTGTTGATACATGGTAGTCCGATTGTCCAGAGAGTTGAATAGCCTTATTACACCTGTTGTCAATGTCATCTTCTGGTTTGCCATTTGATGATGTTATACTTCCTAGGCACTCGAGACTCTTAACTTGTTTCGAGAAATGTTCGTTTAGCTAAATTGTTGTTGGTTGTGCTTCTTTAGGTTATAGTCGTTGCCTCTGTGTTGCTTGTGCTAAATTGTGATGTCTTTTGTTTGGAATGGGTGATCTTGGACGGAAATTATGGAAGTTGTATGACAGGTTGGCAGAAAGAGAGTTAACATTCTGAATGACGTTTCATAAAACATGTTTAGTATTCTTGACAGGGACATGTCGAAGCAGGAATGCCTAATACTGAGAAACGAGAAAAGTGAGGTCTGCTGTCAGTTATAAGTGGCGTGGGTTGCTGTTCTGTAAGAATCCCGATAAATAGGAAGAAGAGTGAAAGATACGGAGGTAAACAAGGTTAGTTAAATGAATGTTGGAGAACGTGTTCCGATAAGGGTGACCGGTTTGATTATCGTCATGATGCAAGAGTGATAGGAGAGACTTGAGGATAGCTTAGAGTAGTGGTGGTGAGATATAGAAAGTACTGATACAGGAGAAGGAAATGTTAATTGCGTCGGGTAGACGAGAAACTTAAAAGTAGAATTAGTGATTGGTACAGTAGGTAGATGTATTGGTGAGAGGTCTATAGTAAATAGACAAAATTTTTGCTGGTCGTAGTAGAGTGGAGGATGCCGTGGTTAACGGTAATGATTAAGAAGTTGTAGTGATGTTTGGTACAAATCCAAGGGAAACAATTGGTGTGCCGAGCCACAGGTTAATTAGTAGATAGATGACGGCTGGTACATTGAGATGACAATAGAATAATCGCCACATTGGTAATAGATAAAATGAGTTGACCTGTAGTTTACAGTGCTTGCTTAAGATGATATTCCAGATATTATGATGTGTTAGGAGTTAGTTTGATAAAAGATAGAAAATTGTGAGGGGAGAGAATCAATGATAGTACAGTCATTGTTGATTAATGATTTTTTTGTGTGGGGAGAACAGATATTGTTCTAAGTTAAGAATTGGTCTGTAGGTAACAGATATGTATAGATGTATTCTGGGTTAATGCTTGGCATTGAGTTGTTTTGTTGTATAACAAAATAGGAATGACTTGGCTAAATAGATAGGTGTTACATTGGTTCGTATAGGAGGCCAATGTTGCTGGGTCACTTTACGTATTTAATTCTAAGTGAATTATTTGTTTTGAAAACCTTCTCTTTAGCGAGAAGACAGTTGTTTTTATTGAATTTGAGTTTCAATGCCTCATATATAATATTTTTTTTCTCGTTTGATTTGGTCCTGTAAAATGATTGTTATTAATTGATGTTAGAATAGGATTATTGTGTTCTTAGACTTTTGCGTACAAACTATTGGTCCGTAAAAGTGACCAGTGGTATTAGGTAACAATAGATTAGGATGTATGTTGTATTATTTTAATATATGTTTTTCTTTGAATGAGTTAATACTTTTAATTGATATGAGGGGAAACATAAATGATGTTATAAAAATTTGGGGGGGGGGGGGGTGTATGATATTTTGTTGTGATTTTATTTCGCTGTTTTGTATGTTAAATAGTAGTTAATTAAGTTATGTTTAATTTACATGGTTTTGTCTAGAATACATGGGGCTTTAATTAGGACCCTTCGTTCAGAAAATAGTAATAAACTACTGTGGACTAGTAGAGAGACACATCATCTTTGTGAATAATGTGTTCATGGGAATATTATATTGCTGTGATAATCAGCATAATGAGGTTGATATGGTTATGAAGTAGTGGAAACATATACCGGGGATGGTGATGGGAAAGTTTAGAGTTACACTAAAGTCAGCATTGATTGGAAATACATGGATTGGAAGCCATATGGGGGAAGAAAAGATTAATGAATATAGCAGTGGGGTAAATGAGGGGTAAAGTTTTGAACATAGTACATGATGTACTTTCATAAGAGACACGGGATTGCTGGTTTATAGAAGAAGAAGTGGGTAACGTGCTACCCCAGACAAATAGTAAAACATGAATTGAATCCATGTTTGATTAGACACTGTGGATAGCAGTACCATAGTAAAGGGTTGTAAGTGTGAGAAATGAACATAGTGGAGACATAATGACATGGGGTTTTTGAGGGTCCGTGATATATGGACTGAGATAAAGTTGATTGCAAGCAGTCACAGACAGGAGTCAGGGGTAGTATATTGTTGCTATTGATAACGGCATAAATTGACAAGTGAAGGTTTTAGTAGATATGCCCATAATAAATGGACATATTATGTGAGGTGATGTGTATTGGGACAGGTCTTAAGGGATAATGGATTTTTTTAAATTGTGTCCTCGGAATGTGTTTTGTGGTTGACATTACAATGCGAGGTTGAGATAAGGTTCAGAGATATAAAATTAGTAGTGTCTGTAATATATAGACACTTGGGAGTGAATAATATTTTTGATGGTTGGTATTTGATGCTGTAGATAGCAGCGTAAACTGTTACCATAATGAGTGGTACGGTAGAAGATATAATTGTTTTAGACTTTATTACATAAAGTCTCAAATGACATAGGGGGGTAAAGGTGTGTGATTTAGGTGAGTGTGGTTTTGTAAAGGAGTGTGGTTTGGGTTACTGTGGTTTTTTGTTGTTGAAAGAATTCTACTTCTTTGAATCTCCGGTGCGCACCGATTCTTTGTCTTTCTATCGTGTGAGAGTGATTTCAGGTTGATTAAAAGTGGAGAATTAGTGGGGTTGGTGATGACAATAGGGAGTTGGTATCAGAAGAGTACAGCGTTTGAAATTTTAAGCGGATTGCTTATGAAGAGAAGAAGGAGTATTTAAGAAGACGTGTTATGATGTATTGTATAAAGTTGAGATTTAAATGTTATTAAGGATATGTAAATATGTTATGTTTTGAAGAGCCAGAAACGAAGAAGAAGTGGGTTGATATAAGACGAATAGATTGTTTATTTAAAATAAAGTTGGTTTGGGGAAGATTAGACGAGCTGTGGGAAGTAAGGAAAGAGAGGGAATAGAGTAGGGGATTGGGAGTAAAGACTTTTTAAGGGAAAAAGTCTTTAGAAAAACATAGGAAGGTGTAGCAGCAAGTGTATATGGGGTGGGCAAAACTACAGCACGCTTGAGCATCAGGGTAGAATGGGAAGAAAGATGCTCAAGTCGTGACGTAGTTGGTTGTTACGGGGCAGTCGACATCTGGGCCTGGAACTGAAAAGACGCCATGTTGTATGAAGCTAGTAGAAGATGTCATCAACAAGAAATAAAGCTTGTTTATATTAAACCAACAGATCTCGTTAGTCCTGCTTTGTTATACTAGCAAAGCGCTTGCCCTCTGTGGATGGACGCACGAGGGCTGCGTGCGTCTTGCTTTGTCCTTACCTGACCGCTGGCTGTCACGTCAGCCAGCAACCTCGCGGGCAGGTAACTAATACTCGCCTGGCGGGCGTAACGATGTTACTGCATCCCGGCTGGGGACTATTCGCCTGGCGGGCGTAACGATGCTCCTGCATCTCGGATGGTCACATTCGAGATTCTGACACGCTTCCCCGGGGCTTCTTCATGAAAGATGTCATCTTTCATGTATATCTATACCGGGTTAATATTTTAACCATGTCAGAATCGACCTTTCTGTTGTTATATACATTGGTATAGAAATACATAAGAATACACATATTGGCATAGAAATACATAAGAAATGCAAGTTGTATTTTAAGACATGTGGTGTTCAATCTTTAACACTTGCCCAGTTTCATCCTCTCGATGGATGATCACCTAAGTTGCAATATTGACCCAGTCAGATCGGTAGCACCAGCTTTCAAAGCAACTACCTCGCAACCTTTAAAAAAACGTAATAATATGCTTTTTGAAACAAAAAAACATCGGGTAAGACTGTAATACGGCTTTATATAAGCCGCATTCAACGCTCGAACTCTGACCTCATTTGGCCAGGAGCTCTTCTGTTGGTCTGCAACGTCGGTAACCCTATACCATGCCCAGTTGATGACTTCTTGGCGTGTTACCAATCTGGCAACAACATGGCTATTTATATACTACACATATTCGCATATATTTCAATTTACCGCCCTTGGTGTAATAATGTAATAACAATTAAATGAAAGGGACATAAATTCAAAAATTATCAAATCTAATATATTACAATTATTCTTCTAATTCTCAGCGTCATAGCTTGATGTTTTTCCATACTAGCGAGAAAATGTCGATAGTATGAATAAGTTAATCAAGATATGATTCTAAGATTACACTAGTTGAAAAAATCTTAATACACAATTCGTGTATTCGAATTTGGTGATTCATAAATATTTTAGAAGCGTCATAACTTTTTAAGGTTTTGCTTGTCGTCTGCTAATTTTGAACTAAATTTATAAATAATCCGGAAGTACACACGAACAGCTGATGTTGAAAATTCTAGAACACACTTGTTCCGGTCTGATGTAGCAATTCGGAATGTACAATGTTCTGATAGTTCATGTGTTGGTTGTTTCGCTGGAAAACTTCTGGATTTCGATTGACTGCAGTGGTGTAAATGTCAAAGTTCATGTCACTCTTTTATACACGGATTTAAAATACCACTGGATATGTTCCAATCGCAGATACCACCGATAAATTGGATAATTCGCTTGCGGTAAGTTCAGAGCGAATGTGGCACTGTTCTTGTTTCGTAATATATATACAATTAATATTGTTCGCTTTCTACCACACACTACACAATTAATCACGACAATTACTACAGTAATAATAAAATAAGAAAACTATATATAGTGGGAATGAACCCTATCACATCACATAGTAGACATACACAGCTTTCGTGGAAAAAAACTTCACTGATGGCTGTGTGGGTCTGAGTGTATTTAACACACTGCACTCAGACATTAGTGCTTACTGGGTCGGTCGGACAACGGGACAAAAGATCGGCAATCGTGTTGGTTCTGCCAGCGATATGTCGAACTTCAAAGCTGTAATCTTGAAGCTTAAGAGACCAGCGCGCTATCATTTGGTTGGTAGGTACTCCTGAAGTGATAAATTTCAGTGGACTATTGTCGGACTCCACAATAAAATGACGTCCCAGGAGGAATCTGGACAATTTAGTTATACCCACCACTAAAGCAAGGGCTTCCAACTGTGATGTCGACCAAGCCCGTTCTCTTGGTTTTAATTTTCTGGAGACGTAGTATACAGGATGTAGAATGTTATCGTGTTCCTGTAAGAGAACTGCCCCAATCGCCACGGAGCTCGCGTCTGTGCGTAATCTGAAAGGAATATGTAAATTTGGCAATTTGAGAATGGGAGTGTTTAAACTATTCTCAGAAAAATAAGATAACACTTTCTGGAATGCAAATTCTAGGCATTCATTGTTTACAATCTTTTCAGGTTTATCTTTCGTTAGTAGGTTAGTAAATATTTCAGTCAGTTCAGCAAAATCAGGTATGAACTGCCTATAATAATTTAGTAGTCCTAACACACTTCTGACTTGCTTATTCGTAGTCGGAAGTGAGAGTTTCAGTATTTTGGACACGATGTTATCGTCTGTCGTGACAAAGCCATTAGATATCTTGTACCCCAAAAAGGATATTTGCTGATAGGCTATGTCTACTTTTACAGGCTTTACCGTCAGTCCGTGCTGTCTGATACGTTCAAATGTCTGCTGTAATGTATTTATGTGGTCTGTCATTGTCTTTGTGTGAACACAAATGTCGTCCATGTAACAGATAATATTTGGTATGTCCACTAGTAAAAGTCGTGTCATACGTACGAATGTCACTGGGGCATTAACAAGCCCAAATGGAAGTTTGCACCATTCGTACAGTCCCCAAGGTGTGGCAAATGCTGTCAGATGTCTGCCCTGTTCGTCTACCGTTATTTGCCAGTAACCTTTCGTCATGTCTACCTTCGTAAAGAACCTAGAGTCTGTCAGTTCTGTCAGTAGATCTTCAGAGTTGGACATCGGTTCTTGATCTAGAAGAGTTATTTTATTTAATTTTCTATAGTCGACACAGAGTCTTATCGTGTTGTCCTTTTTGCGCACCATGACCATTGGAGATGAGAAATGTGATTGGGATCGTCTAATGATGTTGTTTTTCTCTAAGCTAATGATTTCTTGATGTAAGTTTTCTTTGTAATGCAATGGAATGGTGTATGGTCTGCATCTTATGGGTGTGTTTGACGTGAGTGTGATGTGATGTTGTACTAATTCTGTTTGTCCTGGGTTGTTGGAGAAGATGGTGTTGTACTGTTGTATGAGATGTTTGCAACTGTCTGTTTCTGCTTGAGTTAACTTTGGGTTGATTTTAATTTCTTTCAAGCAGTTTGTCGTGTCTAATGCAGGTGTTGGAATTTCGTCACTATCCTCGTCATCTTCATGGTCTATTATCACTGTACAGGCTGTTGTATCGTCTTGTTCGTTGTTTCTGTTGTAATATGGTCTTAGCATATTGATGTGGAATATTTTGTGTTTGTCTTTTATTTGAATCTCATAGTCTACAGCTGAAATCTGTCTTAATACTTTAAATGGTCCTTGCCAAGACTCAGTCAATAAGTGTCTGTCACTAGGTAAGAGAAGAAGTACGTCCTGTCCAGGTGTCAACGTTATGGTCTTGTTACCTCTGTCTGCGTATTGTCTATATGTAGCACCAGATAATTTTAGTGCATCTTTTGCAATTATACAAGATTTGATGATTCTTTCACGCAATGATGTAACGTATACGTATGATGATATGGGTTTAAGTAAAGGAGTAGATTCAGTTAACATTTGATGATAGATGCTCAATGGGCCACGTGGTTCGGCACCATAGATAAGTTCAAAAGGAGAGAAACCAGTACTAGAATGTGGCACCTCGCGATAAGCAAAAAGTATAGCGGGCAAATATATGTCCCAGTTGTTGGGATGCTCTTGCGTGACTTTAGCAAGCATATGCTTTAAATAACCGTTAAATTTTTCTATGATTCCACTTGAGTGAGGATGGTACGGAGAATTGAAACATTGCTTCATCCCTAACATTTTGGTGAAAGCTTGAGTAGATGCGGCAATGAATTGACTTCCCCTATCTGATAGGATAGTGTCTGGAAATCCTATCCGTGAAAATATATGGAAGAAAACTTCCATTATGTCATTGGCAGTTATGTTCTTTAACGGAATCGCTTCAGACCAGCGGCTACATAGATCGATGATGGTAATAATATAGTTATTCCCTCTGGTTGTTATCTGATTAAGAGGGCCCACTATGTCGACAGATATTTTCTCAAAAGGTCGACTGGCTAAGTCAGTAATCTGTAATTTTGCTTGTGGGTGTTTCCCCGTCTTCACTAGTTTTTGGCAGATGTCACAACTTCTACAATATTGCTTAATGTCCTTGCAGAATTTGGGCCAATAAAACTGTGTAAGTACTCTCGCTCTGGTTTTAGAGTATGCCATATGCCCTGCAAGAGGTATATCATGGGAAAGATGTAAGGCTTGCTTACGATACTAAATCGGTAAAACAGTTTGCTCTGTTGTGCTGTCATCTCTGGTATAGTACCTGGTGAGGATGCAATTTTTCAAAGCAAAATGCCATCTTGCATTTTTGGATACCTTTGGCTTTTGGCCGATCAGATTAAAATACCTGGACAATGAAGGATCAGCCTTTTGGGCTGTTACAAAAGTCTCCTTCATGGTTTTAGGAGGTAGTAACACTGGGCTAAGCATTTCTATAGCCTCAGTTTGATTAATTTCATCTTGAACTCTAGCAGTAGATCTGGTTACTGCGTTCACACATTCAATGATATCAAATGGTGATGAAAAAGTTTGGTCAATGATGTCATGAGATCTTAGTGCTACATTAGCTACAATACCTTCATTTGGTGGTACAACATTATCAATGATGACATTTGATTGTGATGATGTTATGATCTCATCAATGCAAACAGATGTTATATCATGAGGCATATCATTCACCTCTGGTAAATTTCCAATGATAATATCACATACAGGGTTAGTTAATGCTGCGCATTTTACTTTCCCAGTGAGGAAAGGTGTTTGAATATATGCCCATGCTAGTGGGTACTTTTCAATATTTCCAGAGAATGTTCTGCATGTTACGTGCCTGCCTGTATAGTCTGTAGGCATTATGAACTTTCTCTTTAGTCCAATAAGTGAACTTCCGGTGTCCCGAAGGACTGTAGCAGGCTTGCCATTCACATATCCTTGATGGATGTTTATTCTGCCTTTGGAATCTATTACCAAATTAGCTTCTTCATTGGCAATAGGAATGGAGTGGCCGCATGTCAAAATGCCATCTTCATAAAAGGTATTACAAACAGTACATTTATTTGCGTTAAACATGTCAAAAGCCTGTGCTGAGTTCACAGGGTGTTTCTCTGATTGTTCTTCATCTGATAATGAACTATCAAATAAGGCGGCATTTGCTTTCTTGGTCATTTGCCTTCCTTTACAATCATGACGATAATGTCTGATCATCTTTATCTATCTTAGCTGCTGAAGTCCATTTGGTAAATATGTCTCGGACTAAACAGAGGTAGTCAGAGAACGTTTGAGTCGGTTTGGGGCTCAACTTGCTGAATTGTTCTCTGTAACCCGCCTCATCTAGCATAACATGTGCCATAATCTTTGATTTCAGATAATGGTAATCTTTTCTGAGGTCTTTGGGGATAGTCTCTATGACTTTCAGGGGCTCCCCTGACAAACTTCTCATATAAATAATATTCCATTCAGACAGTGGGACCTGGTAATGGTCCATTAAAGTTTCAAAATTTTGGGTGAAGGCTGCAATGCAGTCACCCGAGGTATAATTTCTCACAATACCTTGATACTTTTTGTACTGGTTTTCTTTCTCCAGTCTCTCAGATTTCTTAGATTCTTTGTTTATGGCAGTCTCAGTCTCAAGTTGTTTAATCTTTAGCTGTAATTCCAGCTCTTCTCGCTTACTTTGAGCTGCTATCTCCGCTTCTTCAGTTCGATATCTAACTCTGCTTTCTTTAGTGATGTTGCTGCCTCTGACTGCTTTAAGGCTGTTTTCTGCCTCTACTTGCTTGGCAGCTCTTTCAGCCGCTCTTTCATCTCGTTCGCTAGCTTTTTCACGAATGTGTTCAGAGTATTTAGTTTCACTCCACTTTGTCAACTCGTCACCAGTTAACTTTAACTTTAAACCCATCTCGATGAAATCATTTAATGAAGACATGATGGAAAATTTAAATGCAAATGAAATATCAGACACACAATTTGTTACAAGTTGTTAGTAAAGTGAAAAATTTACAATTGTGTTCAACTTACAATTTTTGCCCAAATTTGCATCCGAAATTATATAGAAAAGAAAATATACTCAAGTGTACTGGATGCGGTGGAGAACGGTTCAAATTCGAGCTAGGAACTGTCGGGTCGTTACTTCAAAACACAAATGACCTCTACGGGCAAGGGTTTCAGATGGCACAGAAAACCTGCTTTGTTTTTGGAGGAAATAAATTAGCGTCTATCTGATGTGGTGTGTATGCTTGTCACTAAGTTTAGATTAGGTTTGTATGGCGTTGAGTGTAATTGTAGGTCGCAATGTCGTCAGTCAACAATTTTTTTCAAAACCACAAGTCACTTTCTTTCCGAAACTTTCTGCTTTCCACAACTAACTTCACAAAGACAATCTAAATATATCTCAACACTTTACAACATTGATGACACATCACTTACATCAAGATGACATTCAGTAAGGACATAGACATCAAGTTTACAAGATGGCGACAAGGTTACAATGGCGACAATTTCACAATGTCGACAAGGTCAAAATGGCGACAAGTTACACAATCACTGATGTTTTACACGTTTACCAGATCAAACAAATGTATGTACTTTACGTTCACATCTAGCCTCCATATTCAAACAATCTAATAATATATATGAGGATGAGCTTTCACGATCACAACTATGGTTTAAATCTTAACTAATTAAACCACGTTCATTTAAAGCTGGACGATGCTATCACGTTCATTTAAAGCCGGACGAATGCCACCACGTTCATCTAAAGCCGGACGAATGCCACCACGTTCATCTAAAGCCGGACGAATGCCACCACGTTCACACATGTCAGGGTCTTAAACCTGGCTCTAGTTTGGCATGTGATGATCATTACAATACAGATATTATACATCAATACACTTACAGACAACCCACAGCTTACAGTCTATCTCACAAGATGTACAAGCACTCGACTTTCGGGCACAGAACTACACAAAGCCTTTCTCTCCCATACGTCCTGTCTAGTCCGAGTACCCCAGCTGTCTGTCTGTTTCTAGCAAAGCGCTTGCCCTCTGTGGATGGACGCACGAGGACTGCGTGCGTCTTGATTTGTCCTTGCCTGACCGCTGGCTGTCACGTCAGCCAGCAACCTCGCGGGCAGGTAACTAATACTCACCTGGCGGGCGTAACGATGGTACTGCATCCCGGCTGGGGACTATTCGCCTGGCGGGCGTAACGATGCTCCTGCATCTCGGATGGTCACATTCGAGATTCTGACAATCACCAAAGACCAGTATTGAAAAAGAGACATATGTGTGTGAGTATATACACATGCGTGTGTGTGCGTGTATGTGTGTGTGTGTGTGTGTGTGTGTGTGTGTGTGTGTGTGTGTGTATGCGTGTTTACATGTGTGTGTTTATATGTGAATATGTGCGTGAATGTGTAAATATATGTTTATACATATAAGTATATGTATGTGGATGTATATGTAACCCCTTTTCATATGTAAATACATTAATATGTATATAAATAGCGACAACAACAAAAAACACCCAGTATTTAAAACATAGAGATATTTGGCCTGTAGATCCCTCTTTTACATCTTTACAAAACCCGTCATGAATCAGCACATTTTCTTTCTTTGAAATGGGCGGTGGTGACTAATTGCCACAGTCCGGACAGCATAGCAGTAAATGCTGTGTATATGCTGCGTTCAGTTATTGAACGTTCTATAGTAGCAGCAGCAGCAGCAGTAGCAGCAGTAGTAGTTGTTGTTGTTGTTATTGTGATTGTTGTAGTAGTAAAGAGAGGGTGTTTGGAATCAACAATACGAGATGTATTATTGGAAGGTGCTATAATAAAAAAACGGTTATCACGCATCTGGTATATCAATTCAGTAATATGCCGCCTTCATAATGTGTTATGTGTTACGTTTTGGTCTATATGTCACGTGGAGTAATAAACCTGAAAGATCAGTGTCTAGCTTGCATGCAATAGTGTAAGGTTTATTTCCTCTGGACAGATTCTATCTAAGACAGCAGGCTTCATCCTTCCGTGGGTTGGATGTCTTTACTAATAGTGTCCCTGGGGCAACACCCTGATGGCGTACCTTTTATGACTTCCAACTGTCGTGTGGATTTTAATGTGTATAACTTGCATGTGGAACATCCTGTTTTTTTTAATTTTATTTTATTTTATCCGAGAAGATTAAGTACCCGATCACAAAACCAAGAAGATCAAAGGGACATGTGATATCCTTTGAAACCAACATTTCTTGTAAAAATTCCCAGCTCTATGGTGGGATATGAACCAGGAAACTAATGCGCCAGAGGTGCAGGCTGTAAACTAGTGGGGACATCTCCCTAGTGGTGAGCTATTTTTATCATTAAAAAGTCAAGGTCACTTTTACATGCCCAAGACACATTGGGTTAGACCCATAATTGTATAGACTAAACAGCACTCAGTGGGTGACCTTGTCAGTACCTTGACTTCCCTAGACATTATCTGGTGCCTTTTAGACTGTGTTGACCAGGCAGCCCATTTCTCATAACACACACAATACACACACACACACACTAAGACACACACACACTAATACACACACACACACTAACACACACACACACACACACACTAATACACACACACACTAATATTATCTCACAACACACACACACATTAATATTATCTCATAATACACACACAATCAATATCTCATAACATACACACTAATATTATCTCACAACACACACACACTAATATTATCTCATAATACAAACACAATTAATATCTCATAACACACACACTAATACTATCTCACAACACACACACTAATATTATCTCATAATACACACACACAAGTAATATCTCATAACACACACACTAATATTATCTCACAACACACACACTAATATTATCTCACAACACACACACACTAATATTATCTCATAATACACACACAATTAATATCTCATAACACACACACTAATATTATCTCACAACACACACACTAATATTATCTCACAACACACACAATAATATTATCTTACAACACACATATTTTTACCCCTTTGGTTAAGGAATTTTAATACTTTTCATAAGTTTTAGATGAAATTTGTCCAAAAATTTTCACATTTGGTTAACAAAGTTTCCTACTTTTTTTATGAGTTTGTTTGACATTTTGTCAAATTTTTACCATCTTGATAACAAAATTTCCTACTTTTCACAAGTTTGGGTGAGATATTTATAAGTTTGGTTGAACTTTGGCCACAATTTTTCATATTTGGTCAACAAAATTTCCTACTTTTTATGGATTTTGTTGAAACTTGGCCAAACTTTCCACAGTTTGGTTAACAAAGTTTCCTACTTTTTGTGAGTTTTGTTTGAAATTTAGCCAAACTTTACATATTTTGTTAACAAACTTTCCTATTTTTCATAAATTTTGGATTAAATGTGTCCAAACTTTTCACATTTGATTACTAAAGTGTCCTACTTTTTATGAGTTTGTTTGAAATTTGGCCAAACTTTTCACATTTGGTTAACAAGGTTTCCTACTTTTCATAGGTTTTCATATTTTTTCCCCTTTGGTTAATTAAGGAATTTTCCTACTTTTTATAAGTTTGGCTGAAATTTGGCTAAAATTGTTCTTATTTTGTTAACGAAATTTCCTACTTTTAATAAGTTTTGCATGAAATATTTCTTCACTTGTCCAAAAATTTTCACATTTGGTTAACAAAGTTTCCTACTTTTCATATGTTTGACTGAGATTTTTATAAGTTTGATTTGAAATTTTTGTAACCTTTTCACATTTGGTTACCACATTTTCTTACTTGGGCAAGATGTTTTTGCCATTTGGTTAACAAAGTATCTTACTTTTTATAAGTTCGGGTGAAATGTGGTCAAACTTTTCATATCTGGACATAAAATTTCCCACTTTTCATAAGTTTGGGTGACGGTTGGCCAAACTTTTCACGTTTGGTTAACAAATTTTCCTACTTTTCATATGTTTGACTGAGATTTTTATAAGTTTGGTTTGAAATTCGGCTAACCTTTTCACATTTGGTTAACAAATTTTCCTACTTTTCATAAGATTGAGGTGAGCTTTTTATAAGTTTGATTGAAATGTAGCCAAAAATTTTCCCCTCTGGCTAACAAATTTTCTTACTTGGCCAAGATTTTTGCCATTTGATTAACAAAGCTTCCTACTTTTCATAAGTTTGGGTGAAATTTGGTCAAATTTTTCACCTCTGGACAACAAAATGTCCCAATTTTAATAAGTTTGGGTGAATGTTGACACAACTTTTCACAATTGGTTGACAAATTTTCCTACTTCTCCTGTGTTTGACTGCGATGTTTATAAGTTTTGTTTGACATTCGGCTAACTTTTTCACATTTGGTTAACAAATGTTCCTACTTTTTTAAGTTTTAGATTTCTGAGATTTTTATATGTTTGGATGAACTGGGACAAAAAAAATTCACTTTGATTAAAACATTTTCCTACTTTTCATAAGTTTGGGTGAGCTTTTATATAAGTCTGGTTGAAGTGTAGCCACAATTGTTCCCCTTTGGCTAACAAATTGTATTACTTGACCAAGATTTTTGCCCTTCATTCTCTCATCACATAACAACCATATACACCGTAAACACTAAATAATTCAACAACCAAGACGTAATTATAATATATGGCTGTTTATTTTACAGTATTTCAGTACATTTTTTAAGAATAAAAATGCATAATATCGTTATACGAAATGGATGATGTGATATGAGGTGGTATACATAGTATCATCACAAACATTTTATTTTCACATACAGACCTATACACATTGTATGTTGTTTCTGGATTTCTTCACAGCATTGCCTGAGTAGGTTGATTTTTTTCGGTTGGTAGCCTGGTATGCACATGTCACTTAGCATGTAGTCATAAAACTGGTCTCCTGCTTGGTGGGCTGATATCTGAGTCTTGTAGATAACCGAGGCATCAATCATCTGAGTGTCGGGCACATTATGTCTTCGGCCAATCTGGGGTTTCGCTGTAACGGCACGTATTTCACCATTATTCTAGGTCTGATCTCTTCCGAACTCGAAAATGTAACGTCAGCACTGAATTCCCGGTAGTGAATGTGACCATTGTGCCCGTATCAGTGGTTAGAAGTATTTCCACCGTGTTGAAGGAGTAACGACTCAGCGGTATGTAGTGAGGTTTGTCGTAGGCGCGAAACACTGAGGTCGAGCGCTGATTCATGATAGGAACCGTCCTTAGTAGTGGGACCATGACATTTCCGACTGGTCTCGCTGCAATGAGATCGCAGTATACTGTAGACATTTTGCAGGTCGTTATTCAGGTCTATCGCCCCTTCACCTTCAATTGTATCTAGTATCTCTTGCAACTTCTCACTAAATGTAATAGTGGCCCCGGGTTCGAGTATTTTCACGATGACTTTCTTTGATGCATTGTCGAAATGGAATAGAACACAGAGCTGCTCGTCCATCTTCCGATCTTTCATTAGTCGATTCAGTGCAGCTATAAGCACATCTGATGAACTGTACAGGCCCGGGGGACAACGCCTTTCTTATCACTCTACCGTTTGGTGGGATGTATCTTAGCCATACTTCATTCTCTAGCACATTGCAGTAGTAGTTGGGGAATTGAATCTCGGCCAGACCCACTTCGAAATGTTGACTTCACCTCAATAGTCTGCGGTAACTTGACGAAATAGTGACCTGGTGTGTTCTTGGGAAACATGTTCGGCGAAGCATTACTCGGTAATGTCAGGTAGAAGCTCATATTTTAGGGTTTGGTAGCATGTAACCCAGACAGCTGCTTAGAAGAGCGATCCACAACTTTCCCTCAATCGCGTCGACGTTGTCTCGAGACATATTAAATAGTGATACGCCAATGACTGTGTATATAACGACCAGTTGATAGAAGAAGACAATCTCTAGTCGCGGGACTCGCCGACCACACATGCACCAGAACGAATTTCTCTCCCCCCCCCCACTGGGGTATTTTGTGGGTTAGTTTCCACGTTGGTTTCTTCCATTACCGCTGTTTTGACCTACTGGGTCATTACACTCGTGTCTCGGTTGTATCATTAGTTGCTATTGGCAAATGCAAAAAATCAGTGCTCGAGGCGCTTGTTGTGGGACATTGTCGGTACTAAGGACACTACTTTCTGAACTTAGCAGTAGGCATAAGGTCACCATACAAGGGTTGACCACCCACTGTCGAGTACCCCGACACGTCAGTGCTGCTCGATTGGTTACGGAAGGAGTGCAATAAGGTAAGTCTGATCCAAACGTTACATACCACCAAAAGAAATGAATGACGAAGTCAGCCAGAAAGCCACAGTACTTGCTCAAGGTGACTACCGTGTTATGGACAGATCAGGACAAGTCCTTATTCTGCATCTCAGAATAGACCACATGTATACAAACATTCAGGCTTAATGAATCAGCCATGTGCATGTGTTGATTGGTGTCGCAGCCAGCCCAGCACATACTCCAGTTATATGCGATTAGCACCATATATCTCTTTATTATACTAGTATTTTGATCGGTTTTAGTCACGTGGTTGTACACTTACACATGTGATGGAGTGCGACGCCATCTTTACCTGTTTTAGTCATGTGTTTCGATTGTATACCTTAGACATATGACCGGAAGCACGCCATATTTAATCGACTGTGACCATTACCCAAGTGTGTCGGCTGTATCGTTATGCTCTCAGTATGCTCTAAGTCATCCTCCAGTTTTCCCCAAAGACATGTCTGAACACGTTCACTCCGCCGACATAGCCCCGTGATGAGTCATCCAGTCGGTCACCCTCAGATGCTGATGCTGATGGTGATGCTGAGATGATGATGCTGCTGCTGCTGATGATGATGATGATGATGATGACGATGATGACGATGATGATGATGATGATGATGATTTTTTTCTTAGTGGTGGGTGATGATGATGATGGTAATCCTGATGACAGACACTGCAGAAGATCATGGGTGCCGGTTGTTCAGAAAGACAATGGCAAGCTTGCCCAAGAAGCACGCATGCTGGGGCTGACTGCGACGTCCTGTAAATGCAATGCATTACAGCTTGACTACAGTATGTTATAGTTAGACACATAGTTATAGTACGAGGCATACCTTTGGTCGGCAAATCATGATGGCACACAAACAACCAAACAATGTTGGGGCTGACTGCGACGTCCTGTAAATGCATTGCATTACACATTGACTGTAACATGTAATATACAGCCACATAACTATAGTACGAGGCATAGATTTGGCCGTGAGATGACCCAGCAAATCATGGTGGCACACAAACATCCAAACAATACTGAGGGTGACTGCTATGTCCTGTAATTGATAGCGCACACACACACACACACACACACACACACACACACACACACGCATGTACATACACACACTCACGCGCACATATCATGGCTGCCGTTCGTTCAAAATGACAATTGCAAACTTGCCTCAGGAAGCCTGACACTCCATAGAATACTGAGGTTGGCTGCGATGTCCTGTAATTGATAGCACACACACACACACACACACACACGCCTGTACACACACACATGACACGGCTGTCGTTCGTTCAAAATGACAATTGCAAACTTGCCCCTGGAAGCCTGAAGCTCCCCAGAATGCTGAGGGTGACTGCGATGTCCTGTAATTGATAGCACACACACACATGTACACACACACATGCACATGACACGGCTGTCGTTCGATCAAAATGACAATTGCAAACTTGCCCCAGGAAGCCTGATGCTTCACAGAATGCTGAGGGTGACTGCGATGTCCTATAATTGATAGAACACACACACGCATACACACACAGCAGCTCGCGCACACACACACACACACACACACACACACACACACGGCACATCATGATGGCACACGTGCAACTAAGCAATGTTGGGGCTGACTGCAACGTACTGTAATAGATAGACACCTAGTTGGTGATACACCCTCTTCACATAGAGCACTCAAGATATTCCCAGGAAGGAGCGGGTAGACTGCTTGTTGCCTATTCCTTGCACTGCATACATCGAATGAAATCCGTTAAAAATAGACATGATCGTCCTACGCAAGTCGACCTGGCACACGATGCTGTTTTCGCTTATATGTGTTGTTCATAGTCTACTTGGAGGTATAGACGATTTCACAGCGTATCTTTGGTCGAAGTAGATTTATAGGCTTTTGCTTTAATTCAATCAGAAGCTCCATATTTACAGCAAATAGAAATACATATTTGTGCTGAATTTTATTTTAAACGGCTGACTTAACTTTACCAATCTTAAACGCAAGCTTTCCCTCTCTTGCCCGATTGAGCACTGCATGCGTAATAATACTAGTTAACGGTCAACCAGACCGCCTCAGTGGGCGTGTTTATCTTCACAGCTTATCAAGCGTTGATCGCTGGCCATTGTATTTTTCTCGTTGGTCGTGGTGGGGTCAGCACGTGACCTTTTACCTGTGCGTGCAGGTAAAATCTAGCGGTCAGGGGAGCTTATTACTTCTGGTTGAGTCAAGAGCCATGAGTAGTCTCCCCTGGTTACTTTTATAATTAAGGGGTATAACTGTGGGGTTTAATAATATTACATATTTTTATAATTATCTTAGTAGGGTATGTCTTAAATTAATTGAGACTAGTAGTTTTATATTGACATTAATATGCTCCGCTAAACATACAAGAAATTTAACCGTTTATTATGTTTTTTAGAGTTAATTTTTAATAATATTGTATGGTTGTTTAGAAAAATTTTTAACCAGATTTTCACCAAGCGCTTAGAGATGATACATGGGTAGTGACTTCGACCGAATTAGCTATCATGGTGGAAAGTTTATTCATGTGGTCATTACTTGGCCTGCTCGGAGTAACTAAAGTGTGGGGTTCTTACACTGCTTCCTAGGCAGATGACTCCCATGCCGGAAATTTCTACAGCGGTGGCGTGGGTCTTGACACTTGAGCCGTGTGTGCCTCGCACAACCTGTGTGTGGCCTTTGAAAGACGCGGCAAGCCGCCCTGCTGTGTGCGCTAGTGGTCACTAGGCGACCTTGCGTTTTCAGCGTTTTGCCCTTTGCCTTAATTCAACAAATTTCCTCAGCACGGATGCAAACATAGTAGTAGAATATAAAAGGTTTACACGTATGGTATTTATATATGGGTAGCCATGCATGGTGGGAAAATCTGTTTATTAAAATTATTTATAATAAATGGACATCATATTAATTGTATCGGAAATTTCATCATCATTATTATTATTGCCACTTTAAATACTATAAAACCTCATCTCCCCTCTGACCCTTTGTTTTTGTTTCTAATGTCTCCCCCTTTCTTGATCTTTCCTCCCCCCCCCCCCCCCCCCCCTCTGTTCCCATGTAAATATGTCCAATGAATAAAATATATACATATATTTACATGTTTGTCTCCTACACAACGCAACGCGCACACAAATACTGAAGAGACAGGACGCATGTAACAACACGAACAATACATTTGTACTATTTATTATCACTACCACCCTTTTGTATTAACCTTTCTGTTATTATGTTTTTATTGTTATTAAGTTTTTATTTATCTTTATTTCTATTATCTGTACTATTATTATTGGGCTCCCTCATCCCCCCTAGCGTTCCCTGTTTGTTGACACTTCTGTCGCCCTCACTGGTTTGGTTCATGTTTACTGCCATTGCCATCATTACCGAGAGGCGGGGTGGTAATGGCGGGGTGGGAGCCGATGGTGAGAATGGTAGCAAGGAAAAACAAACATAGGGAAAGGCGTTTATGGCAAACACATTTGTGGGTGTCTGTATAGTAGAATATACATATACTTTTCATGTTTTGATGTTTACATATAATACTGTCAAGACGATGGTTGCGTTGTGCTGAAAAGTGCACAATTTTAAAATCTATGGCAGTGTCGAGCGGACTTGTACCAGATCCGGCTGCGAAATTAGCAGCGGAGGCGGATATACAGGAATGCTTTGTAGTAGTTAGCCGTGTGTGCCTTGAAGGAGGCCAACCTCGGCAAACGACACACACAACGGAGATTTTCTACAACAATGGCGGATCTGACACGTGAGCGGTCTGTGCCTCGCACAACCTTTTGCGTGGCTTAGTTTCACAGTTTTCGCCCGTGACCTCTACTAGCTACTTGGTCATGCGACTTCCCAGTACACACGAATATAGTAAATAAAAATGGTCATATGTATGGTAGTTATATATGAGTAGCCATGTATGGGTGTTTTTGTACATGTTTTTATATTAACGTAAACGTATAGTGCTGATTTGTAGATACACATGTACTTGACTTATTTTATATATACGTGTCGGCCGCGTGCGGATTTTCTTTTACATAGCGGTCAATACACGATGTCCAGCGTTTCGCTTTACTTCCCAGGCAGCCGACACCCTCGCCGTGGTAAAAAGACGGCGTGGGGCGGCCTCTTTGTCGTTTCGCTTATGACACCGACATTTCTGTCACCATCATCACCACCACCACCATTATCATCACCATTACCATCAATCAAACATATATATATGTGTGTGGGTATGTGGGGGCGGGTGGGTGGTTGTGTGTGAGGGGTGAGTGTGTGTGTGTGTGAGTATATGGCGGGCACCTTGCCACTTTGACAGAGTCGATCTGCACAGAACTTCTGAGGAGAGGAATGGCAACCAGATCTTCAGTCTAACACTCTCTGACGTGAGCTATTACGGCCGCCTATGGCAGCCAGAGCATCTGACTTGTCTTATACACATGAATGCTTTGTTGGGTTTGGCCTCGTGCGTTTTTACATGGCAGTCAACCTCTTCTTTTTTCCCCAGCGTTTTTACATCGCTTCCTAGGCCAACTTTCATTCTATGTATTGGTACGAGAGTATGGAAAGACTATAAGAGGGAGAGAAGAACAGCTTCTCGGAGTGTATGAGGGGAATATATCATCAACACACCATATTTGTTGTCACCAACATCATCAAAATCATCATCATCATCATCATCATCATCATCATCATCATCATCATCACCATAAGTATCACCAACACTGTCCCTAAATAGCAAAACATGATTCAGTTTTAATTTATTACTCATATTTCATATTATGTAAATAAAATTTCACCACCCCCATTTCAAATGTAAAAATGTTCAAATAAATGTTGTAAAATTTTTGCGCATATGTCACCTACACTTCCACATGCAACGCTCTGTAACAACACGAACAATACACCTTGCAACAATTCTAACACTAAATAAACGTTTAAAAAAAAAAAAAAAAACTAAAGTGATGGAATAAATCATTTTCTGTCATATTGGATTTCGATCTCCTCATCAAAGGGGGTCGATATCTACATGACTGGTGCTCGACAGCACCACACACACACACTGGGACTCGAACCTAAGTGCCCGGCGACTAGTTGGTCTACTTATCTATATAAGCATTCCACATGCCCGGGGCTTACCTCGCTGTCTTTGAATGGTCTCGGAAGCGGTCGGGGGAAGCCAAGGCGACCGGCGGAAGTACCTGTTCGCGCACGCCCGCCCCAGGACCGGAAGTAGTCAGCAGGATAACCGGAAGTAGTCACCCAGACCCAAGAATATACCCGCAAATATTTGAAAAATGTTGTCGGAAAAGGATCCGTTTTCAATCTGGAGTTATACCCTTCATATAGTAAAAAACTACGTCATCGATGACGTATTGCTCCATATTTGATACTTAGTTTGCGTGTCCCTTACTACTAACATCACCCCATCATAGGCTGTAGCTCAAGATTTGCCCGATCGCCGCGATTGACGGCCCTCAATCGATGTGGACCCGAACGATCAGGCTTTCTCACTGGCAAGGCACACCAGGCCGCCTAAATTCCAGCGAGCAATAATTAAATTGATTTATTTGATTGTTTCGGGATTTGAGATTCAAATATTGAGCACAACCCACTACTGGCAACGATGATCGTATTCTGGTATGATCTTGAGCTACAGCCTACGATGGGTGATGTGATATTCTGTTATGATAATTTGGCTTCGTCCAGCGTGTGCCGCGTGGTTACACACCCGCTTCACACGCCAGTGATCCGGGGTTTGTTTCCGGGTCCGGTAAAGGATATGCACTACTGACGAGCTCAAACGAGAGCTAAATTCTAGTCTAGTGCTTTCACATTGACGGGGATAGGCCTTAGGTTCATACCAGAATACTATCAGCGTTGCCAGTAGTGGGTTGTGCTCAATATTTAAATCTCAAATCCCGAAACAACCAAATAAATTAACTGTACAGTGTTTAAAGAAAAGAACACACGCATCCATACTTCAAGAGCTGAATATTTAAGAAGATTGGCTATTAAAGACGATAAAACAAAGAAAATTGAAATATTTTTGTCACTTGAAACATCACGAAAATTTGGAGAGAACAATAATGGAGGGGTATATGCCTGGGAAAAGAGGAAGAGAAAGGCCAAAGAGAAGATGAGTGCAGGATGTGGCGGATGATCTCTAGATGGGAGAATGACTGTTTTAGAGTTTCGTTAAGAAATTTAACATGGCCGCTGTTAATCTTTGTTTCCATAGCAACCGTTAAGTGCACAGTCTTTGGGAAACTCCGTGGCGAAGTGGTCAAGCCGTTTGACTCGGGCTCCGAAGGTTGTTGGTTCGATTCCGGGCCGCGTCCTTCGGTTCACTAGTGAAACTTTTCGGAGACTCCTGTGGGCCGTCGCTAGAGCTACGGAGTTCGTGCTTTGTGCGACGCCTTCCGGGCAGCGGAAAGAGGCCGAGCCATATGGGATAAAACCCGGTGCAATGAAGTCGACCCTGTCGACTTTTAAGCGACTTTTATTTTAAATCTCCAGATGGGTGTATCGGAAACGGGACATCTTGCTTATGATCGAGAGGTTTTCAGGAAGGCTGTTATGGGAGCGAGGTTCTGCAAAGGACATGCTACTGAATAAATGAATGTGCAGTGTTTGAAAATATTGCCGGTCCAAGTTTTGTATTCATTGTTGCATGTAATTGTTTCATTGTAATATGTTGCATGAACTTTACAGAGAATGAATGCTACACTTGGACCGGCAATATTTTCGAACACTGCACAGTCATTAACAATACACCATATATAAAGTCGTGTCACTGGGGAAAAAATCAAGTCGGCGCTACCAACGAACAAGATACTCAGTCTGTTGGAGAAAAGATCTGGGAAGACACACTTTCACCCAACCGCGTAAGACACCGGATGGAGTGGTGGTTTCCATCAACAAGATGGCAAAGACTACCGCACTATTGAACATCATCACATAACAAGAGAAAGCCGACATCAAGCTACCCCACAGCATCACAACGGAATCACCTGACACCGCATTATCAAACGATGGATCATAAAAAGAGTCAAGACCCATCTCACAAACGAACAAATCAGGGCTATGCTGTCGGGAGAAAATTCAACACACAAAATCACCGGTGCTGAGAGGATCATCAGGAAGAACAACACCCCCATCCACAGTCGTCGCCATCATATCGAACGACCGGATGATACTTCAAACCATCAGATGCAACAGGAGACAGCAAGCCCTGGAGCACTAGATTCCTAGAAAATCAATTGGAGAACCGGTTGAGGCCACTAAGACAGTTTAGTTTAGTCGACGAATCAGCATCACGGCACACGGGTGTAACCCATAAGTGCTCCGTTCTCCGCCTAACTCAAACCTGAGTCTGGAGAAACCGTAGCACTGGCGAGGATCCTGAAATACTTTGGGTAGATTTTTAACTCGAAATTTTGCCCGGGCAGCGCCGTTAGGCTACTATTTTTCGATTTCCAACTGCCAAGGGATTTTTTACGTTCGCAACAATACACACGGGCGTCCGATCTCACTACCCAGAGAACAGGGGAATTTTATTACTAGAAGTCCACGTGAAAAAGGTCCCGGTCCTTACCGGGGCTTGAACCCGAGACCTCCAGCACTCGAGGCGGACACCATACCTGGAGACCACGCAGCCCCCTCCCCACCCCCAATTAGACAGTTCTAGACAGTACTAGCCGGCTTCGTGGCTTAGAGATTATGACTTTTCTCAGTAATCTCGTATACTCTCGTGAGTAACGTGATGACAGTGAGAATCAGCAGTGGTTCGAATCGCGTCGGTAACTTACGGGGTATGTGAGCCGGCCGCTCAGAAAGCAATGGCAAACTACTGAGCGTAATCTTACCAATAAATCAACATACAGCTAAAAGATGCTGGTGTTGACAGCGAAGTCCTGTAAAGGATGTGAAAAAAAAGTACTAAGACAGTTCACAAATAAACACACATAGTATTGTTTCTCGCCCATAGAAGGAGAAGAAGGAAGATCCTCTAATCTCTACTTCCTTCTTCTCCTTCTATGAGCGCCAATCAATACTATGTACATTCCTGGAGTGCTGCAATGTTTCAGGTGGCAGAAGTTTTGGCACACCCGTGCCAAACGTAAAAATGAGGTGGAGGTCTACATTACAGATACTGCTCTAGACCACACCTACACTGCCACTGCCCTCACACCAAGATCGACACGGACTTCAGGAGACCGAACGCCAACAGAAAGTGCGTCAACTGCCTCGGCAACCACGACACTAAATACATCGGCTGCCCCTGCCACCAAGACAGCTTTGACAGCCTTAAATCTGCCTTTAAAATATGTCAGGAGGCAGTACAAGGCAACTACCCGGCTTACGAAATGTGACAAAGCGCAATTGTAATGCCAAATGAGGGACCTGAGATCTAAAGTTAACAGCACGGAGGAGGGGGAAAAAAACGGTCGTTACCAACGTTTGGCCAAAGGAGCTCGACTTCTGACGATATTTACGGTCCGGGTGATCGTTACATTGTGGTGTTTCTACTCTGTAGCGTCTCGGCTTGGGTTACATGATTGATTGATTGATTGATCTAGGAACCGACATCACAGCATTTGGGGCATTATCCGTCCCAATCCGCAGCAGCCAGCGAAGAGTTCCAACACCAATAGTACCAGTGGCAATCTGATTATATGTCCGTTTCGCCTTTCCTCTGAACGTCGAGCGTCGGCCAGATCCCCTCGTCAATCCTCGCTGTCGCATTCTTGCCAGACCATAATGATCCAATTACTCCTCCGAGGTGTGCACGTGCTCCCACAAGGCCGCAACCACGTCTGCCTTATCATGCATCAATACTCCACCAAGTTTTGCAAATCCAGGCAATCTGTCTGCCTGTTCATTCCCCAGCACACCGGCATGTCCCGGAGAAAAGATCCAGGCGATACTTGCAACCCGTGACCTCCGAAGCGAAGCAAGCCACTCTGCACGAAGCATGCCTGTCCCCACCTTCCTCAGCATGCTTTCTGAGTCAGTTACAATAACGATGTGTGTGTGTGTGTGTGTATTGTATTCTCGATCCAGCGGAAAGCTACAGTGACCGCATCCACCTCCATTCTTAAGCTAGATGTTGTGGTATTATGTGTCAGACTCTCCTACACCAAACTGCGGTCATTAACTTTTCCTATGAACCCCCAGGCTACTTCTCCTACCTCTCGACACCGAACCATCTGTATAGATAATCACATCACCCGAGCGAGCATTGTCCTGAATTAGTTGCTGGATTTCCACTTCCGTAGCCCCTGCTGGCGATTCCCTGCCACTCCCGGCTCAATGTGATTATAACTCTGCACAAGTCTGACTGCTCCGCTGGCACTCTGACCCACTCCTCTCCTCGCCTAATGTTCTCCAAGATGCATACATGTCTGATCGTATGCTCCGCCTGAGCCATCCATGATTTCCCTCTTATCAGCCTTATGAAAAGGGTGATCTGTGTCTGCAGCTACTCTGAGGTATGCCTTCGCCTGCATCACCTTGAGCCTACCTGCAACAGTCGGCAAACCAAGGATATAACGCATACACACTACTGTGGTGTCTCTGGTGCATCCCAGAATGACCCGCATAGCTTCGTTCTGTATGCGCTCTAACTTCACTAGCTGACTCTTTGAGACAGTGAGCAGTCCTAGTCCATAATCAATCACCGGAGCTACGGAGCACGTGCTCTGCGCTTGACACATCTTTCAGAGGTTAGCGAAGAGAGAGTGAGGAGGAGAAGATGAGAAAATGGTGTGAGAAGAAGGCATAGAAATAGAAGGGCAGGCGCCAGGAAAATAAGACGAAAAGTGGAGAGACTAGATTTCAACCATGTAAGAGTGGGATACTGGAACTGTCATAGTGCCAGGCAGAGAGGTCCTGTATTGGAGAGGCTAATATATGATTTTGATGTCCTCATGCTCCAGGAGCTAAATAAAGACACATATCATTGTCCTGGGTACGCCAGTTATATAAACCCTACTGGGCAGAAGAGACATGGGCAAGGTCTGCTGGTGAAGGAAGGAGTGAAGCATGTGGTATTTGACTTGAGCCAGTGGAATCACAGTGCAAGAGAGGTCCAGGGTATACAAATGGAGATTGATGGCTTAAGTTGGAACATCATAAACGCATATGCCACATTGGACTGTTTTGTCAGAAAAGAATACTGGGGACTGGCTTAAGGAATTGGAGGAATTACCAGGTGATAGGCTACTCATATGTGGAGACTTCAATGCGAGGAACAGAGAATGGGACAGTAATGGAGAAAACCGACAGGGAATTGCCCTTGCGGATGCCATGGTGGACTCCGATGTGGTCTGCATAAATGATGGTAGGCTGACTTGAATGGCAATGAGGCCTGGCGATGCAGACACAGCTATTGACTTGGCACTTGCCTCCAAGTCATCAGTCCTTGATGTAAAGTGGACTTTTTTGAATGACCGTGGGAGTGATCACATGCCATGCTCAGTCCTGATATCTAAATCCAGGAAAGTTAATGCTTGGAGAGGCGCAAGACCTTCCGGTATGAGTGGACCGACAGCCTTCTTGGACGCCTCAGACAGGAGACATGCAACAGGACTGTTAAAACTCCTTTTTTGCATCACCCATGGTGGACCCCAGAAGTAGACCATGCTTGGAAAGCAAAGGGAACTGCAGTGAAGCAGCTAAGGAAAGTGCGACAGACACCTCGAAGCTCACGAGAGGTAGTGGATACAGCGGAAAATGCCAAGAAAGGTAAGGAGATAAGGTGGAGGTTTTCAAGCGCTGTGCTGCAGAAGCCAAAAACGCAAAATGGGAATGTTTCATAAAGGAGATTGGACCCCAGAAGTAGACCATGCTTGGAAAGCAAAGGGAACTGCAGTGCAGCAGCTAAGGAAAGTGCGACAGACACCTCGAAGCTCACGAGAGGAAGTGGATACAGCGGAAAGTCAAGAAAGATAAGGAGATAAGGTGGAGGTTTTCAAGCTCTGTGCTGCAGAAGCCAAAAACGCAAAATGGGAATGTTTCATAAAGGAGATTGGAGGTGATAAAACACTGCGAAAATTCTGGAAGCTGCACAGACAAATACAAAGAAAAGATCGACATATGACAGTGGGAACAATTTATAGAGATGATGGTGTGCGCGTGACATCAGACAAAGAGAAAGTGGAGGCGTTTCTCCAGAAATTTTTAGAGCAGACCAATCATAATGATGCGGACAGCAGGGATACAGTTAGAGATGAGTTATCTGGCACCTTGAAGAATATGCATTATTAAGACATCATGCGGGTTGAAGATGTTAAACATATTTTGAAAAAGGCAAAAGACACGGCACCAGGGCCTGATGGGGTTAGGTATGGTCATATGAAGGCTTTGAGCGATGCAGACCTGAAGAAGATGACCGACTGCTTTAACCAGAGCATTAGGACAGCATCAGTACCGCAGAACTGGGTGCACAGCTATCTCATCCCTCTCCTAGTCCTAGTCCATAATCAATAACTGAGAGGCTGAAGTGCTGGTATAGTGTGAAAAGCATTCTCTGTTCTGTGTCCATTGCAGCCATAGTTTTAAGTGCATTGAGTCCCTTTTGAGATCTTGTCACAACCGTCTCCACATGGTCCTTGAAGGACAGGCTCCTGTCAAATATGATTCCCAGATACTTCAGTTTGTTCTCTCTGTTGACGCTTCTACCATCTATCGCGAGGCTTGGGACATCAGCACTCACAATCCTGTTGTCCAGAAAGCACCACAAAAAAAGCCGCCTTTTCCGGGTAGATGACAGCACTCATTTCAGTGCACCAGTCAATCACTTTGTCTACTGTCGCCTGTAGCTCTTGGGCTGTTTGCTCCCTATTTCTCCCCTGCCTATATGCAAGAATATCATCTGCAAACGTTAGTATCCTTCCAACCCCTGGTGCTTCTATGTTTGCAATCTTGCTCGTATACACGTTAAAGAGCACAGGTGAAATTGCAGATCCCTGTGGCAGTCCCGGGGTTAATATATGTGGCTCTGAGGTCCATGCACCCAGGCGGAGAGCAACCCGACGAGAATACAAGACGACTGCTATCCAGTTCACCAACCAGGGATTGACCCCCTTCTCCATCAGTGCTGTCATCAAAATATCATATCTAACTCTATTGTATGCATCCTCGAGATCAAGCGCCGCTGCCATCGTTTCCTGTCTACTCTGGAACCCCTCATAGACATCAAAGGCAAAAGTGGCTGCATTTGACCAGGTATCTTTTCCTGGCCCGTAGCTCCCCAGACTACTTGGAAGAAGCTTATCCCTTTCCCCTTTCCAAACACCCTTGCAGCTTGACAGCGACTATCTTCTCTAAAACCTTCTCAAATGTATTTTCAAGGGTGATGATCCTAAAGCCGCTAAGCTTTGAATGATCCTTGAATGGTTTGGGAGAGGGATGAGATAGCTGTGCACCCAGTCCTGTGGTACTAATGCTTGGATTACCTAGGCGGTACGAGACCACACATGTTATTTCGGTCTCATTGAGAGGTTGCTATGTTTCGGTATTATTGAGAGCCGGCCCTGTTTTGGTATTACATTCTCTAGTTTAGTTTAGTTTAGTTTAGTTTAGTTTAGTTTAGTCGACGGATCAACATCACGACACACGGGTTACGTAACCTATAAGTACTCTGTTTTACTCCTAACTCAATCCTGAGTCCGGATAAACTCAGCTCGGTGCACGAACTCCGTAGCACCGGCGAGAATCCTGAAATACTTTGGGCAGAACTCAAAATTTTGCCCGGGCATCGCCGTTAGGCTACTCTGCAGCAGTTCACAAATCAAAGATAATGGGCATCCATTGGACCCCCCCCCCCCCCCCCCCCCCCCCCCCCCCCCCCCCCCCCCCCCCCCCCGGACAATACCGCCGTGTTGAGAAACGAGCAGGCAGACAAAATGGCTGATCTGCGCCATTGCATAGGGAATTAGTGCATGATAAGACAGGTGTGGCTAGGGCCTTTTGTGAGCATGTGTATTGTGTGGAAGAACGGGCACATCATCATTACCTGGAGAGAATGGTAGGGCACGAAGTGACCAGAAAATCAATACTCAGTACTTCAAGGAAAGGTCAGACGGACACATAATCAGATTGTAGCTGTACCATTAGTAAAACTCTTTATTTCCGCACAAAGATATACACAAAGTCACGTGGAATTCGCCTGATAGCATCACAAAAAAATCAGATAGACCATTTTTGCATTAATGCCAAATTCCGTTCATCAGTACAAGATGTCAGAGCCTACAGAGGTGCAGATGCTGGCAGTGATCATAATCTCTGCATTGCCAAACTAAAAATAAAGCTCAAGACTCTGCACAGATCACCCGGAATTAAGAAAATCAACTCACAGTCCCTACTGACTAAAGAACACCAACTCGCATTCAATTCAGAGGTACAAAGCATCTATGCTAACAAAGAAAGTATATCGAGCAATGCGAATATTAAAAACAACATTGAAGAAAATTGGAATTTCCTAAAAAATACCTTGCTAAATGCTGCAACAAACACAGTCGGCTACGTACAAAGACAGAAGAAGAAGTGGTTGAGCGATAACACCTGGACGAAGATACAAGAAAGAAAACAAGCAAAACTAACACTTCTTTCTGCAAAAGACACATCTACATATGAAACCCATAAGCAAAAATACTCTATGTTGGATAAAGAGGTGAAATCAAACGCACGAAAAGACAAACAGAACTTTATTCACAGCCTGGCCTCCGACACCGAAGCAGCTGCCAGAACTGGAAACAACAGAGTCGTATTCCATATCATGAAGCAACTATGCTATCACTCACCTATACCAAATATACCCATCAAAGACAAACAAGGTAATCAATTGTTATCCGATGACCTTCAAAAGCAACGATGGGCAGAACATTTCGAAGAAATATTAAATAGACCGCAGCCTGACACTGTTCCGAACCTGGATGGAGAAATTACTATGCCCCCACTAGATGCCTCCTGCGAGTCATTCATCATGGAAGAGATTAAAGCAGCCATAAAAAAATTGAAGAACAACAAAGCTGTTGGTGAAGATGAAATCTCAGGAGAAATGCTCAAAGCAGCGGATGAGATTACCTTACAACGTTTGTTACAGCTGATCAATGAAATCTGCCAAAGCGAATCCCCACCACAACAGTGGAAAGATGGTGTAATTTTCAAACTGCCTAAAAAGGGCGATATGTCTGATTGCAATAATTGGCGTGGTATCACTCTATTATCAGTACCAGGAAAACTTTTTTGTAGCATGTTACTTGAGAGATTGAAAAAGGTGATAGATGAAAGGCTCAGAGAAGAACAAGCAGGCTTCAGACCAAAACGGTCATGCATAGACCACATTTTCACCATCAGAATAATCATTGAAGACTCCGTAGAATTCCAGTCGAAATTAATCACCAACTTTGTCGACTTTCAAAAAGCCTTCGACAGCATCCACCGTCCTTCACTTTGGAATCTACTTAACATCTATGGTTTTCCTACCAAATATACCAATGTCATAAAATCTTTCTACAAAGAGACACGTTGCTGCGTAAGAACAGAAACAGGCAACTCTGACTGGTTCTAAGTCGAAACAGGAGTGAAACAGGGTTGTGTCTTATCACCGATGCTTTTTGGAATAGCTATCGACTGGGTCATGCGCAAATGCACAAACAACACAAATATGCGCATCCATTGGGTTGACAAAATTCTAGAAGACCTGGACTTTGCAGACGACATAGTGCTTTTGAGTTCAACACACCCGGATGCCCAAGAGAAAATAAACCACCTCCAAAATGTTTCAGGGCAAATTGGTCTCCAAATTAACACCACAAAAACAAAGACTATTGATCTTACCAACAGTTCAGATGACACCAAATTGAACAGCTACGTTCTTGAAAAAGTCAACAGCTTCACATACCTAGGAAGCAAAATGACATCTACAGGGGACTCAACACCAGAAATATCATCTAGAATCGCACTGGCATCTAGTGCGTTCAGTAAACTGTCAAACATCTGGAAGTCAAAGACACTCAGCAAACACACAAAACGTAAAATCTTCAACTCTTGTGTGATTCCAGTGTTAACGTATGGATGTGAAAGTTGGAAATCAACGGTAGCTTTAGATAAAAAGTTAGACAATTTTGAGAACAAATGTCTTAGAAGACTTCTAAACATCCACTGGACAGAATTCAGAACCAATTCGCAAATAAGACAAGAGACTAAGCAAGATACAGTATCCAATTTCATAAGAAGACGCCGTTGGAACTAAATCGGCCATGTACTCAGAATGGACAAGACAAGACTCCCCTACCAAAGCCCTCATATGGTCACCGGTAGGGAAATGAAAACGGGGAAGACCAAGAGAGACCCTGCGTAGAACCATCATTAGAGAAGGCTCATTCAATGGCCAAGTAAATATCCAAGATCTACAACAGATAGCAGCGAATCGCCAGGCATGGAGAGACAGGACTTCTGCCCTATGCGCCGCCTTAGGCTCAAGAGGAAAGACTAACTAATTAGTATTGGGACTCTTCACTGGTTGCTGAAGATGAGAATGGAGCGCGTATGGGAATGTCCTAACCACTGTGATATCAGTTCTTGACTTGACTCCCAATATCGGCCAGTGGACTTAAAACGTTGATTTCTCGTTCAGAAATCAATGGCAATCTTTGTCACAGTTTAATGGTATAATTAAATGTTTTCTATAAAGCCAATCCCCGCTGGTCGCAACATCCTGCAATGGTCATGTAATATATTTAGGCGGCTCGTTGGTTGCAACTCTGGAAGGCTGACGTTGTTACTCTAACTCTCCAGTCATATGCATTGGCTCTCAGGACTCTGGGTCCTCCAAAGTCCTTGTCTTTATCGGTGTCAGGTATATGTACAGACTTTTCGCTCGACCCGGCATCAAAGTACCATCTCCCATATATGTCAAAATACTTTGTGTGGTATGGTGTTGTCTTGCCACTTCATCATCGATCTAGTTTTGTCATGCCATATTACCAGTGATCTAGATGTGTAAGGTATGAGGTTCCATGTCACTTCACCATTGATAGATCTAACTTGGTAAGGTATATGTCATTTCGCCATCGATCTAACTTGTGAAGTACGGGCTGTCATGTCACTTCACCATTGAACTAGCTTTGTTAAGCATGGTGTTTGCATGTCTTTTCATCATTAATCTTACTTCTTCTTCTTCTTCGTTCATCCGGAGGTTTTTTTTTCGGATGTGATTGCGTTGTGCCTGTTTACAGCAGAGCTGCGTTCTTGCGCCGTTAGGCCGACACATCCGACTTCTGCGGGCATGTGTTGACCGGGTTAACCTTCCCGGGGGTTTCTTAGGACGTTTGACTCTCACTGTTGTGGTGTTATCCCCCATCCCAGCTGGTCCATATAGAACAGCCAAAGATCCTGGTCAGCCCTCAAGGGAAGGCAGGGGCAGACCATGGGCATTCCCCGCCATCCAAGGAGGCTTCCATACTTGCAGAGCCGATACATAGCGCTCTGGTACTGGGCTCACCCAAGGAATCGTCACGTCCTGCACATGGCTGCTTAGCCTCACTTCCGTATATTGGGCCTTCCGTTCACCATAGGCTGTTCTTCCGGAAACCAGAAGTATGCAGTCTGCAGATGACATCCACACAGTGAGCTTTCGATTCGGACTTTCCATGTAATGGATTTGCTAGCCAAGCAATATTCCATTTCGTGCCACTAGGACACTTTTCCACCTTTTATGAAGCCCACACAGTGGGCTTTTGATTCAGACTTTCCACGTAATGGATTTGCTATCCAAGCAATATTCCATTTCGTGCCACTAGGACACTTTTCCACCTTTTATGAAGCCCACACAGTGGGCTTTTGATTCGGACTTTCCACGTAATGGATTTGCTATCCAAGCAATATTCCATTTCGTGCCACTAGGACACTTTTCCACCTTTTATGAAGCCCACACAATGGGCTTTTGATTTGGACTTTCCACGTAATGGATTTGCTATCCAAGCAATATTCCATTTCATGCCTCTGGGTCTTCATGCACCTTTAAATGTCAACCTGTATATAGTTAAAGTAATCTGCGGTCAACTTTAGCTTGTTGATATCTCCATAGAGCTTGTCCTCAAATGAAGCAGGTGTGGGCCAAAATATCTTTCTCTGTTCTGCATACGTTGGGCAATCCTGCAGCAAATGTTTTGCTGTCATTTTTCCAGTTCTACAATTACATTCATCGGTATCTCCTATCTTTAGTTTATTGAACAAGTGGTATTTCAGCCTGTTATGTCCTGTGCGGAGTCTGAAGATTGCTACTTGTTCTCTTCGGTCGAGTTTGTAATATGCATCATCCTTCTGATGGCCTGGATGCTCTGATTCCCATTTGGTTCTATAAGTGCTTTTTATCAACCTCTTTGCCTCATTATAGGTTATGTCTATGTCAGGCTGTGGTAGTCGTCCGCCCTCTTTTGCCAGTCTGTCAGCCTCTTCGTTTCCAGGTATACTGCAATGTGATGGGATCCACTGTATTACAACTTTTTTGGATTTCTGGCATAGACCATGGAGTGCTGCTCTTAGGTCAGTTAGTTCTGTGCTGTTATTGCTCTTCAGTATTGAGACAGCTGACTTTGCATCTGTGAAGATAGCTATTTGCTTCTCTTTATTTTCCTCCATCAGGAGCATTTCTGCTGCAGTTTTCAGAGCCTCTACCTCCGCTTTGAAGTTACTTGAAAATTTTCCAGTTGCCATTGAATGTGTTTTTTTCGCTCCATTTTTTAAATTTAGGAGAATTCCTCCTCCTCCATTCTCTATTGAATTTTTGGCTGATCCATCTGTATATGCATGGGTCCAATTCCTGCTTGGGTAATGTTCTTTTATGTAGTTTAGGGTTATTTCTCTTCTTTCGGTTTCATGCTGAGTGTTCTTTTTCTCAATACCAGGAATGTTTTCTATCATCTCAGGCAGTTGCTGCTGTCTCCAAGCTGGGAACTTGTGTGCATTGTGTATGGGCTTGACTGTTGATATGTTAAGAATAGGATCTGACCTAATCCTTCGTTTTGCAGTTTCTACAAAGTTGCTACGCTTCAGTCTTCCCTTTCCAAAACCATTAAATCTGTTGTACATAGGGTGGTCTGTCAATCTTCTAAATTTTTCTGCTTGTTGCTGGGCTCTGCTATCTCTTCTATCCTGCATTGGTTGTAAACAAGTGATCTTTTCTAATTCATTAATAGGCGTTGTCTTCAGGCTTCCAGTTATGATTCGCATTCCTTGATTTTGGACTCTACTTATTTTGTTAAAGTTTGACTTAGCTGCTGTTGCCCAAGCTGCAATGCCATATTCCAGTACTGGCCTCACCCGTCCAGTATATAACTTCTTGAGAACTTTCTCATCTGCTCCCCATGTTGTACCAGCAAGCTTTTTCATGATTGCCATTCTTTGCCTTGCTCTTGTTCGATTTTTCTCAACCTGTGTCTTCCATGTCAGGCGACGATCAAAGGTGACTCCTAGATAGTTTGGATTTTCTTCATGGCGCAATATTTTTCCATTCAATACCAGCTTAGGTTGCTGAGTTTTAGTTGAGAGGGAGAACACTGTGCATGTTGTTTTCTCCTCACTTATCTTCACTAGCCATGATTTTGACCAGTCCTCTAGCGCTAATAGGGCTTGCTGTATTCTGCTGTTAGCTGTACTAATATATTCTTCAGATGTCCATATGGCTAGGTCATCTGCAAAGGATGATGTGTGTACTCTGGCTGGAAAATTTTCCGTGATGTCGTTTATATATGCTAGGAATAATGTTGGTGAAAGAACTCCTCCTTGGGGGACACCTTGCTCCAACAGCATCATTTTGCTGGTTTGTCCTTGTACTTTTGTCCTGGCAGTTCTGTTCTCAAGGTAGTGGCTGATCCATTTGTACATTTTCCCGCAAACATGCATTTTTTGCAGTTTTACTTTCAGTCCTTCCTTCCATACTTTATCAAATGCTTTTTCTAAATCTATCCAGACTGCTAGTGTGTGCTTTTTCTCTTGGAAGGCATCCTCTATTTCCTGAGCTATATAGGTTATTTGATCTTCAGTAGATCTGTACTTTCTGAATCCTGCTTGGTGAGGTGTTAAGAGTTGGTTTTCTTCCAGATGCCATGTTAGCCTGCCATTGATAATGCGTTCCATTAATTTTCCTACACAGCTAAGAAGACTGATAGGTCGATAGCCATTTGGTTCTTCCAGGTCTTTTCCTTTCTTTGGGACTGGTATTAGTATAGCTTCCTTCCATGCCTGTGGGACTATTCCCCTCTTCCAGCTGTAATTTAGGACTGCTAGTAGTTTCTTTTTTGCCTTAGTGCCTAGTCCTATTAGCATTTCATTTGTGATTCCATCCTTTCCTGGTGATGTCTTCTTTTTTAGGGTATTCATTGCCTGTTCCATTTCTTCCATTGTTAGATTTGCCATCATATATTCTGCTGCTGTCTCTGTATATGTATGATGTATCTGTTTATCTTTGATTGCTTTCTTCTGTTCGGCTGTAATATCAATGTGGTTTGCACTGGCATAGTGTTCCATTAGTGCATTTGCAGCCTTTTTTCCTGTAAGCAAGGCATTTCCTTGTTTAATTGTTATTTGTTTGTTTCTAGGTCCTTCATTGTTCATGGCTTTCACTAGTTTCCATAGTTTGTTTCCATCCCTGTCAAAATTCAGGTTTTCTGTTTTTTTCCTCCAACAATCTCTTGTTGTTTGATTTACTGTTCTTTTATATTTTGCTGAGATGGCTTTGAGAGAGATGTTCGCTTCAGTTGTTTGTTCTCTCTCTGCGGTCTTCCTAGCATCTTCAACTTTGTCCTCCAAAAATTGTAGTTCTTCAGTCCAGTATGGTTTGTAATTTTTCCTTGCTCCTCTTGGAATAGACTCAGTGGCCGCCTGTATTATTGCTCTGTTTAGACTTTCCACCATTTGCTTCATGTTGCCATATCGTGTATTTACGTTTTCACAATATTTGTCTGTTAGTATGGCAAATCTATGCTGGATAGAAAACACGATACATACACACATTGTGATTGTAACTGACTCAGAAAGCATGCTGAGAAGGGTGAGAACAGGTAGGCTTCGTGCAGAGTGGCTTGCTTCGCTTCGGAGGTCACGGGTAGTAAGCATCACCTGGATCTTTTCTCCTGGGCATGCCGGTGTGCTGGTGAATGAACAGGCGGACAGGTTGGCTGGCTCGGCAAAATTTGGTGGAGTATTGATGCAGGACAAGGCAGACGTGGTTGCGGCCTTGTGGGAGCACGTGTACACCTCGGAGGAGCAGATGGAGCACCATGGTCTGGTAAGAATGAGACAACGAGGTGTGACGAGGGGTTCTGGCCGACGCTCGGCGCTCGGAGGAAAGGCGAGACGGACATATAATCAGATTGCTACTGGAACTATTAGTGTTGGAACTCTTCGCTGGCTGCTGAGGATGGAGACGGAGCGCTTATGGGAATGTCCCGAATGCTGTGATGTCGGTTCCTAGATCAATCAATCAATCAATCTGTCCCAATCTGCTCGTTTGTAATTCCAACGGGGCAAAGGCTTTTGCTCCTGTGGAACATACTCCATATTTATTACAAGCTTGATTGGTCTGTGGTCACTACCTGCTAATTGGTCCAGCACAAGGCGATCGATTTTGTGGAGGATGTCTCCTGTGCAGAAAGCTAAGTCTGGAGTAGAAGTGGTAATCCATCTTCTGGAGTAGAAGCTCGGTGTGTCATCCGCTTTGTTAAGTAGATGGAGATTTGAGTCTATTTCCCAGTCCTCCACTTCATCTCCTCTTTTGTCAGTATCTGGGTATCCCCATCTTTCTGAACGGCTATTAAAGTCTCCGACAACAATGCAATTTGTGTCAGTTATTTCCATGTTTGAGAGTGTAAGATCCTTATCTGCCGGGCTATATAGATTGTAAATTCTTATTTTCACGTCCTTTATCATTATATCAACACCTATAATTTCCGTTTGGTTGTCAGAGATCACAGATACTTCGCTGCAAGGTATTGTATTTCGTGTAAGTATTACAACTCCTCCTTTGTGTCCTTCGCGGTCGAAACGTGTGGCCTGATATCCCTCGACTGAAAATGTGCGATTGGCGTTGAGGTGTGTCTCTTGAATGCATGCCACATCTATTCTATCTTTATGAAGACGCTGTGTTAGGGAGGCTTTCTTGTTATAAACTCCTTCTGCATTCCATTGTAGTATGTTGAGTGTCCGGGGTGTTTGGTCAATAGCTCTTAACCTACTCCTCTGTGCCTTGACTCCACAGCACAGGGGAAGGTGACCACCAGTAGTCATGGGTGGACCCCCTCGACGCAGGGGGCCCGGCACTATCACTGCCTGTTGGGACTTCACGGGATTAGCACCATAACGATTAAATTTCATCTGTGGCATCATGAAATGATAAAGTTACGTTGCACTTCTTTGTCAAGCCTGTGGCTCAGTACATCCGATTTCGAAAAGCATTTGTTCGGGATGCTTTCCCTAGCCTTTGACTGTCCCCAGTCTACCTACAAGGCAGCAGGTTTGTGCGTCACTTCGTCTGGTCCCTCTCCCTTGACCTGTCCGACATGGGTGACCCTACCAGTAGCTGTGCTACCGTCGGCATAGCTCTTGGGGTCATTGGAACGCTCAAGCCCCTCTACCTCGTCAAGGTGGACGCACGGCAGAGGGGTAATCTGACTTCATGAGGGATGACGTTATGTCTCTTCACCATTGACCTAGCTTCATGAGTTATGATGATGTCATGACACTTCACCATCTATATCTATCTAGCTTCATAAGGTATGGTGTCGCCATGTCACATAACCATCGGCCTTGCTCTGTGCGTGTGTTACTTTGTCTTCTGTGAGTGTAATAACTAATATCGATGAAATTATTTCTCGTTCTTAATATGCTTCAGAACTGAACAAAAACGTAATAAATAATGAACCAGATCTTTTAAAAAAAAAAGTCATTGTTTCCCGTTGTGAGAAGAGTTCACAGTCCGTTCTAAGTGCCGGTCTTTGTATTAATTTTCGGTACTTTCCAGCGCAATGAAATAAATATTCCACTGAACTGAGATCACGTAATCAGTACGACACGCATAGAGCTACTTTTGTAAAGTTGTTTGAGAGGTTATAAAGTTTAATTACTATAAGCTATTGCTATTATTATTAAATCATATTCTCTAGGTTATAAATAAATGGTTGTATTTAATTTGCATTGACATTAGAAATATTTCGTTTACCGAAACATTTGCGAGCAACATTTAACACGCCCAGCAGAAGTGAGTCCCGCTAAGATGGCAGACCTGGGCTGGAAGTCTCAAGTTGTCTGGATATTCGAAAGTTTACTTGGTCTAAGGTAAACGAACTCATGCATTAATCTTGTCAGGCTTTACTCTGATAATTAGATGTCAGGCTTTACTCTGATAATTTAGATGTTCATTTGTAATGTTCATTCTAATTTAGTTGATTGTTTTTAGTTTCTTGACGGTAACTTTTGTGTTTTATGGATTATTCTCCAGACTCAGTCAGACTGAGACCTTTGAATCCAAACTGAATTTGCCATCAAAGGTGAAAAAGTGAAAATTAATAATGATCACAATGTTGAAAGATATTATTAACATTTATGGAAAGGATTCATAATATTAAAGAATATAAACATGAAGCAAGTAGCAGTCATTAAAATGGGGAATAGAGAGGGCAGTTACGAACAGATGAAGCTAGGAGTAAGACTGATAACTGATCATGTTTAATGATGTTAAGATGTTTTGTTGGTTACCTTATCTCTTTTCTCTCTATAGCGAAGTGAAGTAGTAATGAGAGGGCTCAAAGAAAGGCAAGAAATATGAGGTGAAAATTATAATATAAATCATTTTCGCTATACAGATGACAGCCGGTCTCTCTGGCCGAGGGGTTACACCACTTTCTCCATAATCCCGTTTATCACCCAGAGTCTCATAGCGGGCGAGAACTGGAAGCGGTTCTACCCCCGCTGGTGACTTGCGGGATACTGAGCCGGCCGCTCAGAAAGCAGTGGCAAACTACTGAGTGTAATCTTGCCAAGAAATCAACAGACAGCTGAAAGATGCTGCTGTTGACAGCGATGTCCTGTAAAGGATATGCAAATTAAAAAAAAAATACAGATGACACATTATTGATGTCTGAAGTCGTTGAAAATCTACATCTGTTGTATGAAAAACAAAAAAAATGCAAAAAGGGACTTTCCTTGAATATCAATTAAACCGAAACAATGGTTATATTTTTGGAAAGAATGGCGCTGCAGGGAAGTGACCAGAGAATATGACCGACACTCAAAACTCGGAGGAAAGGTCAGGCAGACACATAATCAGACTTCTACTGGTAGTATTAGTATTGTGACTCTTCGCTGGCTGTTGCAGATGAGGACGGAGCACGTATGGGAATGTTGTGAGTGCTGTGATGTTGGTTCTTGACTCAACTCTGGTTATATCAGAGTCTTATATTGACTCTTGATTAAAGCTGAGATATTTCAGAGTATTGACTCTTGATTAGAGCTGAGATATTTCAGAGTGTTGACAAAAAAACGAGGGAAATCTGTTTACGGTTGCTAACCCATAATTTTCTGGTAACCCTATTTTTCCCGTAATGTTATGCATTACTTTGATTAATCACAACTCCCATTTGAGAACTAGCGCACTAATCATTGTAGATGACAGGCGTACACAGACTGCAAATATTTATTGAGCAATTAATTTATTTGATTACTTTATCTTACACTGAGAGAAAATGTGGAATTCTAAATTGCATGACACATGTGATTCCTAAAGAGTATTCTCACTTGTAACTACACACTGATTACTTTGAGCCTGTTAAAGAGAATTGGTTGTGCTCTGAATGAATAGTTTTCTACTGTTTTCTGTGTTTGCCGATCTGAGTAGAATGTGGTTACTGTTGAGGGCACTGTTACTGACTTCTGGTAAGAAGAGATTGTTTTTGTAATATATGCTTTATCTCTCCATTTACAGTTAAATTAGAACATCAGTATATGAGCATTACATTTGTCTGTTACAGGTATGATCCCTCATCTATTCATTTGTCTTTGTATCCAGTTCTGTCTGTCTCTGTCTACATAGCTACACATCTCTCTCTCTCTCTATCTGACTGTCTGTCCTCCTGTCTACATAGCTACACCTCTCTCTCTCTCTCTCTCTGACTTTCTCTCTTCTGCATTTCATCTTCCAATGGAGCATAGATCCTCAACCAACTCATACCAAGCCTTTTATAAGCTTGTTCATGATTGGCTGGATTATGCAGCTAAAGTTTTCTTTGGGATGAGGTAACCAGTCTCATGCCACCTCTGATGACATGCATGGTTGGTTACAGAGTAACTGTTCTTTGCCTTTTTTTATAGGTTCCAGTAAAACCATTCATGTGTATTAGTCTAATTGTATACATTCCAAGTCTGCCTGGTCTTGTCACAGATGACTGAGCTACCATATGACAGTCAGGGCATGTCAGATATGACTTGCTACCAGTATGACAGTCAGGTTGACTGAGCTACCGTATGATAGTATACCTTACTGCCTGCTATCTGTTAACGCTGAATGTTGGGTGGCTCATCAAACCTGACACCCCACATTGTGCAACGGCTTTGGGCAGAGGAGTGCAATTGGGAGGGTACAAGCCTATCCTGGTGTGAGGACATGCAACCTAAAGACAAAATGTCATGGCAGGGCAGACCAGGCCCTAAGCCTTGGTTGGCAGCTGGTCTAGGATCGAAGCTCTGACTGGCAGACAATTAGAGCATTGCTTTGCTGATCCAGTTGGTTCTGCAGCTTGTCTTGTTTCAGATGTATTGGTGTTACCTCTCGTCTGGAGTAAACTAGGCAGGCTGAGAGAGGGATCATGCTGCATGGGCAACACATGGTCTCTACAATTCAGCCCAGGCTTTGTGCTATAGAGAGGTATAACTCCATCCCTGTCCCCGCCATGGGTTGTAGTTATTATGCCTTTTTTGAAGCACAATGTAACAAACTATTGTCTGTCAAGACGGTAAGCTTCCAGTGTGTTTAATTTCCTAGGAATATGTTTCTGTATATATTTTGTTAGATGTCAAGATCACAGAGGATACGTATCAGTGGAAGGAACATGATGACTATTTTTCTGATCTTTGAACTAAATTACAATCACCATCATCATTTGTCATGCATAGGCAGTCATTGTTCGCTATCTTACACAATCACCAGTCTTGAATCAGGTCTGTGTTTTAGGCCTGATGATCATGCATGTGGCCGAACCATCCAGGAATTTACCTCTTTGTCTTCCTATTGTTCTTTTCCCATCAAGCTTACCAGTTGTCACCAAGGTTTCAAGTTTATTCTCAAAACATAGCCAACAAATTGTCACTGTCTGCATCCGATTTTTATAATCAATTTGCAGTATGAATTACAATACGTTACAATAAATGGTATTTTAATTGTCAAATTATTTACTAGTATTTTTGTGTTCATCATAATCATGGCGAGCTAGTTAGTCCTTTGATGGATGTAACTTTCTTCACAGCCCACAAAGATTCTCCATCTTTCACCAGTTGTCCTGCCTAACTTCACCAGTTGTCCTGCCTAACTTCACCAGTTGTCCTGCCTAACTTCACCAGTTGTCCTGCCTAACTTCACCAGGTTGTCCTGCCTAACTTCACCAGTTGTCCTGCCTAACTTCACCAGTTGTCCTGCCTAACTTCACCAGTTGTCCTGCCTAACTTCACCGGTTGTCCTGCCTAACTTCACCAGTTGTCCTGCCTAACTTCACCGGTTGTCCTGCCTAACTTCACCGGTTGTCCTGCCTAACTTCACCGGTTGTCCTGCCTAACTTCACCGGTCGTCCTGCCTAACTTCACCGGTCGTCCTGCCTAACTTCACCGGTCGTCCTGCCTAACTTCACCGGTCGTCCTGCCTAACTTCACCGGTTGGTCCTGCCTAACTTCACCGGTTGTCCTGCCTAACTTCACCGGTTGTCCTGCCTAACTTCACCGGTTGTCCGTGCCTAACTTCACCGGGTGTCCTGCCTAACTTCACCGCGTTTTGTCCTGCCTAACTTCACCGGTTGTCCTGCCTAACTTCACCTGTTGTCCTGCCTAACTTCACCTGTTGTCCTGCCTAACTTCACCTGTTGTCCTGCCTAACTTCACGGTGTCCTGCCCTAACTTCACCGGTTGTCCTGCCTAACTTCACGGTTGTCCTGCCTAACTTCACCGGTTATCCTGCCTACTTCACCGGTTGTCCTGCCTAACTTCACTGGTTGTCCTGCCCTAACTTCACCCGTTGTCTTGCCTAAATTCACTGGTCATCCTGCCAACTTCACCTGTTGTCCTGCCTAACTTCACCGGTCGTTCTGCCTAAATTCACCGGTCGTCCTGCCTAAATTCACCGGTCGTTCTGCCTAAATTCACCGGTTGTCCTGCCTAAATTCACCGGTCGTCCTGCCTAAATTCACCTGTTGTCCTGCCTAACTTCACCTGTTGTCCTGGCCTAACTTCAACGGTTGTCCTGCCTAACTTCACCTGTTGTCTGCCCTAACTTCACCGGTGTCCTGCCTAACTTCACCTGTTGGTCCTGCCTAACTTCACCTGTTGTCCTGCCTAACTTCACCGGTTGTCCTGCCTAACTTCACCGTGTTGTCCTGCCTAACTTCACCGGTTGTCCTGCCTAACTCACCGGTTATCCTGCCTAACTTCACCGGTTGTCCTGCCTAACTTCACCGGTTGTCCTGCCTAACTTCACCCGTTGTCTTGCCTAAATTCACTGGTCATCCTGCCTAACTTCACCTGTTGTCCTGCCTAACTTCACCGGTTGTCCTGCCTAACTTCACCGGTTGTCCTGCCTAACTTCACCGGTCGTTCTGCCTAAATTCACCGGTCGTCCTGCCTAAATTCACCGGTCGTCCTGCCTAAATTCACCGGTCGTCCTGCCTAACTTCACCTGTTGTCCTGCCTAACTTCACCTGTTGTCCTGCCTAACTTCACCTGTTGTCCTGCCTAACTTCACCGGTTGTCCTGCCTAACTTCACCGGTTGTCCTGCCTAACTTCACCTGTTGTCCTGCCTAACTTCACCTGTTGTCCTGCCTAACTTCACCTGTTGTCCTGCCTAACTTCACCGGTTGTCCTGCCTAACTTCACCGGTTGTCCTGCTTAACTTCATCAGTTGTCCTGCCTAACTTCACCGGTTGTCCTGCCTAACTTCACCGGTCGTCCTGCCTAACTTCACCGGTCGTCCTGCCTAACTTCACCATTTGTCCTGCCTAACTTCACCGGTCGTCCTGCCTAACTTCACCGGTTGTCCTGCCTAACTCAACCGGTTGTCCTGCCTAACTTCATCAGTTGTCCTGCCTAACTTTCCACCGGTTTGTCCTGCCTAACTTCACCGGTTGTCCTGCCTAACTTCACCGGTTGTCCTGCCTAACTTCACCGGTTGTCCTGCCTAACTTCACCGGTTGTCCTGCCTAACTTCACCATTTGTCCTGCCTAACTTCACCGGTTGTCCTGCCTAACTTCACCGGTTGTCCTGCCTAACTTCACCGGTTGTCCTGCCTAACTTCATCAGTTGTCCTGCCTAACTTCACCAGTTGTCCTGACTGATGCATGTTCCTGCCCAGGATGGCTTTCATGTCTTGTGTGCATCACCATGTTGGTCCACCTCACAGAACCGTGCCGCCCATCACTGATCTTTCTAAACCATGTTGACATCTAATATGACCAAATTATAACATTTTCAGAGATTTTGTAATATTAAAATTAAAATGGATCAACTATTATCAGTTAATTAATCATGTGCCGTCTTCACAGTGAAGGTTAGCTGCAATAAATCTCCAATACTGTCTGTCTCTTGTCCTTACTGTACGTTCTGTCATATTGATGTTCGTCCATCTCTTGATGTTATCTTCCCACTTGTATTGTTGTCTGCCTCTTGCTCACTTGCCTTTAACCTTGTCCTCCAGTATGGTATTTATGAGAGTGTTATGTCTTTTAACATAGCCAAAATATTTCACTTGCCTCATTTTTATTTCTTTCATCAACTTTGTTTTCATTCAGTTTTTCTAGAACCTTTGTATTTCTTCTTCATCTTCTTCTGTGTTCATCCGGATTTTTTGTGTGGATGTGACTGCATTGTGCCTGTTTACAGCAGAGCTGCCTTCTTGCGCCGTTAGGCCGACACATCCGACTTCTGCGGGCATTTGTTGACCGGGTTAACCTTCCCGGGTGTTTCTTAGGACGTTTGAATCTCACTGTTGTGGTGTTATCCCCCATCCTAGCTGGCCCATACAGAACAGCCAAAGACATCCTGGTGAGCCGTCAAGGGAAGGCAGGGGCAGACCATGGGCATTCCCCGCCATCCAAGGAGGCTTCCATACTTGCAGAGCCGACACACAGCGCTCTGGTACTGGGATCACCCAAGGAATCGTCATGTCCTGCACATGGCTGCTTAGCCTCACTTCCGTATATTGGGCCTTCCGTTCACCATAGGCTGTTCCTCCGGAAACCAGAAGAATGCAGTCTGCAGATGACATCCACACAGTGAGCTTTCGATTAAGACTTTCCACATAATGGATTTGCTATCCAAGCAATATTTCCCTTTTGTGCCATAGGACACTTTTTCCCCCTTTTATGAAGCCCACACAGTGAGCTTTCGATTCAGACTTTTCACTAATGGATTTGCTATACAAGCATATTCCATTTCGTGTCACTAGGACACTTTTTCCACCATTTACGAAACCCCACAGTGAGCTTTTGATTGGTTTTTCCCTGTAATGGATGTGCTATCCAAGCAATATTCCATTTCAGCCTCTGGGAGCTTTTGAACCGACATACCTGTGGATGAAGTGTGGCAGTCTAAATAATCTTATGCACCCTTTTGAGCAACCTGAATATGTTAAAGTAAGCTGTAGTCAAATTGAGTTGTTGATATTTCCCTAGAGCTTGTCCTCAAATAAACAGGCGTGGGCCCAAAAAATCTTTTTCTGTTCTGCATTATTGGGCACTCCTGCAGCAAAGTTTAGTGTCATTTTACCAGTTCCACAATTACATTATCGGGATCTCCATTTTTGTTTATTTAACAAATGGTGTTTTTAGCCTGTTTGTCCTGTGCGGAGTCTGAAGATTGCTATTGTTCTCTTCGGGCGAGTTGTAAAATGCATCTCCTTTGGTGGGGGCCCCCCCTTTTTTTTTTTTTTTGGAAAAGCTTTTTTTTTTTTGGAAATTTTTCCCCAAAAAAAATTTGGGTTTCTTTTT
>JACEFZ010015625.1:0-15000 GCA_014155875.1 Cepaea nemoralis
TGTAACAATTTATTAGTTACTTACTAGATGTAATATCCTGTTACAGATTTATTAGTTACTTACTAGATGTAATATTCTGACATAGATTTGTTACTTACTAGATGTAACATCCTTCTACAGATGTGTTACTTACTTACTAGATGCAATATCCTGCCACAGATTTGTTACTTACTAGATGTAACATCATTCTCACAGATGTGTTACTTACATACTAGATGTAATATATTACCATAGTTTTGTTACTTACTTACTAGATCTAATATCCTGCTACAGATTTGTTACTTATTTACTAGATGTAATATTTTACCATAGATTTGTTACTCACTGGATGTAATATTCTACCATAGATTTGTTACTTACTTACTAGATGTAATATAATGTTACAGATTTGTTACTTAATTACTATATGTAATATCCTGCTACAAATTTGTTATTTACTTACTAAATGTAAGATAATGTTACAGATTTGTTAGTTACTTACTAGATGTAATATCCTACCATAGATTTTTTACTTACTTACAGGATGCAATATCCTGCTACAGATTTGTTACTTATTTACTAGATGTAATATAATGTTGCAGATTTGTTACCTACTTACTAGATGTAACGTCCTGCCACACATTTGTTACTTACTTACTAGATGTAATATCCTACCATAGATTTGTTACTTATTAGATGTAATATTCTGCTACAAATGTGCTACTTACTTACTAGATGTAATATCCTGCTAAAGATTTGTTATTTACTTACTATATGTAATATACTACCATAGATATGTTATTTACTTACTGGATATAATATCCTACCATAGATTTGTTACTTACTGGATGCTATATCCTGCAACAGATTTGTAACTTACTTACTAGATGCATTATCCTGCCACAAATTTGTTACTTACTTACTAGATGTAACATCCTGCTACATATTTGTTACTTACTTACTAGATGTAAATATTATCTATGTAAACATATATACGTGTCCTTTATTACGTGTCTACATTATTACCAATGAAAACCGTAATCTAATTAGAGAAATTAGACGTATGCAGAAAACATTTTTGGACACGTTATGAGAAGAAACATGTTGGAGAACTTGGTGACAACTGGCAAGATTAAGGGACAACGAACAAGGGGAAGACAGAAAGTAAATACCTGGATGGATTGGTCAAGTGCTATGGTCAAAACAAGAACTTAGAGCTGATCCACGACTCTGGTGATCGCGTTTACATATGCCGGCTCCGTGGCGAAGGTGTTACGGGCGCAGTTCGTAATCCCACATACAGAGTTCGAAACACAGCTGCAGGCGATTTAGCAGCAGACCGCCGTGGTTTGGCATTTTATAAAATGGTATGGGTGCCGGTCGTTCAGAAAACAATGGCAAACAACTGAAGGTAAACTTGTCCAAGAATCACGAACAGTCATAAAATGCTGGGTTTTACTTCTATGTCCTGTAACTATGCAACTAACTTGATCTAACTTAAATATAGGGAAGTATGTAAGTAAAGGACCCTTGTATTGTGTCTTGGGCATATGGTGCTAGGCCATATTGTCATATACCAACCGGCACGAGAAGGGTGATGTGGTCAGCACCATATTGGCTGTCTTTATTTCCCATGATACTTTGCGGTACATGTTTAGCTGGATCGACCTTGGCGCTAAGGTCAGTTTTCCAAAATCCACCTCAATGCGGATTCGAACCCATAACTACAAGCCCGGCGGACTAGCTTTAACCACTTTATCGCCGGGATTTCCAAACTCAGCATGGTAACCAGAGTCAATTTTTAAAATGTCAAAAACCTTCCGTTGACCACTCCGCTGGCAGGCAAACGTCTATTACAGTATATGGCTTTACACAAATAAAGAGTTAAAGACTAAATCTATAGCTAACAGCGAAACACACTATCCTAGAAGACAATCGTGTGTGTTATTTATTTAATTGGTTTGTTCAGTATTGTTTTAAATCACGTTGGATATTTGCAAGGATTAGTTAACGTTGAAAGAGACTTCACGGCTGTAAGAACCCCGTCGTCTCTGATTAAATCTTCCTGATAGTCTTTGCTCAACAAACAATCCGACCAAAGACGTGGCGGTAATGCATTGTTGAGTACTGGGTTGAAATTACATTAAGTGATCCAGTTGAGTATTAGCGGACAACAAAGGCAAAAATTAGATATTCATAAACTAGATATTAATAGACTCGATATTCCTACACTAGATATTCATATTACCGTACACATAGGCAGGTCTGCAGGCAAGTGAGGGAAGTGAAAAAACACATACATCGATATCAATTATATGGTGCATTGTATTATTGCTGGGCAACTTGGAATGGGGATGTAGATGAGAGGGAGAGAGAAAGAGAGATGAGAGAGTGAGAGAGAGGCAGGAGAAAGAGAGACAGAATGAGGGAGAGAGACAGGGGAGAGCCAGGAGGCAGAGGAAGAGCGAGAGAGAGCGAAGTGTGAGTAGCTTGCCATACAGATAGATATACACAGGTCAAAATAGATAGACATACAATTAAAAACACAAAAGCAAACGGATAGTTAGACATTCTTATAGACAGACAGACAGACAGACAGACAGGCAGGCAGGCAGGCAGGCAGGCAGGCAGGCAGGCTAGCTGGCAGGCAGGCTGGCAGGCAGGCAGGCAGGCAGGCAGATTGTTTAATAAATGGGTATGCAGACATACAGGCAGGTTTGTTGGTATGTGCTGGCACCGAAAGAAGTGGGGGGAAAAAATACAGCGATGCCAGTTTTATAGTGCATTTTATTATTTTGGGGGAAGTTAGAATGGGGATGGCAGTGTACACACACACATACACACACACGTGCGCGCGCGCACGCACACACACACACATGCACACAGACACATGCACACAGACACCACACACACACACACACACACACACACACACACACATATATATATATATATATATATATATATATATATATATATATATATATATATATATATATATATATATATATATATACGAAAGTAAGTCACATATAGCTGTAGAAAAATAACTAAATATGATAACAACTTGAAGCCAGTTTATTTTTATCCATACATTGTCCCTTTATTTCTCAACATAATTTCCACCAACATTGATGCACTTCTCCCATCGTTTTATCAGTCCCCCCAAACCGACTGCATAGAATTGCGTGCTTTGTTTTCTAAAACACGTTTTCACTTCACATACAACTTCGGCGTCATTCTCGAAATGTCTCCCGCCAAGGTGGGTTTTCAGTGGACCAAAAAGAAGGTAATAGCAACGGGCTAAGTTGGGGCTCTAAGGTGGATGTTCCAGAACTTCTCACCCTAGTTGGTAAATTTTCTCCTGAGTTAATCGAACCGTATGTGGTCTGGCATTGTCATAAAGACGATCACATTTCATTAACAATTTTAGAGCGTCCTTGAGAAAAGTTTTCTACCCGCCTATGCACCGCTTTAGGGGACACACATTTGTCAGCATAAACAGGAAGCATTTCCTTATGTTTGTCCTTTGCAGGCAATCCTTTTGCCCACAAAACAGGCACAACAACACGTTGCTCTTTGATTGTACACTCCGTAAGTACAGTCGCCATTTTGGTTATGCGCTACGCATGTGCATGAGACACCTAGCGCCACCTGACGAATGGGAATCTAAAGTTTGATGTTGCTGTCACCTAATGACACCTGTAGAAACCACCAACAATATTTACCTGCTATCCCACAGAACTCTGTGACTTACTTATTGACTCTCCCTCGTATATATCGGAGATTAAGAGCCGAATAGGGCAAGCAAAAGCCTCTTTCAGAAAATGAGGAGTATCTTATTCAATAAGTCATTATCATTGAATGTAAGAAAGAGAGTGCTGAAATGCTATATAGAACCAGTTTTTCTGTATGACAGTGAATCTTGGAATGTAAATGAACAAATTAAGAAGAAATTACAAGCAACAGAAATGTGGTTCTTGAGACGAATGTTGCCAGATCCTTGGACAGTCAGAGTAACTGACAATGATTGCCTGAAACAGGCTAATGAAACTAGAACATTATATACAACAATAAGAAAGAGACAAACAGCTTTCTTTGGTCATGTGATGAGAAGAGAAGCATTAGAGAACATTGTGACAACTGGAAAGATCGAGGGGAAGAGAGGCAGAAGCAGACCAAGAGAAATGATGCTGGATGGATTGAGACGGTGGCATAGAGGATTGTAATCAGCAGAATTGATCCAGAACACCAAAGACCGAGATCTATGGAGAGTGATGAACGCCTGCGCCAGCTGACAGGGCACTTGATATATGATGATTATATATATATATATATATATATATATATATATATATATACATATTTTCTGTCTTATCAACCAAGATAAGACAGAATATATGGTAATTTCAAGAGACGGAATGGCTAAAAACTCTGGCCACATACAAATAGATAATATGACCATGAAAAGAACAGAAACATACAAATACCTGGGTACAATCTTCAACTGCTCCAACATCATAAGGGAAGAAATACAAACTAGAATCAACTCTGGAAATAAGATATACTATGCACTACAACATCTACTAAAATCAAAGGCGCTATCTCGTAACACCAAAATCACAATATACAAAACACTGATCAGACCAGTTGTGCTGTATGGCTCTGAAACCTTGAGTAGAAGCCTTGTTACAAACCTTTGAGAACAAAATTTTAAGACGCATCTTTGCACCCATTAGGGATACACAAAGTGGAGAGTGGAAAAGAAGAAGTAACAAAGACATTTATGATCTGTTTAAGTCCCCGCTAATCACTGGTATCATGAAGGCTAATAGACTACAATGGCTGGGGCATATAGAAAGAATGGAAGATAATAGGGAAACAAAACTCGCTTACACTCAGGAAATACATGACCGTAGACCCCGAGGTAGACCAAGAAGACGGTGGAGAGATAATATATATATACAGACCTACAAGCACTTGGAATCAACGACTGGCAAGAGAAGGTCCACCAGAGAGACGAATGGAGACGGATTGTATTTGCAGCAAAGAACCTCAATGGCTCGGAAAGCTGAAGAAGAAGAAGAGAAGAAGATATATATATATATATATATATATATATATATATATATATATATATATATATATATATATATATATATATATATATATATATATCCTTACCTTGTGGTAGTCATATGTTCAAATTTCCCCCGAGGCGGGTATGTATTTAAACCTCTACCTCGACCCAGCCTAAAATAAATACCAGTAAGTGTCCTCAGAAGTAAAAGACGGCCCTGCAATTTTAACTGCATCACCACACGAGTGCCGGTTAGTCCATACATTATTGAGCTATTAAGATATACCAAATAAAACTCAGGGGCTCTCCGTCTACTTTCTAAATAAGTGTCAGTTTCCACTCGACGTTGCGTATTGGGAATATTATGATGGACTTATGTTGACTTGTTCCAACGGCAGTATATTGGACTGGTCTTGTTGTTTGCATCACTCCCGCCTGCTTATCCTAGAAAATGCTCTGCTACTCGTGTACTGAGCCGATCCTTGAGCCTTGTGGTCCCGGAAGATTTCACATGATCAGAGGGATGTGCATACAGGACCAACAGGTCATGAGGTTATCACATTAGCTGCTACTCTACCGCGTCTTGCATCTCCTCACACTTGACATCAGCAGGGCAGTATATATACATGGGGCTGCTCATACTACACACTAGACATAAAATGTAACCATAGTTACACAGACATTGAAGAAACTAAATTGAATAATGCCGGCATCAGACAGTTAGGGTAAAACAGTTACACATTCCAATCCATGATTCAATGTATAATTCTTGATTGTGGCTACGCCATCGATCTCGTTGTCTTTCTTCTTCATAAATGAAGACAATAGCCAAATATAAAAGATAGATATGTCATAAATGAAGACAATAGCCAAATATAAAAGTTACAGGTAAGAAGATATAACTTCACTACACCCCGGACTTTAACCCAGATGACTCAGTCTCTCTCTCTCCCCCTCTCTGTGCCTGGGGTGTGGGTTGGTGGGGGTAGTGGGAGTGGGGGATATGTGGTGGGGTGGGAGATGTGTGACTGGGTGGGGAGATGTGTGTAGGGGGTGAGTGTGGGTGTGGGGATGTGTGTGGGGGTGAGGGAGGTGTGTGTGTGCGTGTGTGTGTGTGTGTGTTTGTGTGTGTGTGGGATGTTTGGGTGGATGGTTGGAAGTGTGTGGGTGTTGGTGGATGGGGGGTTGTATGTGTGGGGAATGTGTGTGTGGAATCGTGGGGAATGTATGTGGGTGAGGGATGTGTGGGTGAATGGGTGTGTGGGGTGTGGGGGATGTGTGTGGTTTGGGGAATGGGTGTGTGATCGGTGTGGGGATGGGTGCGCAGATGTGTATGTGGGGGGGGGATATGTCCATGTGAGTGTGTGTGTGGGGGTGGGGTAAGTGTGGGTCGGTGGAGGATGTTTATGTGGGTGGTGAGGGTGTTTTAGGTGGGGATGTGTGGTGGGTAGGAGATGTGTGGGGAGATGTGTGTATGGGTGAGGGATGTGTGTGGGGGTTTGTGTGGGTGGGGAGGGGTGCTCTATGGGTGTAGAGTTGTTTGGGAGGGGAGATGGGTGTAGGTGAGGGATGTGTGGGATTGAGTATGGTTGAGTGTGGATGTGCGGGTGGGTGAAGGATGTGTGTGATGATAGGGGATGTGTGTTTGGCTGGGTGGTTGGGGTGTGTGAGTGTGGGTGGGTAGATGGGAGATGTATGTGTTGATGAGTGAGTGGGGGATGTGTGGGTTGAGTGGTTGAGGGATAAGTACGTGAGTGGGGTATGTGTGAGGGGGATGTGTGTATGGGTGGGGGTGTGTGGGGGTGGAGGATGTGTCTGGGTGGGGTAAATGTGGGTTGTTGTGTGTGTGGGTGGGATGTGTGTGTTTGTGAATGGGGGAAGTGTTGGTGGGTGGGGATGTGTGTGAGGGATGTGTGCATGGGTGGGGAGATGTGTGTGTGTGTGTGTGTGGGTGGGTGGGGATGTCTGTATGGGTAGGGGTGTGTGGTTAAGGGATGTGTGGTTGGGGGATGCGTGGGTGGAGGATGTGTGGGTGGGTGAAGAATGTGTGGGTTGGTAGAGGATGTGAGGGTGGGTGAGTGTGTGTGTGGGTTGGGAGATGGTGGGGGATGTGTGTGTGGGTTGGCTCGGGATGTGTGGGTTGGCTGGGGGAGATTGTGTGGGTAGGTGTGGGATGTGTGAGTTGGCGGGGTGATGTGTGTGTGGGTGGGAGATGTGTGGTTGGGGATGTGTGTTTGGCTAGGTGGTTGTGGGTGTATGGGTGGAGGAGTATATGTGGGTTGGGGATTGTTGGTGGGTTATGGGATGGGTGGAGGATATGTGTGGGTGGGGAGATGTGTGTAGGTGGGTGGATGTGCGTGGGTGGGGGATATGTGGGTGGGGGAATGTATGTGTATCTGGGGTGTGGGTGTGTGGGAAATGTGTGTGTGTGGGTTTGGAGATGTGTAGGTGTGGTGATGTAGTGGATGGCTGGATGGGTGGACGCATGTATATGTGCTTGCGGTATGTGTCGTTGGGTGGGGGGTGTGTGGGGTGATGTGGGGTATGGGTTGGTGGGGGATGTGTCTCATAGCATGGTAATATGCATTGTTTATGTTTACAACATTCATTAGACAATGTTTTTTCCAATGTGAATGTGCTACGCACTATTGATGAACGAAAGATGGGTGATTGGAAGTGCCAAATCTAAGACGGGCCCCCGCGCCCAATTTGTACCCTTTGAAAATAAAGTCCGTTTGTTCGTTCGTTCGTTCGTTCGTACGTTCGTTCTCTCTCTCTCTCTCTCTCTCTCTCTCTCTCTCTCTCTCTCTCTCTCTCTCTCTCTCTCTCTCTCTCTCTCTCTCTCTTTCTGTCTCTGCAGGCCAGCAAGACGCTTGTCGAAATCCGTGGCTAATGATGAGTTAAGTTGAGTTAAGTTGAGTTAAGTTGAGCTAAGAACCGACATCACTGCATGTTTGAATGGGCGCTCGCTTTGAACTCAAGCATAGTCCATAAACACTTCTTCTAGTAGTGCTGGACTGAATTTTGTGTGTGGATTAGCTTTCCCTATTAACAGTGTCCCATGCCACTCCGACTTTAGAGGTACATGTAATTTACGTCCCCTAGTCAAGGACGATAGGTCAACATTTTAGTCCAACTGTCCGGTGTAAGGGTTGAACCCCTTATCTCGGCATCAGCACACCGAATATTTAATAACACGCGTTCTTATCCATTCGGCAATGCTGACCTACCATCACTGCATTCAGGACATTCCCACAGTGCTCCGTCCCCTCGTTCAATAGCTAGTGAAGAGTCATACTGCTAATCCTTCCATCTGCCATCGGATTGCATGTTCTCCTGGTCTTCCCTCTCAGTTTTGAGATTCGTTCAGACCTCTGCCGACCCCCACCATATCATTCTCTTAACATACGGGTTCTCATTCTGTTCCTCCGCTTTCTCCAATTGGTCACCACCTCTCCTTTATCCATAAGTAATTTGCCACCGAGAGGTGCATTTCCTACCGGCCTGTTCATTCCCCTCCCACTTAATCAGTCGATATGGCCGACAATCGGTACTTCGAGGAAAGGCCAGATTCCAGTTGCTATTATTAGTATTGGAACTTATCGCAGGCTATTGAAGAAAAGAACGAAGCACGTATAGGAATGGACCGCGTGCTGTGATGTCAGTTCTGACTCAACTCAACTCAATGCAACACCAAAACACATGTGTTGTTTATAACGTAGAGTTTTCAATCTAAACTTGAGTTAAGTTGATCTAAGCACCGATATCACTGCACTCATGACATTCCCACACGCGCACCGATCCTTCCTATCTGATTATTTGTTTTAAATGTTGTCATTGCATTCAAACGTAACAGAAAAGCTGGCCTGTCTAATGTCATAATGGACATAAAGTAAAGGGTGTATTTTCAAAGTGTTAACGTAATTCCTTTCATCCTAATTACTTTGTTTTTTAAAGTTTCATATCATTTAAGGACGTTGCAGTCAACACCAGTACTTTACTGCTGTTGTTGATGTCTTGGCAAGTTTTAGGTTCAGTAGTTTGCCATTACTTTCTGAACGACCGGCTCCCATACCAACACGTTAAAACCAGGCGACACGGTCTGCTGCCAAATCGTTCACCTCTGTGTTTCGAACGCCTGTAAGTGGCATTACGAATCGCGTTCGCAACGCCATCGCCACGAAGTTCGGCTTGTAATTTATGTCCCCATGTCAAGGATGATAGGTCCTAATGTCTACAACTGTTATTTTTTCACTAAATTATAAGGGGGCTTCAAGAAAAAAAAAAAGAAAAAAAAAAGCATGATAGAAATTACAATAGCCATGCCATTGTCTTGTAACCTGTCAATATTGTTGTTAAGGGTGTCAAGAGCGGTAAGCACGTGACACCACGGTGCATATGAACACGGTGACGTCATAAGGATAGTTTAAAGATGGCCATCCCACTTTTGATATGCACCAAATAGGAGCAGCTTTGTGTTATCCGTTTTCTGGTCAATGAAGGGGTGAAACCTATATAAATTCATCGGCGAGTGAAGGTTCGGTATAGTGATGCATGCATGTCAGTCCAGCAAGTGAATGAGTTCAGTAGGAAGTTTGGACCTGGAATCAATTTCAAACGACATTAACTTCTGAGTAAAGGTGTCCTTTTGCAATATGACAATGCTTGACACCATACTATCGGTGCAGCGGTTGAAACCATCGAAGACCTCCACTTTCAGTGTTTATCACATTCCTTTGTACTCGCCATACCTAGCCCTAAGTGATTTCCACCTCAAAACTTGGATAACTCAAAAAGTCACTGGGAGTTAAACAGTTTTCATTTGAAGCCCCCTCTTAATATTACAAATATGTTCACCTGAAAATGACGGGAGATATAACTTTAAACGTTGTAATCACGCACGTTATATATCCATCCATCCATCATGTGCCATGCCGGTAAGCGTGGGCGGTAATGTTCTGCCATCTCACTCGATCACCAGAGTCGTGGATCAACTCCGTGTTTCTGTCTCGACCATGCCACAAGGCCAAGCCATCCAGGTACTTGCTTCTAGGTCTTCCCCTTGGTCTGTTACCCTCGATCTTACCAGTTGTCACCAAGTTCTCCAGATCATTTCTTCTCATAACATGCCCAAAAAATTGTGACTATCTACGTCTAATGTCTCTAATCAGTTTACGATCTTCATTTATTTCTTAAAGAACTTGTTCATTGGTCTTTCTGGCTGTCCATGGTATTCTTTGCATTTTCCTCAGAAACCACATCTCTACAGCCATCAGATGTTTTTCAGCCTGACTGCTCATTGTCCAAGCTTCACATCCATACAAGAGTACAGGTTCTATGTAGCATCTCAACACTCTTTTTCTCGTTTGAATTGATATCTTTTTATTGGTCAGTATGTTTTTCATCTTGCTAAAGGCTACTTTTGCCATGGCGATTCTTGTTCTAATCTCTTCAAGGCATCTCCCATCAGATGTTATTACTGTTCCGAGATAATTGTATCTATTCACTTGTTGAAGAATATTCCCATTTACGTTATATATACTGTATATATATATATATATATATATATATATATATATATATATATATATATATATATATATATATATATATATATATATATATATATATACCCGACACCCCACATTGTGCCAACGGCTTCGGGCAGAGGAGCACAATTGGGAGGATACACGCCTTATCCTAGTGCGATGAAATGCAACCTAAAGACTAAATGTCTTGGCAGGACAGACCAGGCCCTAAGCCTTGGTTGGTTACTGGTCTAGGATCGAAGCTCCGACAGGCGGACAGTTAAAGCATTGCTTTGCTGATCCGACAGCTTCTGCAGCTTGTCTTGCTCCAGACGTATTGGTGTTACCTTACCTCTGGAGTACACTAGACAGGCCGTGAGAGGGATCATGCTGCATGGGCAACACATGGTCTGTAAATTCAGCCCAGGCTTTGTGTTATTGAGAGGTATAACTCTAGTTTACAAACTATTGTCTGTCAAGTCATTCATAAATATATATATATATAATTGTGACTGAACAGATCAATTTTTCTACTATGTTTCGATATGTTTTTCTTTTGCTGTACAGTCTGTCTCAATTAATCGCATGTTTTCTATAATTTAAACATTGATAATTAGTTCTTTCCCAGTATCTAACTTGTACCATGTGTTTATATCAACAGATCCAACGTATACTAAGCAATAGAACAAGTAAAATGACGCAGCCCCAACGCAGTCTGATGAATTAATCGCATGGAAGACATCTCGAGACATACAACTTTCGTGTCATGTGAAACCCCAGCGGAACATGTCTGAAAATTCAATGCTTTTTGTTTCATTATTTGATTCAAGACCACGTGACTGTTTTTTAACCCACTGGACAGAAGTTTAATACTACAGGGCATGGCGTTTGGGAATATAAAGGGAAAAGAAACTTAAGTTTCTTGCAATGTGAGGATTTTAAGTAATGTAGTAGCACCCTGAGTTACTATCATACGGACATGGATGGCTTGTGAGTGAAATGCTAGCGGAGAAGTAATACACTTTGGTTATATATGGATAATTAGTATTCCTAGGGTAGTTTGATGTTTAGAACTACACAGCTGACGAGCCAAACATTCTTATCATGTAGGGGTGATTATCATTTCAAGAATAAGTTGATGTTTTCAAATGCACAGTAGGCGAACCAAACATTCTGACCATGTATGAATGTTTAATATTCATATGGTAATGTGGTGTAAAGTAAACAATGTGTTTATTCAACAGTTCAAGTCATTACGCAGTTGATATCAGACGGTGCTTGAAAGTTTACTGTTGTTATGGGGCACCTTCCGTAAGAAAGCATACAACTATCTAGTGGAGATATTTCTATGTTCATCATGTTACACACAACTATCCATGTGATGAGGGCGACAAAGAAAAATTCATAAATGAGTCTCCCGACAAACCACACACTTTGACCACATCTTGCCGTACGTGAAAAATCGATGTGATTATCGACAAATATCATGCCATTCATACATAATCCACGTGATTTGTTATCGACGATTCTTAATCGACAGTGATATTTACGAACACATAACGTATTCTTGTTATATCATGCTATACACGAGAACCCAAGTGATACATCTTCAACGCGTTCCAAGCAAGGTGGATAATTAGCCTGTTCGCTGTAAGAACGTCCAACAGTTTTACTTACATCATGAAATGCAAGAAAGATCCATGTGATTTATTATCACAGTTTTCTAGAATAAAGTGCATCAGTAATGTGTTAACGCCATGAACTTTCAACACAACAGAAAATGAATCAAATATTCATAATGCCACCTTTAAACTTATCTGTGGCCTGTGAAGATACTTTCCTTACGCCATGCGCCTCGCCCATCTTCTTAGGTAGCAGCAGCTTCGAAAACAGCAGTTTCCTTAAGACCAAAGAATATGAAAATGAATCGCAACATATCTTGGCCAACGGCACATTAGTTAAGGCACCAAGAGCGGCCTACCCGAGGTTAGGATCCAGTTATATAGCCATGTTCATCGTGAAACTGAGTTTCTACACGTGTCCCGTGCTTCTGATTGTCGGGATCCTGTCCAATTTGCTAGCATACCTGGTGTTCACAAGAACCCGTCTCAGGAGAGTGCCTTCTGTTCCATACCTAGCAGCCATGGCGGTGGTGGACAGCGGAGTGCTTGTAACAGAGTTTATCATACACGGCCTAGTGCTGCATGGAATAAAAATCATTACCTGGGTAATACATCATAAGAAATGTACAAACGTAAATATGATAACGCTAACATGTGATTTATCGTGACACAACACATATAAATGCACTACGATAAGTAATCGAGTTCAGTATAAACGACATAATGCTACAAGTAATATGCATCATTACCTAGATAATAAATCAATCAATCATGTGCCATGCCGGAAACCGTGAGCGGTCATGACTCGCCATTTCACTCGATCACCAGCGTCGTGGATCAGCTGAGTGTTCCAGTCTCGTCCATGCCATGTGGCCAAGCCATCCAGGTATTTTCCTCTCGGTCTTCCTCTTGGTCTGTTCCCTTTGATCTTGCCAGTTGTCACTAAGTTCTCCAATCCATATTCTTCTCATAACATGTCCAAAAAATTTTGACTGTCGACGTCTAATTTCTCTAATCAATTTATGATTTTCATTTGTCTCCAATGGTGGTCATTGGTTTTATGTCTGTCCATGGTATTCTTTGCATTTTCCTCAGAAACTACATTTCTGCAGACATCAGATGTTTTTCAGCTTGACTGCACATTGTCCAAGTTTCACATCCATACAAAAGATCAGGCTTCTCAACACTCTTTTTCTCGTTTCAATTGAAATCTTTTTATTGGTCAGAATGTTTTTCATCTTGCTAAAGGCTACTTTCGCCATGACGATTCTTGTTCTAATCTCTTCAAGGCATCTCCCATCAGATGTTATGATTGTTCCTAGATAATTGTGCCGATTCACTTGTTGAAGAATATTCCCATTTACTTGTATATTATATTGTGGTACTTTTTTCTTCCTAGTGACGACCATAACCACCTAGATAATGCTTACATAAAAATATATAAACGTAGATATGACACAATTAGCAGATGATTGGTCGTGGCAAAACAACGGATGTACTGCCAGAGTACCATGTTTGTTATGAACGGTATATTGCCGCATGTAATCTGAAATTAAAAACACAACTAAACAATGCTTTGTGACAAAACAGAAATAGATGTATTGTGATAAGTAACAGATCTTGTTATAAACCACACAGAATATTAAAACATAGGTTTCACACAGCTAACAGATGTATGATAGTGACAAAACACAAGTCGGTTCATGCTATAGTTAACCAGAGTGCTTCATGAAATATAATCAATACTTAGGCAATAGATACTCGTACAAAGAAATGTACTTACTAAATGATGAAACATATATCACTACTTAGGCAATAGATACAAAAGAATGTACCTACGTGGATAAAATACAACTGGCAGATGTTTCATTTGTGACAAAACAGAAATAGATGCACAGCTTTCAATGACGGGGAAAGTTGGGCAAAGGTCAAATAGGTGAATTACATTGACATAATGGTGACTTCCCATATGTCGTATTAAATACAGAAACTTTATCATAGCAATGCAGAAGTAGATGTACTTATATAAAGTATGAACATCCTGAGATATATGTTTGGTTGTCATCATACAATTGTCTTGTCTATTGGCGTGGGTAATTATGCGCATCCACATCCTGCGATTTCCAACAGCATGTATTCATTCATGTACTGACGTATTGCTATGCCAAAGGGAACAGGCTGTCAAGAATCGTCTCTTGCTGTAAGCTCCTAATCTCTCTTTCCACAAATCTTTCGTGTTGTCACAATATGTTCCAGTTATTCACTTCTTACAATATGTTCCAGTTATTCTCTTCTCACAATAAGTTCCAGCTTTTCGCTTCTCACAATATAACTACAAAATAACAATTGCTTCTTTCGTATGCTTGTTAAAAGATGTCTTTGTGTCTCTGTCTCTTTCTCATCATATTGATTACTCGTGTTTGCTGCCCAAGGTATTTTCAGAATTCTTCTATAAAAGCACGTTTCTGGAGATGTTTTTGCTTGCTCCCTAATAGTTCAGGGTTCACGGCTATACGTTAAACCTGGTTTTAGGAAAATTATTGAGATTTAGTGCATAAGATATTCCCCATGTTTAAAAAATGTAGTCTTTGGTTACCCTATTCCGTTTTTCATCTTGTGATACATCAACCATCTGATGTTATCCTTGAGCATAGATATTGTATTTCTGTAGCTGCATCAAGTCAACACCAGTTGGTTTAATTTACATTTTGGTAAGATCCGTTTCTTTGATGGTACCGTTACTTTTATCTGCCTATTATTCAAGCTTCATATATTTTTTTTAAACTTTCTA
>JACEFZ010015625.1:20000-35000 GCA_014155875.1 Cepaea nemoralis
GATAAAAAAAACGCTAATACAAGCAGAAATGTTCCTCAGATTGCCAGGTCACTCTATGAAGAACAGATTGAAAACTTAGCTATGGGGCGATTGAAAAGAACAAGTTTTATCCACCAGGCCAAACGACTCTGCAGAGAACCCACTTATCTGCCCACAGTTGGCATCTCCCTGAAAACTATACCAGAGTGAACTCCATGGAAAGATGAGCATAGACTATCACTACAAATCCAGACAAAAGTGAGAGGAATATTTGACAATGAAGAACAGAACAGTGTACAGCGCAGAACAGCCATTCTCAGCTTCCTTGATGACGAATACCCACTGGACCTCTGGATCCGAATCTACACAGATGGATCAGCACAAAATGCTGTTCGAAAGGGAGGAGCGGAAGTGTACATAGAACACCCAAATAATACTAGGGACACGGCCAGAGTCCCGACAGGAAAGTACTGCCATAACTATGATGCTGAAATTGAGGCAATCAAGATAGCAACAGAAAAATTACTAAATACCAGCAATGGTACAAAAGCTGTGGTGCTATTGACAGATGCAAAATCAGTACTCGATGCGTTCCTGTCTGGGAAATTGCCAGTACTAGGGACACTACTTTCTGAAATTAGCAGTCAGCATAAGGTCACCATACATTGGATACCATCCCACTGAGGTGTACCCGGAAACGATAGAGCTGATCGGTTGGCTAAGGAAGGAGTAAAAGAAGAACAGCCCATTACATACACCAAAAGAAAACAATGATCAAATCAGTCAGAAGGCCACCAAAACCTGCTCAAGACGACTGCCACGTTATGGACAGACCAGAACAAGTCATTATTCTGCGTCTCAGAACAGGACACAATAGATTACGCAACCCACATGTACACAATATTCAATATTGGTGACTCAGCCATGTGCACATGTGATTTGGCGTCGCAGACAGCAGAGCATATACTCCAAAACTGCCCAAACTACAACATATCTAGGCAAACCTTTTGGCCTAGAGAGACAATAGTGGAAGATATACTCTATAGACCGCTTAATACACTAAAAAAAGATTGTTAGATTCATGCAAGATACAACATTGCAGTTATAGACATATTTCAAACGAACGAAAGAAGAAGAAGAAGAAGAAGAAGAAGAAGAAGAAGAAGAAGAAGAAGAAGAAGAAGAAGAAGAAGAAGAAGAAGAAGAAGAAGAAGAAGAAGAAGAAGAAGAAGAAGAAGAAGAAGAACAACAACAACAACAACAACAACAACAACAACAACAACAACAACAACAACAAAACAACAACAACAACAATATGCAGAACTTTCTACAAGTAATATGTGAAAGAAAAGTGTCGAGGAAGAGAACTAATCACCTCATCTCAATCAGTTTTTTGTTTTTTTAAATTCGCATATCCTTTTACAGGACATCGCTGTCAACAGCAGCATCTTTCAGCTGTCTGTTGATTTCTTGGCAAGATTACGCTCAGTAGTTTGCCATTGCTTTCTGAGCGACCGGCTCAGTTATCCCACAAGTCACCAGCGGGGGACGAACCGCTCCCAGTTCTCGCCCGCCACGAGACTCTGCGTCTCAATCAGTTACGGCCCAGGATGTGTGAAAGTGTAGCACTTCTCAGTCCTGCAGCGTCATCTGCTTTCCCCCAGTTTTAATCACATACCTGAAACACCCGGGGTGATATTGACCACATCACCAACCAAGTGCCGATTGGTCTTTTAAAAAATGGGGCTAGCACCATGTACCCAATATATATCAAGGCGTGAAAACATGACCTTTACTATTTTATTACTTTACTACACCCGGAGCAGTAAAGTAAGTTTACTGGGATACATTGTCAAGAATGTTGTTAAAGTTGTGAATGTTACCATTAACGATATGTTTGTATATCTGTTATTTCTCTAGTCAGGAGTTTGTCAGTACACGACCTACTTAAACTTCGTGTTCATCTTCCTGAGCAATTGGTACCCAGTTGCAATGTGTGTGGAGAAGTTTATCAGCGTTTACTTCCCCTTGCGTAAAGCTGCTTTATGTACAACTTTCAGAGCCAAAGTGGTGGTTATATGTAAGTACTCAGCTCTCGGCGTGTGTGAATTATGTTCATGTGTATGTATACAGCTAAGTACACTGCTTACTGTCAGTATGTGCTGTGAGTTCTCAGCTATGAGCCTAAGTACACTGCTTACTGTCAGTATGTGCTGTGAGTGCTCAGCTATGAGCCTGTTCAGAGTTTGATACTGTCAGTATGTGTTGTTTTAAGTATTCAGTCCACTGTCTGTGTAAAAAAACCGCCTCGACATTTCAGATCTTGCTCATTGAAATATACTGTTAAAAAAAAATAGAAACCTATCGACTGTGTCCATCTGGTCATTAACTTCTCGTGGTTACCTGAACAGTACTCACCTCGTGATTCGTAAGGTCATGAAAGAGGTCAAAGTCAAAACAACATGTTTTGACAATAACTCGTGACAGGTTCATCATAATCCCGTGAAACTTACAACACTCTGACCATATTATGGAATGCCTATAAACGATTGACGCTCCTCGAATACATCAGTTGGAAATTCAATGCGCAAGTATGGCTCATTTCACTACAGAACAGCGACTCATCATCATTGTACGTTTACAGGCTGGACTGTCACAAAGTGTAGTAGCCAAAGAATTTAATGTGGTTAGAAGCACCATTAGTCGCCTTTGAAGGCGATTTCAAGAAACTGGCTCAGTGGCAGACCGGCCGCGCAGTGGAAGACCCAGAATCACAACTGCTGCCGAAGACCGCTTCATACGGCTATGTAGCCTAAGGAATCGATTTGCATCTGCGTCATTCACAGTCCAGTCAATGGCAGGAGCTCGTCGAATTTCGGATCAAACGGTCAGGAACCTGCTGCACGACTCTGGTCTTTGGGCTAGAAGACCCTACAGAGGTCTTGTTTTTAGGACCGGTACCGCCAGAACTGACTGCAGTGGGCGAATCAGCATCGTCAATAAAATGTTGGTGCAAGTTTACAATTGAAACTGCAATAATTCTCTTTCTTCTTTTTAAAAAAAAATTAAAGTGTTTGGTTGTTTTTAACAGTGTACTATGTACACAAAAACGGTATAATTTTGTGATTTCAGCCATATGGATAGTGGTGTCACTGAAACATGAAATGTTGAGTGCGAGGTGTTATTGATTCTATCAGAAGTGTTGAATGTGAGTTGTCATTGATTCTATCAAAAACATGAAATGTTGAGTATGAGTGTTGTTGATTTTAACAGAAACATGAAGTGTTGTGTGTGAAGTATCGTTGATTCTATCAGAAACATGAAATCTTGAAAGTGAGCTGTCGTTGATTCTATCAGAAACATGAAGTGTTGAGTGTGAGCTGTCGTTGATTCTATCAGAAACATAAAATGTTGAGTGCTAGGTTAATTGATTCTATCAGAAACATGAAGTGTTGAGTGCTAGATGTAATTGATTCTATCAGAAACATGAAGTGTTGAGTGTGAGCTGTCGTTGATTCTATGAGAAACATGAAGTGTTGAGTGTGAGCTGTCATTGAGTCTTTCAAAAACCATGAGGTATCATTGATTCTATCTAAAAACCCGAAAAAATTCATATGATTCCGATGTGCTCATCTATACAGATTGGTCTGTTATACAGCAGCAGAGACGTACGTGAGGATTCACAACACGTTCAGGGGGCAGAACAATTCAAGAAGCTAGTGGTGCCTCATGTATGACCATGAGCAGCATAACAATGGAGGTGACGGCTGGCTGGGTTTGCATAATTATACCCACATTTGTGTCCTAAGTGATTCAATGAGCATGATCAGACATATCTAGACGGGTTCTATACGCAGACAATGGATTTAATCACTGCTATGGTCTGCTGTTCGTGGAGATACCTTTATTCGTCTTCGTTTCGGGACATGTGAGAGTTAAGGGAAATGAACTTGATGGCTTTGCATCCCATGCAGATAGCCAGATCATGGATCGTGCAGAAATTATTGTCCTTAGAGAGTTGTTGAGAACGGAGGACTTTGTCGCCATTGAATCCACATCTTTGTCTTGAATGAATGGCGTGGGAATAAACATTAGCCAGACACGAAAGGCAAATCGGGAGAATGAGGGGGGCCTCATCAACCTACACAGAACTAACACTATTAGCCACCGGCCGCTGACGATTATGTGTGTGTGTGTGGTGGTTGGGGGGGGGGGGGGGGAGTCTGAGCACTTATGGACATGTCCGGAGTGCAAGGATGATACCCCAAGAGATAAATAACTAACTAGCTAACATGATCTTCCAGGAATTATGCTTTTCATGAATGTTATTTCCAAACCTATTCAACGTTACATACGACCAAAGAAGTTTAGTTTTCGCATCATAATGCTACTTCATACACCATTTTCGTCTATGCTCATATCTTCTAGAGTTTCAGTATTGTGTTTCCATTTTGGTCAAAGACATTATGAAAACATTTCTGAAACATTATTTTCTTCTTCATTGATTGGAGTCTCTGTGGCGAAATGGTCAAGCCGTTTGACTTGTGATCCGAAGGTTGTGGGTTCGATTCCAGGGCCGCACCCTTCGGTTTACGAGTTAAATGTTTCGGAGACTCCTGTGGGTCGTCGCAAAAAGCTACGGAGTTCGTGCTTTGTGCGACGCTTTCCGCGCTGCGGAAAGAGACCGAGCCATATGGGATAAAACCCGGTGCGATGAAGTCGACCCTGTCGACTTTTAAGCGACTTTTTTTGATTGCAAAATGGTGCATGACTCGCATGCATTTGTTGCCACTGAAAACTTGTACGTTCACAAAAAGTTAACTTAATTTGCTTACTGGTGTTATGACAAAGGCACTTAATAGTATTTAATCTCTAAATGGACACGACACAACCAATAATCTTTTAACTTTGAATGCGTAAGAGGAAGAATAAAATGGAAATATAATAAAATTAATTTTAATCTTCATCAATAAAAGGCTTGCTTTAGCGAGCTGTCAAAAGTGGCTTCCGAAAAACTGCAAGCCACTTCAAACCGCTTGCAGACCATTAGAATTAATAAAACTTGGTGGGGGGATTAAGTGGCTGAGAGGTTAAAACGCCTGGCAATGATGATGTATTAGTTCTTTCCACACTATACAAATTAGAGCACCATTGTAAAATAGCCAAGTAAGGACCCTTTAGCACATCGTGAGGCTATATTAGATATATGGTGCTAATCCTACATTTTATTGGTCAATCGGTGATGTGATCAATATCATGCCCGCCGCCTTTACTTTCTAGGATCATTTTCTGGTACCAATGTTAGCAGGAGTCGACTTAGGACCTCAGGTCAATTTGTTTAATTCACTTTCGATTCGGTTATAGTATAATATAAGTATAATCATTATGCCGCTACACTTACCCTGTTCAACCTCGAGGAGAAGTTATATTAGGGTCCATCCCGGGCTCAAGATTAATAATCCCGTGAACAGGATACTAATTTGAAGGTGATTATTGTCGAAAGAGGGCAATGGAATTTCTTAATTAGTCCGCCTCTTGGCGAGATTGGTATGCATGACCTCCGGGCCGGCACTATAAGCTGGCTTGTCGCTGTGACGCCGCGGCTTCCCCTGAGGATCGTTATGCACATTGAAAGCCCCTCGACAGTTTGATCCCCTTTAACAGGATTATTAATATGAGCAAGTGATGGACACTATTATAACTTCTCTTCGAGGTTGAACGGGGTAGGAGTAATGGTGTAATCGAAACGACATCCATAAAAAGCAAACCTAATGGATCGCTGCCTAGGCAATCTTTCAAAAGTACAAGCAAATTTTAAAGTAGAGTATTTATAGAGCCTGTGGTTGTGTGTGGTCTATACATATAGTTGGGTGCTTGGCGATGTTATGTTGTCTGTGCACAGTACTGAGGTTCTGTTTGCATAGTCTTCTTGTATGACTGGAGATTTCTGGCATGGTCTCTGCTACCTGCATACGACACGCGTGCTACACACATGCGGAGTCCTCACGACAAATGAGTAACATGTCTGTGTCTCTGTATGTATTGTGATGTGATATATATATATTAATGGGGATTGTATCATGTTTTTAATCAGAATTTGTTTGTTGTTTGAGTACTGATGGAAGGCTCTAGCCACAACGTCTATTTTGTTACTAGTGATGTAGCTCTAGTAAAGCTTACAGATTCTACTCCCCGCTTTCGTTTTGTCACCCCTGAATGACTGGAGCACGTATGAACATTTCCTTGTGCAATAAAAGTGATCTTAAACCACAATTACAAGCTTTGAAGAGTGCGGGGGGGGGGGGGAAGTAACGGACGTGTGTACACACCTTAAGGTGCCCCGAGTATATTGTGCTAGATTCATATTTCTATTGACCAGTCAGGACTCGGTGGGGGTGTGGTCAGCTTGACACCCGCCGCCTTTACTACCCAAGACATTCTGTGTTCCCATTTTTGGATGGGTCAAATTTTAAAATGAAATCAAAATAAGCCCATCTGTGGATCGACCCCATGACCACGGATCAACAGGCGAGTGTCTAGCCACGGCGCTACCGAGGCTCACAATACTCGAAAAGTGTATCTTAGATGTTACTTTGACAATATTTCTGTTTTCTAATTTCAGGTATGATGGTTATGGCGGGAACGTGCTACTATTATGTGATCTACATGGCAGGACCGACTGGGCCAAACAAATCGATGTGTTTTGTCTGGGACGTGTTCCGGAAACAGTACAGTATTTTAATGAAAATCGACGGAGTTGTTGTCGTCATTTTGCCCACCATTGTCCTCGTTGTCCTCATGCTGCTCATTTGCGGGCGCGGATGCGAGTACTACCGCATTTCCTCAGCTGTAGAAGTCTCACACAGGGGAGGGTCCTCCAGACAGACGTCTTTAAGAGCGCCGATTCGCGTGACCAATGTGATATTTCCAGTGGTGTTAATTGTGTTGATTCTGAAGCTTCCTATGACCTTGATGCGGACTTATGGTTTCATGGGAGCGTCTTGGTCACTCAGAGGAATTCAGGGCACATTGCTTTACATTAATAGGTTTGAGTGGATTATCAAGCTGTACATATATCTGGCGTTTTCGCCTAGCTTTCGGCGTAGGACTAAATCATTGTTATGTGATATCAGGATCAAGCTGAAGCATAGATGCCGACAGTACTCATCCGATGATGACGAGGGGACATCTGGGGCGGGGCGGATCAATCTTCCAGAGAGAGTTGACAGAGACAACAACCCTAGAGCGTGCCTTATGGTGTCTGATGTGTGACAGGAATCACAAGGCCTGCAGACATACACAGACAGACACACATACAAAGGCAAACAAACATACAGAGAAAGACAAACATTTATAAATATATACATCAATCAATCAATCAATCATGTGCCATGCCGGAAAGGGTGGGCGGTCATGACTTGCCATTCCACTCGATCACCAGAGTCGTGTATCAGCTCAGCGTTCCTGTCTCGTCCATGCCATGTGGCCAAGCCATCCAGATATTTTCCTCTCGGTCTTGCTCTTGGTCTGTTCCCTTCGATCTTGCCAGTTGTCACTAAGTTCTCCAATCCATTTCTTCTCATAACATGTCCAAAAAATGTTGACTACGTCTAATTTCTTTAATCAATTTACGATTGTCATTTGTCTCCTGTAGTACTTTGTCATTGGTTTTTTTGTCTGTCCATGGTATTCTTTGCATTTTCCTCAGAAACCAGATTTCTGCAAAAATCAGATGTTTTTTTTTTTTAGCTTGACTGCACATTGTCCAAGTTTCCACATCCATACAAACGAACAGGCTCTATGCATCCCCTCAACACTCTTTTTCTCGTTTCAATTAACATCTTTTTATTGGTCAGAATGTTTTTCTTCTTGCTAAAGGTTACTTTCGCCATGGCGATTCTTGTTCTAATCTCTTCAAGGAATCTCCAATCAGATGTTATGACTGTTCCGAGATAATTGTACCGATTCACTTGTTGAAGAATATTCCCATTTACTTGTATATTACATTGTGGTACTTCGTTCTTCCTAGTGACGACCATAATCTGTGTCTTCTTACAATTTAATTCCAACCCCAGCTGCTCACTGCGTACAACAACCGCGTCTACTAATTGTTGTAGATCTTGTGCATTGTCTGCAATCAATACTGTATAATCTGCATATCTAATGTTATTGATGTTTCGTCCTCCAATGCTGATTCCATTTATATCTTCTACATTTCTGAAAATATTTTCACTGTATAGGGAAAAAAGATCTGGAGACATTACACATCCCTGCCTAACACCTCTCTTAATAGGCTGATATTGTCCCACTTCATTATCAATCTTTATGGCAGCTTGTATCTATACCTACGAACAAACAGAGCGACGTAAATACTTACGAGCATAATACATACATGAGTGCATAGTTAGATAGAGACAGACACCAGACAGACATATGTACGTGCGTACACAGACAGACAGACAGACTGACAGACAGACAGACAGACAGACAGACAGACAGACAGACAGACAGACAGACAGACAGACAGACGGACGGACGGACAGACAGACGGACGGACGGACGGACGGACGGACAGAAACTTATAAACAGATATACGTGCATAGAGACAGGCACACATACAGACACACAGACAGTCAAATAGACAGATACACAGACAGACACACAGACAAACAGACATATACACAATGAGACAGAGACACAGACATAGAGAATCTGTTTACAAAACATCCTCTCATTGTTGGAGATATTCGCCTAAACATTTTTAATGCGATGACGAGTGAACGTCAAATTCCATTCTTGAAAAACAATTTCATTCAATATTATATTTCTCAATGAGCCATTAAACCCAGCTGAAAGTAAATGTGCCTACGGGACATTTAACCAGAATGTCAGTAAACCAGATCTTCATCATGTTGTCAATTGGCATCAATTATGTAATTTCTTCATTAACAAACATGCTTTTGAAATGGACATAGCATTCCCGCTTCCTGGATTTCTATTTAATGCAGTTAATGGGATATGGACATGTGCGAATGTTTATGACAGATTAGGGCAATATAGGACGTATGCTTATGTATATGGCAGATTAAGTGGCATTGACATATATTGTAGTTCATAGCAGATTTTGGCATTTAAAAAAATAATAAGAACTCATTTACACGACTTAAAGCGTACTCAGCATATAGTTAGATAGCTAGTTACTCTATAGACTACCTCACTTACTTTCCTGTACTGTATACCAACGACACCTAGGAAATTAAACCATTTCCACACAGTCTGCTTTAGAAGGCTATTGAATTTTAAATGGCAAGACAAGATCCCAGACACTGACATCTTGTAAAGAGCGTCTATGCCCAGTATCCACACTCTACTATAAAGAATCAGATTCGCTGGGCTGGTCACTTGACTGGCATGCTAGATCACAGGCTCCCTGAAGGCATTTTTGTTTACTTGAGCTGCGCTGTGGGAAACGTTCCCAAGGCGGCCAGAGGAAACGCTTTACAGACAAACTGAAGATCTCACTAAAAGCAAAAGGAATTCATCACGACACTTGGGAGACTGCTGCCAGAGACCGAAATTCGTGGCGTACATCATTACGCAAGGAGTAAGCACTTGTGAAGCAAACAGGACTGCAAGAGCTGGGGTAAAATGCTGGACTTCCCCTGGAACGCCAAGTATTCTTTGCCCACATTGTCAAAGAACATTTCCAGCCAAAATAGGCTTTACCAGTCTTCTTAGAACTCACAGCTCCAAACTTTCAACCCCACTGGATGAAATGAATGGTCATCATCATCGATACATTGAACCATTCAGTTCATAAAATAAAATAGAGGATTTGTTTACACGACTTAAGGCGTATTAAGCATATTGTTAGTTAGCTAGTTAGTCAACAGACTACCTCACGATACACAGAACTATTCAGCTCACAAGTGCTAGGATTCCCATTGCTCTTTCTCCCTCAGCATGTGGCTGCTGACACCATTTCTGTGTAGGTTGGATATTGTTCTCTGCCCCCCCCCCCCATGTCACCTCTTTTGACTAACTTTTTTTGCAGTATGGTCAAGGTTGGTCAGTATGGTCAAGATTCAGTCATCAATAGATTTGTTTAAACGGCTTGCCTCTCTAAAGGCATGCTACATATCAGCCTGGTCCATGTCCAGTCCCTGTCCACGGTACCCTATGTTCACTTCCTCTTACACCCGTGTGGCCTGGCATATTGTGCTAGATCTATAGTTTTACAGACCAATTGATACTCCAAAGGTCGTGCAGTCAGTACCACGACGGCCGATTTCACTTCCCAAGACAAGTCCTGATATCCATTTTGGCTGGGCCGACATGTAACAGTACAGCGAAGTAACGGTGAACTATCAACAACCCCAAGACGGTTCTGGATTCATAGTACTTTATTCAGAATCAAGCCAGATGTTGCCCAGTTCAATCATACGTCCATCTCGAAAGATGGGTCGTTCACAACTGACTTTGTTTCCAAGATCCTCGTCATCGGACGACCCATCCTAACTACCCCATATTATGGTGCTTGACCGTGCCCTATATCCCTATTGACTATGCACACCTCGTTGCCCCTTCTTCCTATTCCTAACTCTGTTACAGACATCGTAACCCAAGTCAATTGTAAAATCTGACATGGTGTGAATTCGAACCCATGATGACCGAGCAGACAGGCTTGCGTCTAGATGTTACGCCATATTGACATATACTTCGGCTTAAGTCAAATTAACGCTGTCATCTGTCATTTACTGCCTATAGTACCTTCCGATGTAGGATACGGGGGTCTTGAGTCAGGAAAATTAAGGCCGCCTGGCTAGTGCAGTCGCCGCGAACTGTGCAGGTTAGGATTTTCTTTTTGCCCCAGACAGAAAAAAGCCACACATTACCGAGGATTAGAACCCATGTCTCCTGAAAGAAAAGTCCGCATTCTAGCCACTCGACCAGCCGCTTCTCAAACTGACGCATATAAACATAATTTTTTTTCCTCAGCATCATGTGCCATGCCGAAAAGTATGGGCTGTCATGGTTCGTCATCTCACTAGATCACCAACCTTGGATGAAGTCTGTGTTCTTGCCTCTATTTTGTCGTCTGGCCTAACCAACCACATATTTATGAGTCTGTAATCTCCATGCTTTTTCTCCGTCAATCTTTCACGTCGTCTCTAAGTTTGTCAGTTTATTGCTCTTCATAACGTGACCAAACGATGTTGATTGACTACGAGTAATTTCAATTTAGAGTTTCCATTTGTTGCCAACATTATTTTCTCGTTAGTTGTCTGTTTTTCCCCATTTTGTCCATGTTATTCTCTGCATTATCCCCAGAAACCATGTTGCCAGTGCCATTAAATGCTTCTCATCTGACCTCCTTAATGTAGTATCATTTTGTTTAGTTGAGTACACATTAAACATATAACGATATGCTTTAATTTGTTTTACAGAAATAGGTATATTCACGTATGTTTACGGTAGATTAACATTTACTCAATGTGTTTAACACTCATTTAGGTTTGTTAAATAACGTTTGTATAAGTCTATAAGTATTCATTTGTATCAAGGAGAAGCGTATATCAGAAAGCATGGTATAAGCTGCATTTTAGAGATTAGAATGAGAATCGCTATGACAAAGTTAGTCTTTTGCACGATAGAAAACATGCTGACCAATAAAAACATATAGGTTGCAATGAGAAAAAGGTAGTTGAAATGGTACGTAGAGCTTGTGCTGTGATATGGATGTCAAACATAGGCAAAAAGCAGACAAGCTGAGAAACATCTAATGGCAGTGAAAATGCCGTTTCTGACTAAAATGAAAAGAAAACCATTAACAGACAGAAAATCAACAAAGGAAGCACCATAAAATGACATGAAAACTATAATTTGGTTAGAGAAATTGGACGTAAACTATCAAGATGTTTTGGTACGTTGTGATAAGACATAAACTTGAAAACTTAGTGACGCCTGGCAAAATTGATGGGAAAAGAGCAAAGGGAAGGAGAAGCGATAAATACATGGATGGCCTGACCATATGGCATAATCGGGACAAGAATATAGAGCTGACCGAAGGCTGGAAATTGTATGAGCAGGCGAACTGTGACTGTCCACGCGTATCTGGATGGCATATGATGAATATATATATATATATATATATATATATATATATATATATATTATATATATATATATATATATATATATATATATATATATACTAGCTGACCCGACCCGGCTTCGCCCAGGCCCTGGCGGGGATCTATCTATCTATCTGTCTGTCTGTCTGCTTGTCTGTCTGACCCGGCCCGGCTTCGCCCAGCTCCTGGTGGGGAGCATCTCATTTAATTAATATAAGTAGTCATATAAGATCCCGTTCCCGTTCCCGACTATCTGTCTGTCTGTCTATCTGTCTGTCTGACCCGGCTTCACCCAGTCCCTGATGGGGAGCATCTCATTTAATTCATATAAGTAGTCATATAAGTTCCCGTTCCCGTCTGTCTGTCTTTCTGTCTGTTTGACCCGGCCCGGCTTCGCCCAGTCCCTGGTGGGGATCTGTCTGTCTGTCTGTCTATCTGTCTGTCTGACCCGGCCCGGCTTCACCCAGTCCTTGGTGGGGAGCATCTCATTTAATTCATATAAGTAGTCATATAAGTTCCCGTTCCCGACTGTCTGTCTGTCTGTCTGTCTGACCCGGCTTCGCCCAGGCCCTGGCGGGGATCTGTCTGTCTGTCTGTCTATCTATGTATCTATGTATCTATCTATGTATCTATGTATCTATCTATTTATCTATCTATCTATCTATGTTCGGCCCGTTCCCGTAAAAAAAACATAGATCTATCTATTGCCAGGGGACTTAACTTAAGATATAACAATGCTACTAAAAATTATGTCCCTTGTTTTATATTTTCTTATATTCAGTCATGTAATTACAAAATTAAATTTTAGTAAGGTAATAGCTGATATCTGATAGATAAAACTATGACAGTTGGTTTCACTGGAATGAGAAGAAGACATGTAGAAAATTTCAACTCAATCGGATGGACCGTTCGCGAACGCATAAAGAACGGACCCACATACATACATACATACATACATACATACATACATACATACATACATACATACATACATACATACATACATACATACATACATACATACATACATACATACATACATACATACATACATACATACATACATACATACATACATACATACATACATACATACATACATACATACATACATACATACATACATACATACATGCATGCATGCATGCATGCATGCATGCATGCATGCATGCATGCATGCATGCATGCATACATACATACATACATACATACATACATACATACATACATACATACATACATACATACATACATACATACATACATACATACGTACATACATACATACATACATACGTACATACATACATACGTACATACATACATTGTCCATTGTCTCCATTGGCACCTTTCCGTCTTGACAGACGATAGTTTGGTACATTGTGCTGCAAAAAGGCTTAATAACTGTCATATGGCAATAACTACGATCCATGGCGGTGGCGAGTGTGGCTGGTAAGGCCAATTCTTGCTGCAAATGTTTACCCACAGTAGGTGCATGTGAAAACATGGTCATTTCCACCATTTTGCACCATCTTACGTCTCTCACGCTCTGTGTGTGCTTTATCTGCAATCATTTTCTCCTTTGTCTTTATTCCATTTCTGATAGTTGCCCTCCATGCAACACGTTCAGCGGCGACGTGCTCCCATTGTGCATTATCAATGCCTGTATCAATCATGTCCCGCTTACACACATCTTTGTATCGTAGTAGAGGCCGACCCTGAGATCTCCTACCCGTCTGTAATTCACCAAAAAAGATGTCCTTTGGTATTCTACCATCATCCATCCTCCTAACGTGTCCTATCCATCTAAGTCTACGAAGACTGAGCATGGAATACACCGTCACACAACCTGATCTTTCCAATACTTCAGTATTTGTGATTTTGTCTTGCCACTTAATACCAAGTATTCTTCGCAGACACCGCATATGAAAGCTGTTTAAACGTTTCTCTTGGCGTGAGTAAGTTGTCCAGGTTTCACTGCCATAAAGAAGAGTACTAAGGACACAGGCTTGGTAGACGAGGACTTTTGTTTTGGCAGTAAGCTTCCTGTTCTCCCAGACTCTTTTTGCTAACATGTTCATTGTTGTTGCTGCCTTGCCAATCCTGATGTTGATTTCCTGATCGAGGGATAATTTGCTATTTACCTCTGATCCAAGATATGTAAAATGGTCTACTATCTCCAGTTCGGCGTCGTCAATAAAGATTGATGGTACACCATGTGCACCTTGTGACATAATCTGTGTCTTCTTTTTGTTAATTGTTAAACCAAATTCAGAACAAGCATTGGAGAATGCAGATAGTAGATGTTGTAATTCTTCCTCAGAGTGGGTCGTAATCGCAGCATCATCCGCAAAAAGCAACTCTCTGATTAGTACCCTGCTAATTTTGGTCTTGGCCTTCAATCTCTGAGCATTATAGAGGCCACCATCTGAGCGTGAGTGAATGTATATACCGTCATCCTGATCACGAAAGGCATATTTCAGTAGAAGTGAAAAGTATATCCCAAAGAGGGTGGGGGCTAGTACACAACCTTGCTTAACTCCACTCTTGATTTCAAACTCTTCTGAAGTTGAGCCATCAAACTTGATTATACCCTTCATGCCTGTGTGGAACGATTCCACAATGGACAGAAGAGTTGGTGGACAGCCAATCTTCTTTAGTGCTTTGAACAGACCCTCACGACTGACCAAATCGAATGCCTTTGTGAGGTCGATGAAGGCAATAAACAGTGGCTGATTTTGTTCCCGGCATTTTTCTTGCATCTGTCGCAATGAGAATATCATATCAATGGTAGACCGGTTCTGACGGAAGCCGCACTGTGATTCGGGGTAGACTTGATCTCCCAGGACTTGAAGTCTGCGCAGGACAATTCTGGCAAATACTTTCC
>JACEFZ010015625.1:40000-91015 GCA_014155875.1 Cepaea nemoralis
GATTGAAACTATGGTCACTAAAGAGGTATCTTTGATTGAAAACCATGTAATTAAATAGGTTTCGTTGATTGAGCAAAACCTGTGTAATCAAAGGGGTTTCTTTGATTTGGTAAAACTTGTGTAACAGAAGAGGTTTCTATGTTTGGATTAATTCAGTGTAACTTAAAGAGGTTTATGTGCTTGGATTAATTCAGTGTAACTAAAGAGGTTTATGTGCTTGGATTAATTCAATGTAACTGAAGAGGTTTATGTGCTTGGATTAAATCGGTGTAACTAAAGAGGTTTATGTGCTTGGATTAATCGGTGTAACTAAAGAGGTTTATGTGCTTGGATTAAATCGGTGTAACTAAAGAGGTTTATGTGCTTGGATTAAATCGGTGTAACAAAAGAGGTTTATGTGCTTGGATTAAATCAATGTAACTAAAGAGGCTTATGTGCTTGGATTAAATCAATGTAACTAAAGAGGTTTATGTGCTTGGATTAAATCAATGTAACTAAAGAGGTTTATGTGCTTGGATTAAATCGGTGTAACTAAAGAGGTTTATGTGCTTGGATTAAATCGGTGTAACTAAAGAGGTTTATGTGCTTGGATTAAATCGGTGTAACTAAAGAGGTTTATGTGCTTGGATTAAATCGGTGTAACTAAAGAGGTTTATGTGCTTGGATTAAATCAATGTAACTAAAGAGGCTTATGTGCTTGGATTAAATCAATGTAACTAAAGAAGTTTCTGTGATTATATTATATCAGTGTAACTAAAGAGGTTTATTTAAGTGGGTGAAACCTGATTAACTATAGCGTTTTCGCTGATTGCATAAAACTAGTGTAAGTAAATTGAAGCTTCTTGGATTGTGTGATTGAGTGAGTGACTGATTGATTTTTCTTTGTTATTTCATATTCTACACTACTTCTTTCTTTTGTTTTTATATTTTGAAGAACACTTTTGTGTTCAGAGACCCTGCTTTTAAGTGTGCGCCTTGTTTCAGCAAGGCGAGGAGGACATGAAATAAACAACATCTTGATATCAATCAGATTCTTGTTTTGTCGTTCGTTTTTTTTTTTTTTTTTGGTTGCATATCCCTTACAGGACGTTGCAGTCGACATCGGCATTTTCCAGCTGCTGTTGATGTACTAGGCAAGATTACGCTCAGTAGTTTGCCTTCGTTTTCTGAGCGACCGGCTCACATAAGTTACCAGCGCGGCTCGAACCGCTGCCGGTTCGGGTGCAGCTGCGTTACTCACGAGAATATACGGGGTTACGGCGAAAGCCCTAAAACACTTCGCTAGGGAGACCGACTGTTCCTTAGGTCTTTGTTATTAAATGTTTACACTTTGTTATTTTATTAACTGCACTTCTAACACAGTGGCATTGTGTTCGATCCTCAATTTTGACAATGATCAAATTATAATATTTTTTACTAGCTCTGAGGCTGAGGAAATTGGCATCTTAGATTTCTTTGGGAAACTAAAAACCTTGCCGTAATGCGTATTACATAATTACATGGAGAAACATGGTTGCGAGGCTTCTATGTCGCCTTAGGGTCAGCCATTACCTTGCTCGCTCCCGTCATAGGGCTGGAATTTTGTCAAACAAAATGTATTGGTTTCTTATATCAAACACCTCCCCTGAACGCTTGAATAGTGTGCTCGGATAACTAACCTTCTCGGATGAGACTGAAAATAGGAGATCCGGCTTTCAATCTGCACAGGGTCAAATTCTCCCATAAGATAGGACTCGTATAGGGTAGGCCGTAAACCGGCCGCTCTGGCAATTGTTAGAAGAAACAAAACCCCATACTCACCGGTAAAATTTGTTTCCCTGGGTGGAATCTGTTAATCTGTCAAATACCAAAGTCGGAGGAAATGACTCTTCGCCCTTTGCTTACAGAGGAAGAATACTAACTGTGATGCATTCTCGAAGAAGAAACAATGAAGAATAGGAAGAAGCAGAAAGAGATGAAAGACGGAGGACGAGAAGGAAGGAGGTGAAAGAGAGAGTAGAGCAACAGCAACTACAGCAGGGGTTGCAACAGTTATCCCTGTGTGCATTAACATCATGGATATTATGGAACTAACACAATATCCCCATTAAATCTCACTAGCATATAAATAACTGTTACAACTTGTCTACTGCTGCTGCTTCTATTGTTGCTGCTGCTACTACTACTACTACTACTACTACTACTACTACTACTACTACTACTACTACTACTACTACTACTACTACAACCACTTCTATTACTAATGCTTATATTTTTTTTATAAATTAGTACTATTGGAATATAATTAAGTAGATTAACTCCGATAAACATTGGGAAATGCAACGGGGGAGCAGTAAAATAGCCTGCCAAGAACTTTATCAAAAATGTTGGAAAACTGTGCAATGGAAAGCTCCCATCAGCAAATAACATCAAACATCAGCAGACGACATCAAACATCAGCAAATAACATCAATTATTAGCAAACAGCGTAAACATCATCGACCATCAGCAGACAACATCACACAGTAAACACATCAAATATCACCAGATAAAATCAAATATCCGCAAACAACATCAAACTTCAGCAACCACACCATCAAAGATAAACAATCGAGATCATTTAAATGATCAGAAAACATCACATATCAGAGAACAACATCAAACATCAGAAAGCAACATCAAATATCAGCAGGTAAAAATCAAACATCAGTAGACAATATAGCATGCGGCGAACAACATCAAAGTAACATAAAACATCATAAGATAACACCAAACATCAACAAATAACATCAAAGATCATCAGATAACATCAAACATCAACAAATAACATCAAACATCAGCAGATAACACAAAACATCAACAAATATCATCAAACATCAGCAGATAACGCCAAACAATAGTAGACAACATAAACATCTCCAAGTTTTAAAAAAGATATTTAATCCTTTACAGGACGTCGCAGTCAACCCCAGCATTTTTGGTTGTTTGTGATTTCTTGGCAAGTTAACGTTCAGTAGTTTGCCATTGCTTTCTGAGCGACCATCACCTATACCATTTCGTAAAAAAGAAAAACAACGTAAGGCGGTCTGCTACCAAATAGCATGCAGCTGTGTTTCAAACGTCATATGCGGGTTTACGAACTGCGTGCGAAACTCTTCGCCACGGAGCCGGTAAACATCACCATAGAATTACAAATATCAACAAACAGCATCGAATATCAGCACAAAAACATCAAATATTAGCAAATAACTTCAAACATCAGCAAACAACATTGAACATCAGCACATACAAAACACTAAACATTAGCAGACAAAATCAAATATCTGTAGAGAATTGTAAATCAAATAGCATGCAACAGCAATCAATAAGCAAACATCGGCAGACAAATGCAAACAACAGCAAACTATTAGCAGACACAGCGAACAACAATCGTCAACAGCATATTGCAGGAAACATTGGCCGATAATAGCAAACATCAGCTAGCCTCATCAAACATCATTAAACATATGTAAATAACAGCAAACCAGTAGCAATTATCTACAAACATAGGTAAGTATGGGATTTCGTCAGGCTGTGGGTGCCGGGTTAAGGACGCTATTCGTAATCCAGCATACAGCGTTCGAAACACAGCAACTGGCGATTTGGCAGGAGACCGCCTTGCGTTGGTTTTTATACAATAGTACGTGTGCCGATCGTTCAGAATGTAATTGCAAAGTGCTGGACCTAAATTGTCAAGAAATCACAAACAGCTAAATCATGCTGACGTTGACTGCAACGTCATGTAAAGAATATGCAACTAACTAACCAACAGACTAAGCTGTTTAAGTTTAGTTGTTTTTTGTTTTTTTTCATATCCTTTACAGGACATCGCTGTCAACACCAGCATCTTTCAGCTGTATGTTGATTTCTTGGCAAGATTACGCTCAGTAGTTTGCCATTGCTTTCTGTGCGGCCGACTCACATACCCCGTAAGTTACCGATGCGATTCGAACCACTGCTGATTCTCACCGTCATCACGTTACCTACGAGAGTATGCGAGATTACGAATAAAAGTCATAACCTCTAAGCTACAAAGCCGGCTTAAGTTTAGTAACTACACTAAAATGAACAGCGCACATCTGACACTTGGTGGTGGAATGGATAAGTATCAGCAGTTTTCCTGGGCTCCTTCTTTCAAAATGGCGTCGGGTCAGTTGACTCTACTGCATGAACATCGAGTTTGGAGGAAATTGTTGGTGAAATAAAGTTCAAAACCCGCTAAAATTCATCATCGACTGTCATTTGTGTTTGGAGAACAGACTGTCGTAAGTTCATCAGTGTTTGAATGGTGTAAACGCTTTCGTGAAGGTCATGAATCCCTCCAGGAAGAGCCCCGTGAAGGTCAACCGAAAAGTGTCTTTATTCAACTCGACAACGTGAGACCCCATACAGCGGCTAAACCTAACGCAATTATTGACTGGCTGAATTGATATGTACTAACACACCCGCCTTACAGTCCTGACTTGGCTTCGGGTGATTTTCACTTTTTTGACTCACCGAAACAGCATCTCGCAGGACAAAAGTTTGACACGCATGGCGAAGTGAGTCAGGTAGTTATCCAATGGCACAGGGGCAAGCCAAAAGAATGCTATACTGAGGGAATACAGAAGCTGGTAGCTCTATTGGGCAGTTGGCAGGTGACTACGTAAAAATCATATAGGTAATTTCAATTTATCTGTCATAGTTATTGAGAGATTCCATCGGTCCGGATACTTACTTGACGACCAAGTCTTGGAGTTTGTGATGTGCTGTCTGCGGTGCCAATCCACATGTGAAAATAACTGACTTGTCAATTATAAATTATGTTTGCATGTGGTTGCTTAAACGCCTGTGCCCGGTTTGAGGCACATGATAATGATTTACTCTAGTCTGTCCATAACATGATAGTTGTGATGGAGTTGATGGGTTTTAAGGTCACAAGTTGTATCCTCTGCTTTCCTCTTGCGTTCTTGCCTTTCCAGTTCAAGACTTCTGGATACGAATAATTTCTCAATCTAACCTTACATTTGTAGCTAGACACTATCTATAATTATTAAAGGATCTTATGTCAGTTAAACAGTTTGCATATCCTTTACAGGGCATTGCTGTCAACATCAGCTGATTGTTGATTTCTTGGCAAGATTACGCTCAGTAGTTTGCCGTTGCTTTCTGCGAGGCTGGCTCACATACCCCGTAAGTTACCGACGCGATTCGAACCACTGCTGATTCTCACCGTCGTCACGTTACTTACGAGAGTATACGCGATTACGGACAAAAGTTGCTAACCTCTAGGCCAGGAAGCCGGCAGTTAAACAGTACATACAAACAAACCTATGGGACCATTTTCCACGCCTTAAAGCTTTGGGTATATGGTGCTGGCCTCATATTTGTATAGCTGACTAGCTACTCGACATGTGACCTGGTGAATAAAACACCGGCCGCCTTCTTCTCAGAGAGTTGCCTGGATCCAAATTTGGCTGGGTCGCTCAGGATCCGTGTCAGTTAAAGATAATCCCCGCCACCATTGGGATTCGAATACCTGACCATCGGACATAATTTCTGAAAACGAACAAAGACATTATGGCTATTTGCAAATATTTAATATTAGAATACAGAACAAATATAAATACACGTAGATAACACAGACTATTAAGAAAATGTGACATGTATCATTGAACAAAAATTTAGAAGAAATTGTAGCCGTATCAATGAAACTGTTAAAGTAAATTTTAAAACATGTAATACATTACACTCTGCACTTCGTGCATTAAATAGAAAATGACACGAAGATAATGAAGAACATATTAAGCTGATTGTTTTAAACGGGAACTCATTTACAGAAGGTGCCAGGCTAGTACGACGGACAGAACGCTCGCCCGTCAGCTGGTAGTCGTGTGTTTGAATCCCCAAAGAGACAGAATGTTGATGTGCCAGGCTGCCAGGTCGTAAGTAAGTAAGGGACCCTTGCACATGTCGTAAGGTGCATTGAGCATGCGGAGCTAGACCCGTAAGTTGATACACCAATCAGCACTCGGTATACGGAGCTAGACCAGTACTTTGATACACCAATCAGCACTCGGTGTACGGTGTTAGACCCATACTTTGATACACCAATCAGCACTCGGTGTACGGTGCTAGACCCGTACTTGGCTACACCAATCAGCACTCGGTGTACGGTGCTAGACCCATACTTTGATATACCAATCAGCACTCGGTATACGGTGCTAGACCCATACTTTGATATACCAATCAGCACTCGGTATACGGTGCTAGACCCATACTTTGATACACCAATCAGCACTCCGTGTACGGTGTTAGACCCATACTTTGATACACCAATCAGCACTCGGTGTACGGTGCTAGACCCGTACTTTGGCTACACCAGTCAGCACTCGGTATACGGTGCTAGACCCATACTTGATATCACCAATCAGCACTCGGTATAACGGTGCTAGACCCATACTTTGATCCAATCAGCCCGGGGTTTAAGACCAGGGATGGAGTTATTGCCTCCCCATAGCACAAACCCCTGGGCTAAAAAAAGAAACCATGTTGTTGCCCATGCAGCATGATCCCTCTCTCGGCCTGCCTAGTTCACTCCAGAGGAAAGGTAACACCTATACATCTGGAACAAGACAAGCTGCAAAGCTGCCGGATCAGCAAAGCAATGCTCTAACTGTCCGCCTGTCGGAGCTTCGATCCTAGACCAGCGCCAACCAAGGCTTAGGGCCTGGTCTGCCCTGCCATGACTATTTTGTCTTTAGGCTTGCATTTCCTCGCACCAGGGTAAGGCTTGTACCCCCCAATTGCGCTCTTCCGCCCGAAGCAGTTGGCACAATGTGGGGTGTCGGTTTTGGTAAGCGCCGCCCAACGTTCGGCGCTAGACAGAAAGCGGTAGTACCGTCTACTGTCATACGGTAGCTCAGTCATATCTGACTAAGACCTGACCCCAAACATACATACATACTACATACATAAAACATACTACATACTACTACATACATACTACATACATACTACATACATCAACATACATGCATGCATGAAATGCATGCATGCATGCATGCATGCATACATACATACTACATACAAAACATACAACATAATACAACATACATACAACATACATAATACATAATATATACATAATACTTTACAAATGCATACATACATACATAAAACATACATACATACATCCCTACAAACATAAAATACATACATACAAAAAATACATACATACATACATACATACATAAAACACACACATACATACATACATACATACATACATACATACATACATACATACATACATACATACACATCCCCTTTTTATATATATATATATATATATATTATATTGTGTGTGTGTGTTGTGTGTGTGTGTGTGTGCGTGCGTGCGTGTGTGTGTTTTTGTGTTTTGTGTGTGTGTGTGTGGTGTGTGTGTGTGCTTTGACACATGTCTCTGTTTATAGCATATGATTAATGTACTGATATTTGTTTCTGTTGATGGTAAATTAAAAATTGTAATCGAGGACTAATGAAATTTTATCTTTATATTGTTATCAGATAGGCATATTCACTTCTTTTTTTTATTGTTTTGTTTCTTTTTTATGGCCCACGCCACGTTGGTGATCATGACTGGACACAGTCTCCTGTTTTGTGTGCTGTTAATCATTTCTAATACTGATGTGTCTCCGTGCCATGATATCAGAACGTCCAGCACCTCGTCTCTTGTTCTCCCCCTGGCTCTCCTCAACGCTCCCCCCCCCAAAACTTTCCCATTGCGACGATCTGCTCTAGTTTTCCTCTTCTCATGACATGCGCAAAAAAAGTGGAATGCCTTTGTCTTTTACGGCAGCGGGGAAAAGTCAAGCTGACCCAAGGCGACATCAAAAAGTCTCTCAAAAACCGTGTGTGCATGTATTAGTTAGTTAGTTAGTTAGTTAGTTAGTTAGTTTTAGTTAGTTAGTTATTTTGTTTGTTAGTTAGATAATCAATCAGTCGGTCGGTGGGTCTGTCGGACGGTGGGTCGGTCGGACGGTCGGTGGGTTTCGGTCGTCGGTCGGTCTTAGTTAGTTATTTTTATTTTTAGTTAGTTAGTTAATTAGTTAGTTAGTTAGTTAGTTAGTTAGTTAGTTAGTTAGTTATTTTTAGTTAGTTAGTCGACAGATCATCCTATTGCACATCTAAGAATTCAGTCCATTAGTGCTCGGATCCCCTCCTGAGTAAATTCCACAGCGTGTAGCGGCTAACGACATCAGTTCTGTGTTGGTTTAAAAAATCTTCTTTGCCCTCCCGCGTTGTGTTCTTGTTTGGCCACACCTTTTTTAATTTGCTGTTCTCGCATCCTCACCATGGTTGCAGATTCACAGTCTCATTTGGGTTTCTCGCAAACGACTTACTTCTCGTTGGGGCCTTAAGAATATCAGCCTTGTCCAGGGCTCGTCCGCCTTACACAGTAACCTTACCCGCAAGCTTGTTAGTCTGCTCATTTCCTTGTATACCCGCATCCCCTGGCACGAAAATGAAAATAATCTTGCCAGCCAAGACCACGCCAGAGACAGAAAACCACTCTCTTTTAATCCATCCAAAGAGGTGATGAAGTAAACTTTACATCACCGCCTTTAGTATCGTCCTAGATAACTCCCGTTCTCTTTCTATCCGCCCAGGGTATTCTCATCATTCTTCTCTAACACCATATATCTGAAGCTCCTACATAATTCCTAACGTGTCTGCTCCTTGTCCATGATGAGCTTCCGTAAATCGTGACTGGCTCAGCAGAGCTCATTAGAACTCTTTTCCTCTCCTTGATTTACAAAGATACAATGCAGAGAATTATTTACTAAGATACAATGAATAGAAAATATTCATCTAGCGAAAAAAATATTGTTTGCTCTTCTACATTTAACTTCCTTAATACATCTTCCATCTTGTCTATTTCAAATATGTATGTTATTTTGTTTATTTTGGGTATAGAAATACTGGGGTTTTTTTTGTCAGCGGAACATATAATTATGTTAATTCCTTTGTAACTTAAAATTAATTGAATAAAAGATATTTACAAACAGCAGCTAAAAATTACAAATAAAAACGCAGACACGCATAAGTAGGACACATCAATAAACCCCCAGGGTACATTTATGTTCCCATCAACACTTAGTCTTGTCCAGTTTTCATTGCTAAAAGTTTTACCGCAGTTAAGCCCATAGCACTGATATAAGTGAATAAGTGGAGTCTGTTAAGTTAAAAAACTACATTTGTTGTTTTAGGATAAAGAAAGTGAGATGTTAAAAAGCACTGGCCGGGAAGAAGAGGATGCTATGGATTTTTGAAACGTGTAACATATTTTAAACATACAAGAAATAAAAGTAACTAAAGCGATCCCTTTGAGTGAAACTATTGTAACTAAAGATTTTTGTTTTGATTGAGTGAAATCATTGCAAAAAAAAATGTCCCTATGATTGATTGAAACCTGTGTAATTGAGTGAAACTTTATAAAAACACAAGCTTTCCTTGATTACGTGAAACTGTTGTATCTAACGAGCTTTCTATGATTGAGAAAATTTATTGTAACTAAAGGTTTCTGTGATTGAGTGAAACCATTTCGCTAAAGTGGGTTTCTATGATTGAGTGAAGCCAGCGTAATTGAAGATTTTTTTTGATTGTAACAAAATATTTTTTTTGTTGTTTTGATTGCATTTTTTGCTTTGATATTTTAAACATACAAGAAATAAAAGTAACTAAAGCGATGCCTTTGAGTGAAACTATTGTAACTAAAGATTTTTTGTTTGAGTGAAATCATTGCAACAAAAAATGTCCCTATGATTGATTAAAACCTTTTAATTGAGTGAAACTATTATAACAAACAAGCTTTCCTTGATTACGTGAAACTGTTGTATCTAACGAGCTTTCTATGATTGAGCAAATTTTTTGTAACAAAAGGGTTTTTCTGTGATTGAGTGAAACCAGTTTCGCTAAAGTGGGTTCTATTTTGAGTGAAGCCAGCGTAATTAAAGATTTTTTTTGATTGTAACTAAATATTTTATTTGTTTTTTTGATTGCATAAAATCCAATGTAACTAAGTAGCTTTTTTTGATTGATTGAAACTATGGTCACTAAAGAGGTATCTTTGATTAAAAACCCTGAAATTTAAAATAGGTTTCGTTGTTTGAGCAAAACCTGTGAAATAAAAGGGGGTTTCTTTGATTGGTAAAACTTGTGTAACAAAAAGGGGTTTTTCTATGTTTGGATTAATTCAGTGTAACTAAAGAGGTTTATGTGTTTGGGATTAATTCAGTGTAACTAAAGAGGTTTATGTGCTTGGATTAATTCAATGTAACTGAAGAGGTTTATGTGCTTGGATTAAATCGGTGTAACTAAAGAGGTTTATGTGCTTGGTTTAAAATGGGTGTAACTAAGAGGTTTATGTGTTTGGGATTAAATCGGTGTAACTAAAGGGGTTTTATGTGCTTGGATTAAATCGGTGTAACAAAAGGGGTTTATGTGCTTGGATTAAATCAATGTAACAAAAGAGGCTTATGTGCTTGGATTAAATCAATGTAACTAAAGAGGTTTATGTGCTTGGATTAAATCAATGTAACTAAAGAGGTTTATGTGCTTGGATTAAATGGGTGTAACTAAAGGGGTTTTATGTGCTTGGATTAAATGGGTTTAACTAAAGAGGTTTATGTGCTTGGATTAAATCGGTGTAACTAAAGGGGTTTTTATGTGCTTGGATTAAATCGGTGTAACTAAAGAGGTTTATGTGCTTGGATTAAATCAATGTAACTAAAGGGGCTTATGTGCTTGGATTAAATAAATGTAACTAAAAAAAGGGTTTCTGTGATTATATTATATCAGTGTAACTAAAGAGGTTTATTTAAGTGGGTGAAACCTGATTAACTATAGCGTTTTCGCTGATTGCAAAAAACTAGTGTAAGTAAATTGAAAGCTTCTTGGATTGTGTGATTGAGTGAGTGACTGATTGATTTTTCTTTGTTATTTCATATTCTACACTACTTCTTTCTTTTGTTTTTATTTTTTGAAGAACACTTTTGTGTTCAGAGACCCTGCTTTTAAGTGTGCGCCTTGTTTCAGCAAGGCGAGGAGGACATGAAATAAACAACATCTTGATATCAATCAGATTCTTGTTTTGTCGTTCGTTTTTTTTTTTTTTTTTTTTTTGGTTGCATACCCCTTACAGGACGTTGCAGTCGACATCGGCATTTTTCCAGCTGCTGTTGATGTACTAGGAAGATTACGCTCAGTAGTTTGCCTTCGTTTTCTGAGCGACCGGCTCACATAAGTTACCAGCGCGGCTCGAACCGCTGCCGGTTCGGGTGCAGCTGCGTTACTCACGAGAATATACGGGGTTAGGGCGAAAGCCCTAAAACACTTCGCTAGGGAGACCGACTGTTCCTTAGGTCTTTGTTATTAAATGTTTACCCCTTTGTTTTTTTATTAACTGCATTTCTAACACAGTGGCATTGTGTTCGATCCTCAATTTTGACAATGATAAAATTATAATATTTTTTACTAGCTCTGAGGCTGGGGGAAATTGGCATCTTAGATTTCTTTGGGAAACTAAAAGCCATGCCGTAATGCGTATTACATAATTACATGGAGAAACATGGTTGCGAGGCTTCTATGTCGCCTTAGGGTCAGCCATTACCTTGCTCGCTCCCGACATAGGGCTGGAATTTCGTCAAAAAAAATGTATTGGTTTCTTATATCAAACACCTCCCCTGAACGCTTGAATAGTGTGCTCGGATAACTAACCTTCTAGGATGAGACTGAAAATAGGAGATCCGGCTTTCAATCTGCACAGGGTCAAATTCTCCCATAAGATAGGACTCGTATAGGGTAGGCCGTAAACCGGCCCGCTCTGGCACTTGTTAGAAGAAACAAAACCCCATACTCACCGGTAAAATTTGTTTCCCTGGGTGGAATCTGTTAATCTGTCAAATACCAAAGTCGGAGGAAATGTCTCTTCGCTTTCAGAGGTAGAATACTAGCTGTAATGCATTCTCGAAGGAGAAACAAAGAAGAATAGGAAGAAGTAGAAAGAGATGAAAGACGGAGGACGAAAAGGGAGGGAGGTAAAAAGAGAGAGTAGAGCAACAGCAACTACAGCAGCGGTTGCAACAGTTATCCCTGTGTGCATTAACATCATGGATATTATGGAACTAACACAATATCCCCATTAAATCTCACTAGCATATAAATAACTGTTACAACTTGTCTATTGCTGCTGCTTCTATTGTTGCTGCTGCTGCTGCTACTACTACTACCACCACTTCTATTACTAATGCTTATATTTTTTATATATTAGTTTATTAGTGGAATATAATTAAGTAGATTAACTCCGATAAACATTGGGAAATGCCACAAGGGCGAGGGCGGTGGGGGAGCAGTAAAATAGCCTGCCGAGAACCCGATCAAAAATGTTGGAAAACTGTGCAAGGAAAAGCTGCCGTCAGCAAATAACATCAAACATCAGCAAATAACATCAATTATTAGCAAACAGCATAAACAACATAAACATCATCGACCATCAGCAGACAACATCACACAGCAAACACATCAAATATCACAAGATAAAATCAAATATCCACAAACAACATCAAACGGCAGCAAACACACTATCAAAGATAAACAATCGAGATCATCTAAATTATCAGAAAACATCACATATCAGAGAACAACATCAAACATCAGAAAGCAACATCAAAAATCAGCAGATAAAAACCAAACATCAGTAGGCAATATAGCATGCGGCCAACAACTTCAAAGTAACATCAAACATCATCAGATAACACCAAACATCAAATAACATCACACATCATCAGATAACATCAAACATCAACAAATAACATCAAACATCAGCAGATAACACAAAACATCAACAAATAACTTCAAACATCAGCAGATAACGCCAAACATTAGTAGACAACATAAACATCTCCAAGTGTTAAAAAAAGATATTTAGTCCTTTACAGGACGTCGCAGTCAAACCCAGCATTTTTGGTTGTTTATGATTTCTTAGCAAGTTTACGTACAATAGTTTGCCATTGCTTTATGAGCGACCGGCATCCGTACAATTTCGTAAAAAAGAAAAACATCGTAAGGCGGTCTGCTACCAAATCGCACGCAGCTGTGTTTCAAATTCGATATGCAGGTTTACGAACTGCGTCCGAAACTCTTCACCACGGAGCGGGTAAACATCACCATAGAATTACAAATATCAACAAACAGCATCGAATATCAGCACAAAAACATCAAATATTAGCAAATAACTTCAAACATCAGCAAACAACATTGAACATCAGCACATACAAAACACTAAACATTAGCAGACAAAATCAAATATCTGTAGAGAATTGTAAATCAAATAGCATGCAACAGCAATCAATAAGCAAACATCGGCAGACAAATGCAAACAACAGCAAACTATTAGCAGACACAGCGAACAACAATCGTCAACAGCATATTGCAGGAAACATTTGGGCCCATAATAGCAAACATCAGCTAGCCTCATCAAACATCATTAAACATATGTAAATAACAGCAAAACCCGTAGCAATTATCTACAAACATAGGTAAGTATGGGATTTCGTCAGGCTGTGGGGGCCGGGTTAAGGACGCTATTCGTAATCCAGCATACAGCGTTCGAAAACAGCAACTGGCGATTTGGCAGGAGACCGCCTTGCGTTGGTTTTTATACAATAGTACGTGTGCCGATCGTTCAGAATGTAATTGCAAAGTGCTGGACCTAAATTGTCAAGAAATCCAAACAGCTAAATCATGCTGACGTTGACTGCAACGTCATGTAAAGAATATGCAACTAACTAACCAACAGACTAAAGCTGTTTAAGTTTAGTTGTTTTTTGTTTTTTTCATATCCTTTACAGGACATCGCTGTCAACACCAGCATCTTTCAGCTGTATGTTGATTTCTTGGCAAGATTACGCTCAGTAGTTTGCCATTGCTTTCTGTGCGGCCGACTCACATACCCCGTAAGTTACCGATGCGATTCGAACCACTGCTGATTCTCACCGTCATCACGTTACCTACGAGAGTATGCGAGATTACGAATAAAAGTCATAACCTCTAAGCTACAAAGCCGGCTTAAGTTTAGTAACTACACTAAAATGAACAGCGCACATCTGACACTTGGTGGTGGAATGGATAAGTATCAGCAGTTTTCCTGGGCTCCTTCTTTCAAAATGGCGTCGGGTCAGTTGACTCTACTGCATGAACATCGAGTTTGGAGGAAATTGTTGGTGAAATAAAGTTCAAAACCCGCTAAAATTCATCATCGACTGTCATTTGTGTTTGGAGAACAGACTGTCGTAAGTTCATCAGTGTTTGAATGGTGTAAACGCTTTCGTGAAGGTCATGAATTCCCTCCAGGAAGAGCCCGTGAAGGTCAACCGAAAAGTGTCTTTATTCAACTCGACAACGTGAGACCCCATACAGCGGCTAAACCTAACGCAATTATTGACTGGCTGAATTGATATGTACTAACACACCCGCCTTACAGTCCTGACTTGGCTTTCGGGTGATTTTCACTTTTTTGGACTCACCGAAACAGCATCTCGCAGGACAAAAGTTTGACACGCATGGCGAAGTGAGTCAGGTAGTTATCCAATGGCACAGGGGCAAGCCAAAAGAATGCTATACTGAGGGAATACAGAAGCTGGTAGCTCTATTGGGCAGTGGCAGGTGACTACGTAAAAAATCATATAGGTAATTTCAATTTATCTGTCATAGTTATTGAGAGATTCCATCGGTCCGGATACTTACTTGACGACCAAGTCTTGGAGTTTGTGATGTGCTGTCTGCGGTGCCAATCCACATGTGAAAATAACTGACTTGTCAATTATAAATTATGTTTGCATGTGGTTGCTTAAACGCCTGTGCCCGGTTTGAGGCACATGATAATGATTTACTCTAGTCTGTCCATAACATGATAGTTGTGATGGAGTTGATGGGTTTTAAGGTCACAAGTTGTATCCTCTGCTTTCCTCTTGCGTTCTTGCCTTTCCAGTTCAAGACTTCTGGATACGAATAATTTCTCAATCTAACCTTACATTTGTAGCTAGACACTATCTATAATTATTAAAGGATCTTATGTCAGTTAAACAGTTTGCATATCCTTTACAGGGCATTGCTGTCAACATCAGCTGATTGTTGATTTCTTGGCAAGATTACGCTCAGTAGTTTGCCGTTGCTTTCTGCGAGGCTGGCTCACATACCCCGTAAGTTACCGACGCGATTCGAACCACTGCTGATTCTCACCGTCGTCACGTTACTTACGAGAGTATACGCGATTACGGACAAAAGTTGCTAACCTCTAGGCCAGGAAGCCGGCAGTTAAACAGTACATACAAACAAAACTATGGGATCATTTTCCACGCCTTAAAGCTTTGGGTATATGGTGCTGGCCTCATATTTGTATAGCTGACTAGCTACTCGATATGTGACGTGGTGAATATAACACCGGCCGCCTTCTTCTCAGAGAGTTGCCTGGAACCAAGTTCGGCTGGGTCGCTCAGGATCCGTGTCAGTTAAAGATAATCCCCGCCATCATTGGGATTCGAATACCTGACCATCGGACATAATTTCTGAAAACGAACAAAGACATTATGGCTATTTGCAAATATTTAATATTAGAATACAGAACAAATGTAAATCCATGTAGATACCACAGACTATTAAGAAAATGTGACATGAATCATTGAACAAACATTTAGAAGAAATTGTAGCCGTATCAATGAAACTGTTAAAGTAAATTTTAAAATATGTAATACATTACACTCTGCACTTCGCGCATTAAATAGAAAATGACACGAAGATAATGAAGAACATATTAAGCTGTATGTTTTAAACGGGATATCATATACAGAAGGTGCCAGGCTAGTACGACGGACAGAACGCTCGCCCGTCAGCTGGTGGTCGTGTGTTTGAATCCCCAAAGAGACAGAATGTTGATGTGCCAGGCTGCCAGGTCGTAAGTAAGTAAGGGACCCTTGCACATGTCGTAAGGTGCATTGAGCTTACGGTGCTAGACCCGTACTTTGATACACCAATCAGCACTCGGTATACGGTGCTAGACCCATACTTTGATACACCAATCAGCACTCGGTATACGGTGCTAGACCCATACTTTGATACACCAATCAGCACTCGGTATACGGTGCTAGACCTGTACTTTGATACACCAATCAGCACTGGGTATACGGTGGTAGACCCGTACTTTGATACACCAATCAGCACTCGTTGTACGGTGCTAGACCCATACTTTGATGCACCAATCAGCACTCGGTTTACGGTGCTAGACCCATACTTTGATACACCAATCAGCACTCGGTTTACGGTGCTAGACCCATGTACTTTGATACACCAATCAGCACTGGGTATACGGTGCTAGACCCGTACTTTGGATACACCAATCAGCACTCGGTATACGGTGCTAGACCCATACTTTGATACACCAATCAGCACTCGGTATACGGTGCTAGACCCATACTTTGATACACCAATCAGCACTCGGTATACGGTGCTAGACCCTACTTTGCTACACCAATCAGCACTCGGTATACGGTGCTAGACCCGTACTTTGATACACCAATCAGCACTCGGTATACGGTGCTAGACCCAGTACTTTGATACACCAATCAGCACTCGGTTATACGGTGCTAGACCCATACTTTGATACACCAATCAGCACTGGGTATACGGTGCTAGACCCTGTACTTTGATACACCAATCAGCACTCGGTATACGGTGCTAGACCCATACTTTGATACACCAATCAGCACTCGGTATACGGTGCTAGACCCATACTTTGATACACCAATCAGCACTCGGTATACGGTGCTAGACCCATACTTTGATACACCAATCAGCACTCGGTATACGGTGCTAGACCCATACTTTGATACACCAATCAGCACTCGGTATACGGTGCTAGACCCATACTTTGATACACCAATCAGCACTCGGTATACGGTGCTAGACCCATACTTTGATACACCAATCAGCACTCGGTATACGGTGCTAGACCCGTACTTGGCTACACCAATCAGCTCTCGTTGGATCATGTGATGAGTATAACGCCGTCGCCATTACTTCCCAACACATTTTCTGGTACCCACTTTAGGCGGGAAGCCCAGGGACATTTTATAAATAAACCTATTGCGGGTTCTGAACCCTGACCCACTGGACCGGCAGGCGAGCGTCTTCACTTCTCCCAGGTGGGCCATCCTAAAGTGGATACCAGCAACTCCCCTGGGAAGAAGAGGTCAGCGTGGTATTCACCACATGACCGATCAGGTCGGTAGAAATATATGGGATTGGAACCACATACCCAGAGTGGGTCTCAATACATGCCAAACGTGCATGTATATATTTCTTACACAAATACAAAGCGGGAATAGAAACGTCTTGTTAGCTAGACAGACAGGCTACTGTCTGTGGTTAGTGTTTTCATGTGTTCATCTTCAGATAACGTCTGCTGATTATGTTGTTTTGTCCTGGCTATCCTCTTAACCTCGTTTCCGTTCTCTTGGAATCCGCCTATATATGTAACTGTCTTTCCAATATGAACTGCGCCTTCTGCAATATTTTGAGGCATCAGTCCTGGATATCTCAATAGTAAATGTTTCCTGGGATAATTCAGTAAGTAAATGTTGCCTTGACTAATTCAGTAAGTAAAGTAAATGTTTTCCTTGAGTAATTCAGTAAATAAAAGACCTTTCCGGCACCTTGAGGCTTATCGGATACTTGGTGCTAGCCCCATAGTATGTTCATTTCGGCAGGCGTTGATGACGTTGTCAATATCAAGTCGGCCTCCTTCACTTAACACAACATTTTCTAGTACCCGTTATATGCATGGGTCGTCCTCGGAGCCCAGGTCCATCTTAAAAATTAGATGTGAATTCAAATACGTGACTACCGAGTCGCCAGGCAAGCATCTAGCCCATGCAATAAAGGCAACTTCCTAACCCGTTTAGTCCCACTTATAATATCAGTCTAGTTATTGAACCCATGGCAATAGTTAACCTTAAAACGTGTACATTAAAACAATGTCAAACTACTGAACGTAAATTTGCACAGAAATCACGTACAGCCAAAAAAGTGCTGGAGTTGACATCTATGTCCTGTAAAGGATATGCAACTAACTTTAACATTAAAACTCCGAGAGAACACTCTCCAATAAACCTTCACGTCCGTCTCATCATCCTGCATAGCATCTCATCTTGATCCTCTTATACCTTGCGGTGTCGAGGTGAAGTATAAACAGCGTGAGAGTGCCCGTTTATGGACTCGCGAGATTCCCAAGTCCGTTGACAGTTAAATAAGAAATGCTGAATGACTTAGAATATCCATAGTTACAGTTTTACCAAAGATATAATTTGAAAACTATTGTACAGTAATCTCTTTTGAGGAATCAGAATAATGTACATTATCTTCTCTCAGAGAAATCAGAATCATACTGAGAGAGACAGGAGACAATATTATAAGATATTAACGAAATTAATGATGAATAGTGAGAAGGTGTTGAAATGTAATATCTAATAAACCAAAATTCAGCGTTACACGCAATTAATAAAAAGGGATATAGAAGTAAAAACAGATGTTTACTTATGTTACATAGATTGCGCAAGAGTATTAGACACAATTAAACTCAAGAAAGTATAACAAAGTTGGAATGCCAAAATATTTATGGCAATGATAATAGGATTACTAATTTTTTTTTTTTTTTAAAGGACATATACTGGTAACAGCTGACAACTATTAGAATTCAATACTAATTCATTCAGCCAGTTGTATGTCATGTGCTGAACTGCTCACACGTAACAGTCTTTTTAAATCTCGCTCTACAGTAATCTAGATGTCCTGCTGTCGTATATAAATTATCTATACAATCTTGAATATATCTATAAGATACATTGTGATTTTTCTCTATTCCGCCTACCCACTGTACGTCCTTCCATAATTAGCTTTTCTAGACTACCGTGTTTTTTTACGTGGGAGATTCAAATGAAAACCATACATATTTTTATTTCTCTCCCCCCCTCCATCTGTGTGTGTGTGTGTGTGTGTGTGTGTGTGTGTGTGTGTGTGTGTGTGTGTGTGTGTGTGTGTGTGTGACGAGATGAGTCTAGATCACTATGCAAACACCACCACTACTACGTTAGCTGAGTTCCTATTTACATTCAGGATTTAGTACAGCGCCTATATGACTAATAATGACGTCATATTGACGACGCAGACATTTTCTGCACTAAAACTACACACTGCACTATTGGGGACAGCATGTATTTTCACGTCATCTATTCAAATGACGTCACATTCTATTTCCCCTGTCTTCAACCCTTATCGTTAATACCAAGTCTAATGACTGGGGATATATGTCCGTCACTCCCTAGCAACGGGAATACGGCGATACGCTATTAGTACTGCTACACCGGAAATTGTAACTAACGACTTCCGTCCTGTTCAAAACAACCATAGCTGCTATGCTAAGCAGACCTTACATGAAGTGAGCTGCCATATCCATTTGCATCCTTGGTAGATTATACCAAAACAGATCTTAATCGCTGCAATAAGGTTGGCGGAGCCTCGCTGCTGATACTCCCGAAACCTAACTGGTCCGGTTACCGAAACTTAGAGCCACCAACTAGTGCAGACGGAACCTGGAATCCGGAGGAGCATCGTACACCTGTCGAATGCCAGGGTCGACTCCCATACATAATCCAAACGAAAGCCAGCACTATTCCTAACGAGATCAGATTGTCTCAGGTGACTCTGTGTCTACATGTGGTCTGAGTGTGTCACTGTCTGGATGGTGTGAATGATGATATGCTATCTAGCTAAGCATCAGAAAACTTTTTTTTTTTTACCTGTAACATAAATTTTATTGTCCTAGTTCACCAATTGAACGACAATTTTCATTGATTATCTCTTTTATTATTAAAGAGTATTATTGTTTTATACTTGCACCAACGTACTCCACTCGTGATCATTTGAACGCAAGGTGTGCGCGTGAGTGCGTGAAAGTATTTAAAACAGGGGGCTTCATCAATTGACGAAGGATCACCGACAGATAAACTAGACATTCGTGTTAGGTCTTCCTACATACACGAGTGTTCTTCACCTTCTGCCTTTGTCTACCAAGTGAATCCCAATCTCTTCTATCGGGACCATCCCTTTAGACATCCTTATAACGAGCCATAATTTCTAGAGACTGTTCTGCAAATAGTTCAGCAGCAGAAGCGAGAATATATGAGCAATATATTCAAAGATATGGAAACTAATCACCATAAAAACGAATCCAGAAAGTTTTTAAAGAACTGAAGTCAATGAAACGAGGGCACCAACACAGCACATGTGGTTTAAAAGACAAAAATGAGAATATGATAAATACTAATGAGGAAATGTGTAACACATGGAAAGAATACTTTGTTGAATGACTAAATTGTGAAGATCCAAGTAACACTTTCCCACAGGAAGATGTTCTAACGTGTGAACAACAAATTGAAGAACCTGTTTTTGAAGACATCCTATATCTAATAATACTTAAAAACAATAAGGCAACTGGGACTGATGGAATTGCTGCTGAATTTATAAAGGCAAGTGGCCATGCATTACATCTAAAGCTATACGAACTAATAATAGAAATTTAGAGGACAGAAGAACTACCCCATGACTGGAAAGAGTCATTATTGATACCTATCTTTAAGCAAGGAGACAAGTTCCAATGTGAAAATTATAGAGCGATGTCACTAAGCTTGTCCACGGGACACATTTTTCAGTCCCATTCCCATCTCATCCCACGGTAATTTTGCCTGTCCCATCCCATGGGATTCCCATGATAATACTAGTATGGAATACAGTTCACATAAAATTATGAAATATATGAAAGTTTAGGGTCAGTGTCTATTAAATAGGACTAAATGTACAAAGAGACATGTAAAACAACATAAGTTATTAATTTTAATATTCAAGAGTATTTTATTAAAACAAAGTTTAATCTAAATATGACAATTCAGTGTCATTCTGACACTCTCATTCTGTTTCTGAGTCACTCTGCTAATTCAGCACATTATCAATTTCCTGCTGATCGACTGTTTCTAATAATTCAGTTAATCAAGGTAATCCCTGAACCATTTCCACAATTGTCATCTTACATGCAAATCTGATATACACAGAGTTTGTAACGAGAGCTGGTAACATCCGTTTTCGTAACTTACTCAACAACAATCTAGGTGCACTAAATAAGCGATCTACTGCCGCTGAGGACACTGGTATTACCAAAACAATTTTCGCACTTGCTGTTAGGAGTGGAAACCTATGTTCATTTTTCCAATAATTTAATGGTTGTGAAGTTGGTTGCCGTAATTTTTGAAACGTGGTGACTTCATCCTCAAGGCATTTGTTTATGGGGTCATCAAACTTAAGTGGTTTTGTTTGATGGAGGATCAAAAATTAAGTCAAAATCACTTTTCGGCTTTTGTTCTACAATTCCTGCTACTTCACATACAGCAGATGATTCAGAAGAAAGATTTAAATCTTTGATGAATGAAATAACAGTTGGAATAACAGACTTAGAAAAAGCGATCCAATCATTGGCCCATTTATTGGTGTCCACATTCCCTTTCTTCTTAGAAACAACTGACTTGACCATGTCTATTTTGGCTTTAATGTCAACTCCTGTAAGGAATGCTGCAGTAACTGCCAAAGAACTGCCGCTATATGGCCAACGTTTTTCTCCAATAATTTTATGAAAGTTCTGGCAATATTTCTTCACCATGCTGCTGGACGTTTCTTCGTCAAAATCAACAATAACTTTGTACAACTGATAGTCTTGGAGGAAGTATAACAGCAAAATTAAAGAAGATGCAGCACCATCAATTTCTAGTTTGTCAAAAAAAGTTTTGAATTTCTCATGTATGTACAGCATTCCTTTAATCTGAACAATATTCGAAATGTGGTTTAAGAATTCTTCATCATCTTCATTAAAGAAATGCGAGTAATTTTTTAAATGGGCATTGAAACGTTGGTAATATGATCACATGCGCGCATTTATTAATTTATCCGGTGTCCCACCACGAGATAAAGAATTGATACAAGTATATAAAGAAAAAGGAAGGATAAAAGGCTTTAAAAAGGTTAAAAAGGTTTCTATGACATGGCTACTGTCCCATGTGTCCCATGGGAAATACAAATGTTTGCTGTTCCGTCCCATCCCATCGCATGGACAAGCCTGGATATCACTACTGTCCACAAGCTATAACATACTATCCGCGGTATTACTAAATAGATTAAAACCATATTCAGAAGACATATTAGGTAACTACCAGGCGGGTTTTAGACAAAACAGATCAACAATAGATCAGATATTTATCTTCCGACAAATAGCCGAGAAAAATTATGAATATAAAAGAGATCTCAATAGCATTTTTGTGGATTTTACAAAGGCTTATGATAGTCTCCTTAGGAATAGTCTATGGAATGCTATGCAGGAATTTGGAATACCTCATCTCATCTCATCTCATCTCATCATGTTCCTCCTGTACCTTGCGGTGTCGAGGTGAAGTATAAACTTCGTGAGAGTGCCCAATTATGGGCTTCGTATATCGACATTCCCATGGATTCTGCTATTCCCTCCGTCCAACGTTTACGTGGTCGGCCTCTTCCTTAACCAAGGAAGTTAATCAACATGACCAGACTATGCATGGAAGATACTTATAATATAGTAACATATAAAGGCAGGAAATCAGGCCCTTTCCATATAACATCTGGCTTGAAACAGGGTGATGCACTATCGCCGCTCCTTTTCAATCTGGCGCTAGAGAAAGTTGTAAGGAAGGTAAAGGAGGAAGGTGCTATTGGAGGAACATCCAGACTGCTTGGTTATGCAGATGACATAGATACTATAGGGGAAAACGAACAAAAGACATCGGAAATATTGACTCACTTAAAGGAAAAAGCTCAACAAATGGGGCTGGTTATCAACCAAGATAAGACAGAATATATGGTAATTTCAAGAGAAGGAACGGCTAAAAACTCTGGCCACATACAAATAGATAATATGACCATTAAAAGAACGGAAACATACAAATACCTGGGTACAATCTTCAACTGCTCCAACATAATAAGGGAAGAAATACAAGCTAGAATCAACTCTGGAAATAAGATATACTATGCACTACAACATCTGCTAAAATCAAATGCGCTATCTCGTAACACCAAGATCACAATATACAAAACACTGATCAGACCAGTTGTGCTGTATGGCTCTGAAACCTGGAGTACAACTAAAGGAGACGAAGCCTTGTTACAAACCTTTGAGAACAAAGTCTTAAGACGCATCTTTGGGCCAATTAGGGATACACAAAGTGGAGAGTGGAAAAGAAGAAGCAACAAAGACATTTATGATCTGTTTAAATCCCCGCTAATCACTGGTATCATGAAGGCCAATAGACTGCAATGGCTGGGGCATATAGAAAGAATGGAAGATAATAGGGAAACAAAACTCTCTTACACTCAGGAAATAAATGACCGTAGACCCCAAGGTAGACCAAGAAGACGGTGGAGAGATAATATACATACAGACCTACAAGCACTTGGAATCAGAGACTGGCAAGAGAAGGTCAACCAGAGAGACGAATGGGGACGGCTTGTTTCTGCAGCAAAGAACCTCAATGGCTCGGAACGCTGAAGAAGAAGAATATGCAATAAACAGATTCCGCTGGAAATCAGAACATGATTGTCACATCCGAGTAATTATACTTAATAATTCTGAATCGTAAGAAAGCAGTCAGCAAGCAATGACAATTAAAGCAACAGTATTATTAACTACACTTAACTACAGTATGGTGTGGCTGTACCAGCGCACCAAGAGCTCACTTCATCTCTCATAAATGCATCATGGGCAAACATTAGTTTGACAAACCAACAGAAGAGCGGCCGTGGTTTCCGCTATGATGAAACCAGTCGAATACTCAAACTGTGCTAGCTATGTGACAATTAACACAGTCGTTGCATCTTCCCATGGCAATCGTGAGCAATCAGCGCCCTTTATCATCATCATCAAGTGCCATGCCGGCTGGCATTGGCGTTCATGACTTTCCACAGATCGCGGTCTTTGGTTTTCTTTTCATAATTGCACTCTTTATTTCCCACGTCTTGCATTAACCGCTTGGAGAGTTTACAAGAAATGCATGCAGGTAATGAGTGTGTTGATCTTTCCGGCGTAGAACCAGTTCATCACCTGACCTGAATTATCAAGCCCTACACGAGTAAACCCAGTAAAACTAACTATTTCACAGGTTTAGAAGATACATGTGTGACTTCCCTATCGCTCTCTCTCTCTCTCTCTCTCTCTCTCTCTCTCTCTCTGTGTCTCTCTGTCTCTCTGTCTACCTCTGTCTCTCTCTGTCTCTCTCTGTGTCTCTCTGTCTGTCTGTCTACCTCTGTCTCTCTCTCTCTGTGTCTCTCTGTCTCTCTGTCTACCTCTATCTCTCTCTGTCTCTCTCTGTCTCTCTCTGTCTCTCTCTCTGTGTCTCTCTGTCTATCTGTCTACATCTCTCTCTGTCTACCTCTGTCTCTTTCTGTCTCTCTCTCTGTCTCTCTCTGTCTACCTATGTCTCTCTCTGTCTCTCTGTCTCTCTCTGTCTACCTCTGTCTCTCTCTCTGTCTACCTCTGTCTCTCTCTGTCTACCTCTGTCTCTCTCTGTCTACCTCTGTCTCTCTCTCTGTCTACATCTGTCTCTCTCTGTCTCTCTCTGTGTCTCTCTGTCTCTCTGTCTACCTCTGTCTCTCTCTGTATCTCTCTGTCTCTCTGTCTACCTCTGTCTCTCTCTGTCTCTCTCTGTCTCTCTCTGTCTCTCTCTGTCTACCTCTCTCTCTGTCTCTCTGTCTACCTCTGTCTCTCTCTGTGTCTCTCTGTCTCGCTGTCTACCTCTGTCTCTCTCTGTCTCTCTGTCTCTCTCTGTCTCTCTGTGTGTCTCTCTGTCTCTCTGTCTACCTCTCTCTCTGTCTACCTCTGTCTCTCTCTGTCTCTCTCTCTGTCTCTCTCTGTCTACCTCTGTCTCTCTCTGTCTACCTCTGTCTCTCTCTGTCTCTCTGTGTGTCTCTCTGTCTCTCTGTCTACCTCTCTCTCTCTGTCTACCTATGTCTCTCTCTGTCTCTCTGTCTCTCTCTGTCTACCTCTGTCTCTCTCTCTGTCTACCTCTGTCTCTCTCTCTGTCTACCTCTGTCTCTCTCTCTGTCTACATCTGTCTCTCTCTGTCTCTCTCTGTGTCTCTCTGTCTCTGTGTCTACCTCTGTCTCTCTCTCTGTCTCTCTGTCTCTCTGTCTACCTCTGTCTCTCTCTCTGTCTCTCTGTCTCTCTGTCTACCTCTGTCTCTCTCTGTCTCTCTCTGTCTCTCTCTGTCTACCTCTCTCTCTGTCTCTCTGTCTACCTCTGTCTCTGTCTCTCTCTGTGTCTCTCTGTCTCTCTGTCTACCTCTGTCTCTGTCTGTCTCTCTTTGTCTCTCTCTGTCTCTCTCTCTGTCTACCTCTCTCTCTGTCTCTCTGTCTACCTCTTGTCTCTCTCTCTGTGTCTCTCTGTCTCTCTGTCTACCTCTGTCTCTCTCTGTCTCTCTCTGTCTCTCTCTGTCTCTCTCTCTGTCTACCTCTCTCTCTCTGTCTCTCTGTCTACCTCTCTCTCTGTCTCTCTCTGTCTCTCTCTCTGTCTCTCTCTCTCTCTCTCTCTCTCTCTCTCTCTCTCTCTCTCTCTCTGGAAAGCACATGTCCTGAGACGTATTCTAATAAGGTACAAGTCAGATCATTAAAGCCTGGCATATGTTGCTGCATCTCGTTAGATGCAGACTACAGAGGCATATATCATTTATGTGGCACAATGAATACTGACTTGGCTGAAATATGATGTACACCAGCCATAGGACCATCCAATGTTCCATGATAAGTATGTACCTGACGAGATGCAGCGAAATATGCCAGACAAGAAATCGTGCAATATTTTATTTATGGTGTGTGTGTTTAAATTCACTAAAGTAATACATTGTTTTGAAGATCCTTTAAAGACGTATCGGCATTCGATGGGTCATGTGAATAATATCTTACAAGCTGCCTTTATTTTCCATTGTATTTTCTCTCTCTATATCTCCTAGTATTCATTTTAGACTGGGTTGAAATGAGAGCCTATGTACAATTTTTAAAAGAAATCGGCTTCAGTGGAGATTCAAACACATGATCACAGGACTGGAGTCAAGAGTACTGGCCAATGTGCTACTGCGGCACCCAGGAAATATACAAATGCTGATTAAATATGTGAGCCCGTGTCGCCTGCTAAATGTGGGCCTGTGTCACCTTCTCGGTGATCACCCCAGCCATTGTCGTCGGTTGTCTCACTGCAGGTGCCCCTATCACCAGCAAAATACACTTAGTGTTACAGAAACATTACAAATGAGTTGGGTTGGGTTGAGTCCAGAACGAACATCCCAGCTAATTTAGACATTCCTGTACGCGTTCCTTCATCTTCAACAACCAGCACAGAGTCCCAATAGTAATGTTATCAGCCGTGCACTAATTATGTGTCCGCTTGGCTGTTTGTCTCAGTATTGAGTGTCTATGCCCGTCTCCCTGGTCTAGAGGTTACACGACTTTCTCCATAATCTCGTATACTCTCGTAAGTAACATAACGTTGCGCGAGAATTGGTAGCGGTTCTCTCCGCTTCGGTAACTTACGGGGTATGTGAGCCGGTCGCTCAGAAAGCAATGGCAAACTACTGAGCGTAATCTTGCCAAGAAATAAACAATCAGCTGAAAGATGCTGATGTTGACAGCGATGTCCCGTAAAGGGTATGCGAATAAACAAAAACATTTAGTGTCTGCCATATCCTCTGGTCACTCCCTGCGTCACCATTATCTGCACGCCATGATGATGGATCTTGTCTTTCACACTATGCACATGATCCCAAAGGGCTTTAACGCTATTAACAACCTTTTGAATAGTCTTATCGTGCACTATTGCCACACCGAGCGGTGCAGACTCGGCCACCTGCTCGTTTCCCAACCCACCAGCATGCCCTTGGTAAAACATACAACAGATGCTTCGCATATTTGATTGGCTAATCGAAGCATACCACTCTGCACGAAGCATGACAATACAACTACAACTATCACGGGCATTCACAATCTGAAGAAGATACAAAACACACAGAGCACTTTTGCTACAGACCTGAGCATTAATAATCGGCAAGAGAAGAACTGAAATCTATTGCAACAGCGGTCAGGGTGAAATAAGTCAGAGGAAGACACACAGAACATACTGGACAACTGCGAATGTAAAATGTCAGTACATACAGTGTTCAAAATTATTAGTGAGCACGGTTTATGACGAGAGATAAATTAATACTCCTGTCAGCGGAACTGATGACAATGATGATAAAAATAGTGGTATTGCTGATGGTGGTTGTAGTTGCCATGAGGTGATGATGATAATGATGGTAGTGGTTGTAATGATAATGATGATAGTTGTGGTAATGATAATGGTGATGGTATTGGCGATGGTGATGATGATGATGATCATGATGATTTTCATGGTGATGACAAACATGCGGATGATGATAAGGCTTACAATCTAGCATATTTCTTGCTAACAAGTGTTGACCAATTCTTGTTACTGGCTCGAAAACACCTTACTGTTTCACCCCATTGGGATGATGATAGTGCGTGCAGATTTCCCTATCTCATTTAATCTTGACATTGTCAAGAGACATTGGTGAACCAGTGGAAACTAAAGACTAAAAAACGGCCATAAGTCAAACAGTGCATCATACTTTCAGAGAAAAGAATGTGCAGAAACGCTGTAATGAACCTAGTGAATAGATGCCATTACCAGTCATAAGATGCTTCGACATTCAGGTGTGTGTTGGCGAACAGAAACAAGAAACAAAAGCAGTAGAGTACTTTTTCATTTTCCACTCCATGGGACCACTTTTATTATGAGTTGCCTATGGACGAGATAATGATTATCTTGCAATCTCCAGTGTTAAATATAATAATGTCTTATCTCTATTGCAACAGTGCTGACTCTATAACATTCTACAATAATTACAAGTAAAACGCTCCGATAATACTGTGGATATAGTTCTTATTCGAAGTACACTCTCAAATTCGAAGTACACTTTCAAACATATTTGAAAAATTAGCGTCTCATAGGACGTCAGCCTGGTTGAAAGGTTCTAGAGAGTTCGCTCTTAAACTTCCTGTATGCATATTGCGAGATAGGGGTTTATTCCATATACAGATCAGTTGAGCTTAAACGTTTACTTCTCGATAAGAAAGCAGTGGCAAGCTACCGATGCTAAAATTGTCTAGACACTCAACGTTTTATCGCAACATCCTGCAAAGAACATGTAACGTTTTAGCGCCTCGCGGCTGTTATTGAAATCTCCATAGTGTGCCACGACATGAAGGCTACACGATTTTCTGCTGTCTGTATACGTGGAGCAATATGAACTCCTGGGATGTGCCACGAAATGGAGGCTACGTAATTTTCTGCTGTCTGTATACGTGGAGCACTATGAACTTCTGGGATGTGCCACAAATATCCCCCTCTCTCTCTCCCTATCTGTTAACCTCTCCCTCTCTCTCCCTCTCTATTTCTCTCTCCCTCTCTCTATCCCTTTCTCTCTCCCTCCCTCTCTTTCCCCCGCTCTCTCAGTCTCACTCCCTCTCTCTCCCTTTCTCTCTCTTCTTCTCTCTGTTTCCCCTCTGTTTCTCTCAATTTCTCTCTCTCCCTTTCTCTCTCTCTCTCCCCTTTCTCTCCCCTCCCCCTCTCTCTCTTTACAGGTCATGCATGTGAAGTGTCAGGACTATCACTTTTGTAGACCTGAGCGTACGAGGAATATGTGGCCACTCTGTCCCTCTCTCTCCCTCTCTCCCTCTCCATCTCCCCCCCCCTCTCTCCCTCTCCCCCCTCTCTCTCCCTCTCTCCCTCTCCCTCTCTCTCCCTCTCTCCCTCTCCCCCCCCTCTCTCTCTCTCTCTCTCTCTCTCTCTCTCTCTCTCTCTCTCTCTCTCTCTCTCTCTCTCTCTACAGGTCCTGTAGTAGACACGAACTATATGCATGTGAAGTGTCAGGACTATCAGTTTTGTAGACTCGAGCGTACGAGGAATATGTGGCCACTCTGTCCCTCTCTCTCTCTCTTTACAGGTCATGCATGTGAAGTGTCAGGACTATCACTTTTGTAGACCCGATCGTACGAGGAATATGTGGCCACTCTGTCCCTCTCTCTCCCTCTCTCCCTCTCCCTCTCCCCCCTCTCTCCCTCTCCCCCCCCCTCTCTCTCTCCCTCTCCCTCTCTCTCCCTCTCTCCCTCTCTCTCTCTCTCTCTCTCTCTCTCTCTCTCTCTCTCTCTCTCTCTCTCTCTCTACAGGTCCTGTTGTAGACACGAACTATATGCATGTGAAGTGTCAGGACTATCAGTTTTGTAGACCCGAGCGTACGAGAAATATGTGGCCACTCTGTCCCTCTCTCTCCCTCTCTCCCTCTCACTCTCTCTCCCTCTCTCTCTCCCTCTCTCTCTCTCTCTCTCTCTCTCTCTCTCTCTCTCTCTCTCTCTCTCTCTCTCTCTCTCTCTCTACAGGCCCTGTAGTAGACACGAACTATATGCATGTGAAGTGTCAAGACTATCACTTTTGTAGACCCGAGCGTACGAGGAATATGTGGCCACTCTGTTCCTCTCTCCCCCTCTCTCCCTCTCCCTCTCCCCCCTTCTCTCCCTCTCCCCCTCTCTCTCCCTCTCCCTCTCTCTCCCTCTCCCCTCTCTCTCTCTCTCTACAGGTCCTGTAGTAGACACGAACTATATGCATGTGAAGTGTCAGGACTATCACTTTTGTAGACCAGAGCGTACGAGGAATATGTCGTGTCCTCCTTTAAAGTGTCGTCCCTGGAGTGAAGAGAGTCAACACCCACATTATAATATTTTTTCCCTATCAATATCCTGGAGAATCCACCAGCTTCCGTCCAACACACTCCATCAGCCAATGGACACCTTTTCCTATCACTCTCTCACTGTCGTACTATGCCCCCTCTCATACTTCCCCAACGCAACATACTCAACAACGCTTGCTTCTAAAAATTAATAAAGATTAATTTATTAAAAGAAAAGTGTAACGTATATGAGACGTGTATGCGAAGAAAATGTGTGACGTGTTCTATAAAGTGTGTAGAATCGGACTCTCAGACAACAACCCAGTCAGCTCATCCTAGCAAGGCTAGACCACAGCACGTTACATCAGAACAGGTACATCTCACCCAGTGCCGAAACCATCTTGCCGGATACTGACTTGCCTCTGTAGACCTCTGGTAATCCCATTTCATGATCATCCGAAATAGACACCGGTGGTAATAACAGTTAATCATGGACCGGTTGCACCCTACACAATGTACGTTCCTATCGTTCCTAAAGAATGCACAAGTCCTTTGTAGTGTGTACACAGTTATTAATGTTAATTGTTAATGTACTTGATCCTAACTCGTGTCTATCTAGCCTCAAGTATCATGTCTTGTGTTCTATTACACGAGATTATATCACACTATGTAACTATTATAATTAATGTTCTCGGTTAGTTACTACTGTCTGATGCTGTGTGGTGCATCAACAATCATCACCCCTCTTAGGTGAATCATCTTCCTTCTAGCTTTAGTTACGTTCTGTACGAAACTTTATTGACTGTTCAACTGGTGTTCTTCCGAATGGGATTTGAACCTTTCCTAAAACCTTGTTGAGTTGCCTCGGATCTGGTAGGGAACCTAGGATAGAAACAACACATCTGGTGATAGTACTAGTCACTGATCCTACCGGCTGAGTGTAAGCCTATTGCCTTGCTCAGTGATCTTTAGCTAACTAAACTCGGTCATAGAGTAGATTAGCTACCCACCTAGGGCCGAATCAGGCTATGACAAGGAAAGACCCATACAGAGTGCAAAACCCCAGCGGGCAATTTCCCCGTCTCCCAATTATCCATCATTACTCTATTCTTAACTAGCATAGCGTATCACCACTACACTACTCTATTCTTAACTCGGCTACTGCCTAAATTAATTAGAACTAATATTATAATAGGTTATACCTTAAATGGCACTACTGCAGTCCTATCAATCATATCTACATCTGCCATGATAGGCACGTGTAAAATTAAGTCACTAATTAACACACGGTAGACATTATTCCATCAGAACCACAGTGCCCTTGCACTCCCGCCTAGAGCCACATTTTCAAGTCCCCCAGTTGGCCCCAACTCGGGTTTATATGGCAAACTCCCAAAGTTGGCCACGTGACGTTATCCTTTATGCCCACACCGGTGGCACATTGGGCAGATCATCCCCTGTCAGGGATCCATCCCCCCCTGGCTCCATCAATGTTAGATTTGTCATCACTGGTTTTGACATCCAAAACAATCTAGAGAGTTACTGTAGAGTTCCAACAAAGGGTTTCGATACCAAGCTGCCAATCATGGTTTCCCAAACAACCTTACATTGTGCACGTGACGTTGTTGATGTCCGGCAGGTGTTCCACTGTTTCCAATAACAAGCCCTCAACTTTCTGTCATGTGGTGACAGTCAAAACCGCCATTCCGTCTGATGTCCGGAACTATAGATGACAGACGGAACTATTCCATATCCTGAGCGGGCAAGGCTATGTGATTCTAACTGTTTATGAACTGCCAACGCGGTGTATCCATTCCTCTCACTCACCACCAAATGTGTATATGTGCTGACCCGATGTAACCCGTGCAGCTGTGTTTACTCTGTTAGTACGACTGTTGTGGCCTAGAAAATATACGCCAAGCAAACGTCGGTATTATCATTATCTGGTTAACTCATGGCGATCTCGTGACATAGGCCCCCTCTTAAGAGAGTAGTCCATCTCACTCTTCTCCACCGTGAGTTTAATCCAGATGATTCATTCTTCTTCTTCCGGAGCTGGGTGTCTTGACAAGAAGTCCGCTCCAACATTTTCCTTCCCAGGAATGTACTCCACTGTGAAATTATAAGGTTGAAGTAACAACGACCACCGCATCAAACGGGCGTTGAGCTTCTGAGAAGTAGCTAGGAACATCAGGGGCTGATGATCCGACTGGACTCGAAACTTAACTCCATACAAATATGGCTGGAATTTTTGCACTGCCCATACGAGAGACAAGCACTCTCTCTCGACAGGTTGAATAATTCCTCTCCGCCTGTAGAAGTTTCTTACTTGCGTATGCTACAGGTTTCAAAACCGAAGCATCGTCTTTTCCTTCCTGTAACAAAGCGGCTCCAATTCCAATCGCACTCGCATCCGTTCTCAACACAAATGGTTTTGAAAGGTCAGGGAGCTGTAATACAGGTTTGCTGACCAAGGCCTCCTTTAACTGACTATAGGCATTCTCACATTCTGGTGTCCAAATGATTTGATCCGGGAATCCCTTTTTCAAGGTTTCCGTCAATGGAGCTCCCAATTCAGTGAAATGTGGGATAAATTTGTGGTAGAACCCACACAACGAGAGAAAAGATCGCACATCCTTCTTCGTTTTTGGCCTTGGTGCATTTCTGATTTTCTCCAGGTTCTTTTCTTCCGGGACAATGTGTCCTGGAGTGATGGTGTGACCTAGAAATTCCAGAGTCTGGTAACCAATCATGCACTTGGTTGGACGAGCAGTAAGCCCTGCTTCCTTGAGCCTATTAAACACTCTCTCCAAGGATTGTAAGTGGTCATCCAAGCTGTCACTGGAAATCAGAATATCATCCATGAATGAGATGATGGATGGATCTTGTAACGGATCTAGTAAAGTCCTCATCATACGTGTAAACACACTAGGTGCATTGCTGAGTCCAAAGGGCATGACTTTGAATTCGTAGTGTCCACTGGGTGTACTGAAAGCCAACAGTGGTCGAATCTCCGGTTTGACTGGTATCTGATAGTACCCCCGACTCAGATCCACCTTTGAAAAGTACCGAGCCTTATGGAGCCTAGCGAATAACTGAGTTGGATTCGGCAAAGGTTCCACCTGAAATTGTGTGTGACTGTTCAGAAGTCGGTAGTCTATACACAACCGGTGTTCTCCACTTGGTTTCCGTAACAAAACTACCCCTGCATTGTATGGGGATGTGGATGGTGCAATCACGTCATCCTCCAGCAGTTTTCTGTATTTCCTTCCTCCAGGGCCTTTTCTTTAGAGAATGGCACTGGGTAAACCTTTTGGCGAACAGGCTCCTGTGTGGTCAAAGTCATCTCGAACTCAACCAACCTCGTTCGTCCTGGTTTATCAGTCAGTATCTCCTTATGAGACTTGAGAACCTGGGTTATCCTTTCCCTCTCCTGGGAGGTCAGATCAGGGTTCACTTGCACATCCCTATAGGTTTCCTGGTGTACCAAGGGATATTCCCTGCCCTCGCTGGTTCCCACTTCAGTCTCCACTGCAACTGCCATTGCCATGAGGTGAGCTGCCTTGTCTCCGGGTCTCTCTTCGTATTTCCGCAAGAGATTGATATGGAAAATCTTCGACTTTCCCCGGATCCGGATTTGATAGTTGGTTCTGGATATCACCCTTTCCACGGGAAATGGTCCTTGCCAACCTATCTCCAGTTTGTTGTTTCCCGTTGGGAGTAGCAACAAGACTTTGTCTCCCACCTCTAGAGATCTTTCTTTAGACCTACGGTTGTAATAAGCCGCATGTCTTTTCCTGGCCTTTTTCAAGTTTTGATTTGCCAGAGTCCATCCCTTGTGGAGTTTTTCTTTCAGTTCCTCCACGTATTTATAGGATGAGATCACTTCTTCTGACGTCCCCTCTTCAGTCCAACTCCTCAACATGGCTTCCAACGGTCCTTTGATTGGACGACCAAACAGCAACGTAGCGGGTGGTAGTCCTGTTGAGCCATGAGGAACTTCCCGATAGGCAAAGAGTGCTGCTGGGATATATTCATCCCACCTATCAGGTTTTTCCTGCGCTAGTTTCCTGAGCATTGTCATCAACGTGCCGTTGAAACGCTCTACTTGTCCATTGGCTTGAGGGTGGTAAGGGCTGGTATGTATGTGGTTAGAGTGAAACACCCTAAATACCTCCTCCATGAGTTTTCCACAAAACTGAGATCCATTGTCCGTCAGAATTTGATCCGGAAAGCCTAATCTGGTAAAGGCCTCCATCAGTGCGTCCGCCACTCTTTTCGAGTCTATCTTGGTCAACGGTATGGCTTCACCCCACATTGTACAGCAATCCACCATTGTGAGTATATACATGTTCCTCTTCCTAGTCCTAGGAAGTGGACCCACGATATCGATGGCTACCCTCTCGAAAGGAGAGTTCATGATGGGCATCTCACCCAACACCACCGGTGCTGTCCAGTGTTTCGGTGCCACCCTCTGGCACTCAGGGCATGACTTCACATACCGACGCACATCATCTGTCATTCCCGGCCAATAGTAATGGCAGGAAATCCGCTGCATGGTGGCGGCAATACCCATGTGTCCACTAAAGGAGATGGTATGCCCCATATGAAGAATCTGGGACCGGTGAGCTTTCGGGACGACCAACTGACCGTATAGGTTGTCTCCCCTTCCTGCTCTCCTGTAGAGTATCCTATTCTTCATGTAGTACTGCCCCCGTCCTGGTGGATCAGCACTTTTCTGCAGCTTTTTGTAGCAAGGACGTAAAGTATAATCCTCACTCTGGGCAGTTCGTAGCTCCCCCGGCATTGGGTTAGTCACAATTGCGTCTCCCTCTTCCGTTTTCGTCTGAGAGCGAGTCTGCATTGCTCCCATATGGATTGGCTCCCTGGGTATTCCCAGAAAGACATACCGGCAACCTAGGATGACTGGGAAAATGGGATCGGTCAATACAGCGGCATTGATGGTGCCGGTGACGTACCTTGACCGAATCTCCACATTAGCAATGGGCAACTTCATGACTACAGCACTCTTCTGTGCAGGCTGTATCTCCATGGTTTCACCTGTGAATTGTTCTGGATGTACCAGATCCGCAGAAATCACGGCCTCCCCGTCCAGTCCTGTGTCGTATAAACACTCCACTTGACGACCGTTAACCTCTACCAATTCCACTACAGGTGGTTTTTCCTGGTCTGGAGTCTCTTCCTCGGCCTCGACCTGTTCGGTGGGCTCCACCTTAGGTTTCCCGGGGCACACGACGAATTGAGTGTCTCCTGACTTTCCCCTGCAGTCAATAGCATTGTGCGTGTTTGACTTGCAGTGGTTGCACCATTTCCCTGTCCTAGATTTTCTAGTGCCGGACTTGAGTGAGCTCTCCTGGTGGCGAGCTTCCTTGTTGACCTTGGCATTTTCCGTGACAACCTCCTTGGAAGTCACTTGACATGCTGCGAAGTGAGGGTTCTTAGCCTTCGATTTGCAGTCCCTCGTATTGTGAGAGGGTGACTTACAAATTGAACACCACTTCTCCGACCACGGTCGTTTTGGTGTAGAGCTTGAAGTGCTCTTGCTTCCCTCCTTCTTCTTCTCTGAACTATCCTCTGATTTTTGTACATAAGGTTCCCACTTTTTGGTTCCTGAGTTTTTGGCTTTCTTCTTATCATGTTTCTCTTGACTTTTGGTGTTGGTGGAAAGGTTCTCCCCTGCCTCCCCATGTACCTCGACGAACCGTTCTGCTAATTTAGTCACGAGGTCAATACGTTCCGCTCCTTGTTCTCCCAGGAACGTCCTGAGAGGTTTAGACATTTGCTTCTTCAGCTGGTCGACCACCATGAGCTCTTCCAGACTCTCATAGTCATGTGCGAACCCAGCCAAATCCATCCACTTATGGAGATAAGATTTTAGACGCAAACTGTAGGCGGCAAACAACTCTCCCGGTTCTCGTTTCGCTGCTCGAAATTTTTTCCGGTAGGTATGTGACGTAACCTCGAATCGTTTCAGCAGAGCCGTCTTTAACTCGTCATAATTGTTCTCATGCCCTGGTGGCAGGCGAGAATAAACCTCGTAGCCGGTCCCGCGTAAACCCTGGGATAGCTTGAGATTAAATTTGTTACGCTCCAGACCCATAGCAACTGACATAGCCTCGAAGCGTTGAAGGTACTGGTCAATCTTCTCTTTGTCCTCCTCGTAGACCGCCAAAGGAAACTTCATAGCATGGTACCCATGTCCACCTACTGGTGTTGAGCCTGGGATGGAGGAACCTCCAACTGTTCCCTCAGTTTCTCCATTAGATTGACTCTTCAACTCGAGTTCCCTCATCCGGTACTTGTGCTCCCTTTTCTGAGCTTCTTGTTCAGCTTCCAGTTTCCTAGCTGCTTGCTCAGCTTCAAATTTCTTAGCTGCTTGCTCAGCTTCCAATTTCTTAGCTGCTTGCTCAGCTTCCAATTTCTTAGCTGCTTGCTCAGCTTCCAATTTCTTAGCTGCTTGCTCAGCTTCCAATTTCTTAGCTGCTTGCTCAGCTTCCTTTCCTAGCTGCTTGTTCCAACTCCATCCTTCTCAATTCCAACTCGGCCTTTCGATCTTCCCTTTCTGCTTGACGATACTCTCTCTCCACTTCCTGTATGTAATCCGTTAGAGCAGAACCCGACAGTCCCATTTCTTCCCCCTTTGCCTTTAATTCTAACGTGCTTAGTTTAGGGGTGGCCATTATACAGAGAGGTAAGCTAGCAGGTCTAGTTCAATATAACTGCAAATTACTATACAGATATATGAACAAGTACTATAAATCTAGATATTACCACACACAGCACATTCACTCAGTGACAAGAGTAGAATCAGGACCACAGACCTATGCAGACGTGTGAAGTGTGAACATGTAAGATATTAGTCCTAACCCCTATCCACATTCACTCTAGCTGGATTCTCCAAAATGATATCTCCCTCTTATAACTAAGGATCCCGTGTCAAGGGACCCCGTTGTCAGAGGATCCCACTGTCAGAGGTTCCTGCTTGCAGGAGATCTCGATGTCCAAGAATTCCGTTTACGAGAGATCCCGCTGTCCAAAGATTCCGTTTACGAGAGATCCCGCTGTCCAAAGATCCCGTTTACGAGAGATCCCGCTGTCCAAAGATCCCAGACGAGCCCCCAATAATGTCGTGTCCACCTTTAAAGTGTCGTCCCTGGAGTGAAGAGAGTCAACACCCACATTATAATATTTTTTCCCTATCAATATCCTGGAGAATCCACCAGCTTCCGTCCAACACACTCCATCAGCCAATGGACACCTTTTCCTATCACTCTCTCACTGTCGTACTATGCCCCCTCTCATACTTCCCCAACGCAACATACTCAACAACGCTTGCTTCTAAAAATTAATAAAGATTAATTTATTAAAAGAAAAGTGTAACGTATATGAGACGTGTATGCGAAGAAAATGTGTGACGTGTTCTATAAAGTGTGTAGAATCGGACTCTCAGACAACACCCCAGTCAGCTCATCCTAGCAAGGCTAGACCACAGCACGTTACATCAGAACAGGTACATCTCACCCAGTGCCGAAACCATCTTGCCGGATACTGACTTGCCTCTGTAGACCTCTGGTAATCCCATTTCATGATCATCCGAAATAGACACCGGTGGTAATAACAGTTAATCATGGACCGGTTGCACCCTACACAATGTACGTTCCTATCGTTCCTAAAGAATGCACAAGTCCTTTGTAGTGTGTACACAGTTATTAATGTTAATTGTTAATGTACTTGATTGTGACGAAGTCTCCAGCTTCCCCATCATCTTTTGCTTAAATTGGGGAAGAATCCTTGTAAACCCCTTATGTAATTATAGAAGAATTTAATTGCGTTTTTATTCCTATATATCTATGTATAGATAGTCCATGGCTATAGCATAAATCTACTGCTAATTGACGGTATTAGTTTAATATGAAATAATACGTTATAGTAGGATTGGGGGAGAGGCTGAATTTACAAAGCCAAATCTACAAATTTGGCTACGACTATTGCACAATTTGGTCGGATAAAGTAAAGGAAACGAACTCCCTGGCACGACCACTTCCGGTCAGGAGAAAAATACTAAAATCGTTCTTTCGCAATCTAGACGTCGGTGCAAAAACATCTGCTAGTCGCTAGGCTCTATAAAATACTTATAAAGTGTTAAGAGTTTTATCTTTGGCACGTATTACGGCCATAAATATATTTACAATATATTAGAGAGATACCTAGAGCAAAGTTTTTGTACCTGACAAGTTCGGTCAGTAGATTAGAAGGGTAAGGAATAGTTATGTGTATCGATATAATATATTGCCGTGTGCGCCCGAGATTTCCGTGTGTAGTTAAAGTTGGAAACCGCCGATAATAGGTTATTTTACCTAAATATTAACCATAATAATTATTTTACCGACTAAACTCGATCGCGTATATTATACTTCGTACAGGTAGTTTACTAAGCACGCAGGGAAAAGGGTAAAACATAACTGTGTAGAAAATTACCTTTACATGAGGTTTAGAGAGGTGTACACGATGTGAGAGAGTTGTAAACTTGATAAAGTCGGATAGAACCCAATTTTCGATTAGTCCGTATAGCAGTAGACTAGGCCATACTAATCGAGCAGTTAGTTTAGGAAATAACATGAGGCCGTTTATAGTGGTGATATTTCAAGGATGTGATAGGATTGCGAATACTTAGAGATAATAATGAATATTTCGATGCCGTGAAAATAGGAAATCTTACTAAACACGTACGAATGTCAAATACTAGCGTGGTAGATCCTAGGCATGTTCGTTAATTCTTATCGGTGATTTCTCACCAATTCGCAGTCCTGTTCTTGTCTGCCACTCCATTAACTTTCAGCCTATCTTATTCTGTTATGATAATTTCATAAATTGTGTGTATTTTAAAATATACGTTATATAGAATCATTATTAATTATATGCTAGAAATATAGCTTCAGAATTTGAACATAAATATCTATAATATGTAATCTGTTTAATAGATTCTATATGTATCTACCTCTAGATTACTTTGTAATTATTGTATTTTAATAATATAATTATGATATGCATTATATGATGATATGTTTAATTATTACTGAATAATTATTATATTCATTTGTAAGGAAACATAGAATGATCTTATTTAGCTGTTTTTCTTAAGTCAGTGATTTTCTATTTATCCTAGGATAGGGAATATAGGGAGCAGGGACAGATAGCTCATGCTATTTTGTTTCTGCAATTTGTATGAGATGTTATTGGCCATCAGGAACAATCCAGGGCCGATGCTTACAGATGTCTCGACAGAAGAGTCACGTACTCTCACTATATTTCACAGATTTGACACCTTCAGCGCCAAGCTTTAGATGCGCCAACCTGTGTGACTCTTTTGAGAAGCATCACTTACTACCATCTCACTTATGCCTACTAATTAGGGTTTACACGCACTGTGTAAGCCGGAGAACCAGAAGATAAGTGGCCAAACTTACCGTTGGCCACCACCACCACCATTTACATGCAAATAATACCAGCTTTGTCAGGCCATGTCAATGATTAAAATGCAACATTGTCAGTTTCTTAAATTTTACACCCACTAGTTGTTACCTTAATTAGTACCCTTAGTCATAGTAGAGTGAGAAGTTACGAAAGTTTGTCTCTGTTATATATTTTACTCTGTCTTTCTCCGTGTCGGTGAGAGGGATTAGAGTTGGGGGCTCGAGCTTTGTTTTATTTCAGGCAACGTAGCTAGACAACCTTGGCAGACTGTCTGTATCAAACCAGTATAGTTGTACGCCATTCCTGTCTGCCTGAACACTGTCAGAAGATTAGACTTGTTCTGGGACCTTTATTCCGCCTAGAATTACGAGCTATTCAGTCTTGTCTTCTCCAGTGACCTATTTTTCTATTCGTAGAAAGTCTATCCACAGCACTTTGATAGATTCCTTATCATCGTAGCTGACGCTACGCTACAAGTGGTTGGCTATCGTCCGGGATAGATAGTTCAAACTTTCAATCTTCTTTCACTAGAGATTCTAGTAAGGTGTTGCCTCACAGTAGATCTCAATATTAAACTATACTAAGTAAAACTAGAGAAAGTAATAGTGACAATAGGTAGTATAACATAGCATAACTAAACACTAGATAGCCAATATAAGATAACATAACATAATAACATAAGTTAACCTGGTTACAAAATAGTTAGGGCCAATATCATAAGTGAGTGTGGGCTGACGGGTAAGTCCCTGTGTTGTATCGTCAGTTGTGTATGTGCATACTGTCAGTGAATTTATTACTTGCATAATTTCAGGACAGATCACTTAGTGGTGAGTAAGTGTATTTCAGGGTGCTTCACATTATCCCAACTTTGTTACCAAATAATGTCTTCCGAAAAGCCACCTACGAAAGAGGAGTTGAGAGAAGAAGGAACTTTGTTAGGGTATGAAGGTGTCGAATTGGGCAAATATGTAAAAGAAGCAGAACGAGAGTGGAGAAGGGAACAACGGGACATGATCAAAGACCGAGAGAAGGAAGCAAGAGAGGAAAGAATTAGAATTGCAGAAATGGAATCCAAAGAGAAGATGCGACAAGCTGAATTGGACAACCAGCTGAAGCAAACTGAATTGGACAACCAGCTGAAGCAATTGGACAACCAGCTGAAGCAAGCTGAATTGGACAGACAGTTGAAGCAAGCAGAACTGGAAATGAAGAGGGAAGAACAGTTGAGACAGCATGAATTGGAACTAAGGAGATTGGAGTTGCAAAATCCTGATGCTTCCAGGTACAGTAGTGCTAGTTCTCCCCATCACAGTAGTGACATTTCTTCAGGACCGTCTCTCGCCCAAGGATCCATGAGCTTCCCTCTGGCCCACTTCAACCCGAAGGAGGATCAGATGGATGAATACCTTGATCGCTTTCGTCATCATGTGTGAAGCTTACTAATCTGCCTAAAGAGAAATTTAATATCAAACTCTCCCAAGGACTCCGCGGCCCGGCTTTTGATGTATTCACAAAGCTTCCGCCTGGTCTTGAGCGGGACTTTGATACCCTCAAAAATGCTCTCTTACAAAGATTTGAATTAACCTCTGAAGCCTACAAGCTGAAGTTCCGTACAGCCAAAAGATCTCAGGGAGAATCATTTGCGCAGTTCGCCTCACGACAACACACGTATTTTACGAAGTGGGTAGGACTGAGCAAATTTGATTACTACCTATGAGGGGCTACAGGAAATGATGCTTGCAGATCAATTCAAAGAGGGTCTCCCGAAAGCTCTCCAAATGTTCATAGCTGAAAATGGTGGAGTTAGATTAGAAGAGATAATTTCACTAGCCGAAAGGTATTTAACTGCACATGGTGAGGCAGGTACTGCTAAACCTAGTCATACTGGATAAGGACCCAAAATAATCCTTCCACACAGAATCAGGGTTATCAAAACAATAACTCTGAAGGTAAGGACAACAGGTGGCACACTGGTAGTCCACACCAAAATCCAGGTAATTACAATAGTAACCAGTCATCTCAACCTCAACAACCTACAGGTAATAGAGGGGGTAATCAATATTGTAAAAATTGCAGAACAAATGACCACCATACGAGTTCTTGCAAAAACAAACCCCCTGTTCATTACACGGCTTGTTTGACTTTGGCGGATAAAACCACCAATGGAGGACCCCTGGTGATAATCAAAGACCTCCAGTAGTTGAGACAGTTACTGTAAATGGGAGACAGGTACCGTGTTTATATGACACGGGTCTGGAGAGTGACGCGGCCATTGCAGCTCACTTGGTGAAACCTGGACAATTGACTGACCACACTATTGAGTTAAGAGGTGCTACTCTGAGCTCTGAACCTAAACTTGTTAAAGTTGCTAGGGTGAAGGTGACATCCAAATATGTCACCGGAACAGTTTCTGCTGTTGTGCTAGATGATCCAGTATATCCCTTCATGTTAGGGCGAAAATATGTATATCTGGGTGAACCTAAGTCCACAACTTATACATGTGCTATGCAGACCCAGAATCAGGGCACCGCTTTGAGTGAACCCGAAATTCTTATCCACCCATTATCACGGGAGATTAGGGCTGCCCAAGCAGCATGTCCCACTTTACAATCCTGCTTTGGCAAACTGCCAAACTCTAGAAATCCACCGGTAGCTGGTGATTTCTACGAAAAGGATAAACTGTTATTACCGTAGGGCGGGAACTATGGATCACGTCCACGAACAGTTTGTGGTACCCAAAAGGTATCGTAACCATGTCTTACAAATGGTACACTCCATCTCGGACAGTGGGCATATGGGGATGAAAGCAACAATCCAAAGTCTTTATTTCTCCTATTTCTGGCCGGGGATGACCCGGGATATCAAACGATATGTTAGGTCATGTAAAGAGTGCCATCTGGTTCCACATACTCTTGGTGGAACTCCACCTAAGATAGGTGAGCAAGTGTTAGTATTATCACCAAAGGGGGATAATCCTTTAGATATGGGTTGGCAGGGGCCATTCCTTATTACAGATAAGGTGTCTCGCACCCATTACAAACTAGACATTCAGGGTAATCCGGAAGTCTTTCCCATGTATTTAATTAGGAAACATGTAGAAAGATTAAATGATCCACCGGTGCATCTGATGGCACTATCGGTGGCAACTGTGGTCGAAGGGGGAGATAACTCAGAGATGGAGTATCCCTTGACGCCTCAGGAGACAGTGAATAATGTCTCTATCAACCTGGATTCGGAGACGTCTGAATCAGGGAAGATGAGACGAATTCCAGATTCTCATGCCCCTATGCGGACAGATAAGCCTGGATGGATTAAAGGTGACACAGTAAACACGATGATAAACCGTACTGACCCAGTCCGACAAAATCATTTACCTGTTACTGTGCCAACCAGGAACCCTTATTCCTTTAGGGGAGAACACTCTCTGGGAATTCAGAATAGAGAAGAGGGGTGGGGACGACCAGGTCGTCATAGGTTTCCATGGAAACGACATCAAGGGAGGAGGTTTCTTAGAAGATGTCTTAGAAACGAAGAAGCAGGGTTTCAGTAGGAATTGTTCTACTGAAGAAGAGGGGGAGACTGGTCCATATGTTCCAGGGTTGTTGGAGTAAGTGCCAACAAAATCTGATGAGTGTGCTGGTTGGAGTAAAGCCCGAATTCTCGAGCTTTACTTTCAACGGTGGGCATATGTGACGAAGTCTCCAGCTTCCCCATCATCTTTTGCTTAAATTGGGGAAGAATCCTTGTAAACCCCTTATGTAATTATAGAAGAATTTAATTGCGTTTTTATTCCTATATATCTATGTATAGATAGTCCATGGCTATAGCATAAATCTACTGCTAATTGACGGTATTAGTTTAATATGAAATAATACGTTATAGTAGGATTGGGGGAGAGGCTGAATTTACAAAGCCAAATCTACAAATTTGGCTACGACTATTGCACAATTTGGTCGGATAAAGGAAAGGAAACGAACTCCCTGGCACGACCACTTCCGGTCAGGAGAAAAATACTAAAATCGTTCTTTCGCAATCTAGACGTCGGTGCAAAAACATCTGCTAGTCGCTAGGCTCTATAAAATACTTATAAAGTGTTAAGAGTTTTATCTTTGGCACGTATTACGGCCATAAATATATTTACAATATATTAGAGAGATACCTAGAGCAAAGTTTTTGTACCTGACAAGTTCGGTCAGTAGATTAGAAGGGTAAGGAATAGTTATGTGTATCAATATAATATATTGCCGTGTGCGCCCGAGATTTCCGTGTGTAGTTAAAGTTGGAAACCGCCGATAATAGGTTATTTTACCTAAATATTAACCATAATAATTATTTTACCGACTAAACTCGATCGCGTATATTATACTTCGTACAGGTAGTTTACTAAGCACACAGGGAAAAGGGTAAAACATAACTGTGTAGAAAATTACCTTTACATGAGGTTTAGAGAGGTGTACACGATGCGAGAGAGTTGTAAACTTGATAAAGTCGGATAGAACCCAATTTTCGATTAGTCCGTATAGCAGTAGACTAGGCCATACTAATCGAGCAGTTAGTTTAGGAAATAACATGAGGCCGTTTATAGTGGTGATATTTCAAGGATGTGATAGGATTGCGAATACTTAGAGATAATAATGAATATTTCGATGCCGTGAAAATAAGAAATGTTACTAAACACGTACGAATGTCAAATACTAGCGTGGTAGATCCTAGGCATGTTCGTTAATTCTTATCGGTGATTTCTCACCAATTCGCAGTCCTGTTCTTGTCTGCCACTCCATTAACTTTCAGCCTATCTTATTCTGTTATGATAATTTCATAAATTGTGTGTATTTTAAAATATACGTTATATAGAATCATTATTAATTATATGCTAGAAATATAGCTTCAGAATTTGAACATAAATATCTATAATATGTAATCTGTTTAATAGATTCTATATGTATCTACCTCTAGATTACTTTGTAATTATTGTATTTTAATAATATAATTATGATATGCATTATATGATGATATGTTTAATTATTACTGAATAATTATTATATTCATTTGTAAGGAAACATAGAATGATCTTATTTAGCTGTTTTCCTTAAGTCAGTGATTTTCTATTTATCCTAGGATAGGGAATAATAGGGAGCAGGGACAGATAGCTCATGCTATTTTGTTTCTGCAATTTGTATGAGATGTAATTGGCCATCAGGAACAATCCAGGGCCGATGCTTACAGATGTCTCGACAGAAGAGTCACTGCTCTCGCTGTATATATTTCACAGATTTGACACCTTCAGCGCCAAGCTTTAGACGCGCCAACCTGTGTGACTCTTTTGAGAAGCATCACTTACTACCATCTCACTTATGCCTACTAACTAGGGTTTACACGCACTGTGTAAGCCGGAGAACCAGAAGATAAGTGGCCAAACTTACCGTTGGCCACCACCACCACCATTTACATGCAAATAATACCAGCTTTGTCAGGCCATGTCAATGATTAAAATGCAACATTGTAGTTTCTTAAATTTTACACCCACTAGTTGTTACCTTAATTAGTACCCTTAGTCATAGTAGAGTGAGAAGTTACGAAAGTTTGTCTCTGTTATATATTTTACTCTGTCTGTCTCCGTGTCGGTGAGAGGGATTAGAGTTGGGGGCTCGAGCTTTGTTTTATTTCAGGCAACGTAGCTAGACAACCTTGGCAGACTGTCTGTATCAAACCAGTATAGTTGTACGCCATTCCTGTCTGCCTGAACACTGTCAGAAGATTAGACTTGTTCTGGGACCTTTATTCCGCCTAGAATTACGAGCTATTCAGTCTTGTCTTCTCCAGTGACCTATTTTTCTATTCGTAGAAAGTCTATCCACAGCACTTTGATAGATTCCTTATCATCGTAGCTGACGCTACGCTACATTGATCCTAACTCGTGTCTATCTAGCCTCAAGTATCATGTCTTGTGTTCTATTACACGAGATTATATCACACTATGTAACTATTATAATTAATGTTCTCGGTTAGGTACTACTGTCTGATGCTGTGTGGTGCATCAACAATCATCACCCCTCTTAGGTGAATCATCTTCCTTCTAGCTTTAGTTACGTTCTGTACGAACCTTTATTGACTGTTCCACTGGTGTTCTTCCGAATGGGATTTGAACCTTTCCTAAAAACCTTGTTGAGTTGCCTCGGATCTGGTAGGGAACCTAGGATAGAAACAACACATCTGGTGATAGTACTAGTCACTGATCCTACCAGATGAGTGTAAGCCTATTGCCTTGCTCAGTGATCTTTAGCTAACTAAACTCGGTCATAGAGTAGATTAGCTACCCACCTAGGGCCGAATCAGGCTATGACAAGGAAAGACCCATACAGAGTGCAAAACCCCAGCGGGCAATTTCCCCGTCTCCCAATTATCCATTATTACTCTATTCTTAACTAATATAGCGTATCACCACTACACTACTCTATTCTTAACTCGGCTACTGCCTAAATTAATTAGAACTAATATTATAATAGGTTATACCTTAAATGGCACTGCTGCAGTCCTATCAATCATATCTACATCTGCCATGATAGGCACGTGTAAAATTAAGTCACTAATTAACACACGGTAGACATAATTCCATCAGAACCACAGTGCCCTTGCACTCCCGCCTAGAGCCACATTTTCAAGTCCCCCAGTTGGCCCCAACTCGGGTTTATATGGCAAACTCCCAAAGTTGGCCACGTGACGTTATCCTTTATGCCCACACCGGTGGCACATTGAGCAGATCATTCCCTGTCAGGGATCCATCCATCCCCCCCCCCCCCCCCCCTGGCTCCATCAATGTTAGATTTGTCATCACTGGTTTTGACATCCAAAACAATCTAGAGAGTTACTGTAGAGTTCCAACAAAGGGTTTCGATACCAAGCTGCCAATCATGGTTTCTCAAACAACCTTACATTGTGCACGTGACGTTGTTGATGTCCTGCAGGTGTTCCACTGTTTCCAATAACAAGCCCTCAACTTTCTGTCATGTGGTGACAGTCAAAACCGCCATTCCGTCTGATGTCCGGAACTATAGATGACAGACGGAACTATTCCATATCCTGAGCGGGCAAGGCTATGTGATTCTAACTGTTTATGAACTGCCAACGCGGTGTATCCATTCTCTCACTCACCACCAAATGTGTATATGTGCTGACCCGATGTAACCCGTGCAGCTGTGTTTACTCTGTTAGTACGACTGTTGTGGCCTAGAAAATATACGCCAAGCAAACGTCGGTATTATCATTATCTGGTTAACTCATGGCGATCTCGTGACAGAATATGTGGCCACTCTGTCCCTCTCTCTCCCTCTCTCCCTCTCCCTCTCTCTCCCCCCCCTCTCTCTCTCTCTCTCTCTCTCTCTCTCTCTCTCTCTCTCTCTCTCTCTCTCTCTCTCTACAGGCCCTGTAGTAGACACGAACTATATGCATGTGAAGTGTCAGGACTATCACTTTTGTAGACCCGAGCGTACGAGGAATATGTGGCCACTCTCTCCCTCTCTCCCTCTCTCCCTCTCCCTCTCTCTCCCTCTCTCTCCCTCTCCCCCCTCTCTCTCCCTCTCTCTCTCTCCCTCTCTCTCCCTCTCTCCCTCTCCCCCCCCCTCCTCTCTCTCTCTCTCTCTCTCTCTCTACAGGTCCTGTAGTAGACACGAACTATATGCATGTGAAGTGTCAGGACTATCAGTTATGTAGACCCGAGCGTACGAGGAATATGTGGCCACTCTGACCCTCCCGTACCGAACGACCAGAGCTGGCATTCGATTCCTTGTTCGATAATTGCCAGTGTAGTGTCCTGACAGTTACACCAATGCTGAACAAGATTTCTTTGCATATGTAATAAAATAAGGACGTTTGTACTATTACTATTTCCAGTCTGTGCCGCGGGAAGGAGTGGTTGCGAAGGCTGGTGTTTAAAAACCACTAATTCAGGCATTTGACACGCAGTGTGCAGGCTGGGTTTATAATTTTACCGTGGATTCGTAAGAACCGTTTTTTCTATATCGAAAGCGTTTGCTTATCAAGAGAGAGGTCCGTGCCCAATCTTCAAGAGTAGCAGGATTCCCTTTTCTCCCGACCATTCTGCCTCTGCCGGGCTCCCTGGTCTAGGAGTTACACGACTTTCTCCATAATCCGGTATACTCTCGTGAGTAACGTGACATGCGAGAGAATCGGTAGCGGTTCTCTCCGCGTCGGTAACTTATGGGGTATGTGAGCCGATCGCTCAGAATGCAATGGCAAACTACTAAGCGTAATCTTGCCAAGAAATCGACAATCAGCTAAAAGATGCTGATGTTGACAGCGATGTCCTGTAAAGGATATGCGAAAGAAAAAGAAAAAAATGTCCGCCTCTGGGATGGATCCAGCCTCGAAAAACGGGTATCGTAAAATTGCCAACGTGGTCTTGGAATTATCTAGGGAGGAAGGGAACTGTTCACTCAGTCTTTAGACAAAAACACAATACTCTACAATAGGTGAGAGTGTAACACTTCACACTCTTTCGGTGTTATCTTAAATGGATACAGCAGTATATGGTCTGTATCTTGTCGCGGGATACACCCCAGGTCTAACACTTCACACTCCTTCGGTGTTATCTTAAATGGATACAGCAGTACATGGTCTGTATCTTGCCGCGGGATACATCCCAGGTCCACCACTTCACACTCCTTCGGTGTTATCTTAAATGGATACAGCAGTACATGGTCTGTATCTTGCCGCGGGATACACCCCAGGTCTTACACTCTTGTCTTTCAACCACCTCTTTTCATTATGAATACATCGCACTGATGCTTGTGGAACAATAGTCGCAATTGCCGCGCATGCAACGAAAGCAAGCGAGAACGACAGAAGAAAGAGAAAGTATATCACTTTACGAATAACAAAGGGATACTAACAAGACTCGCGTACTTCACATTCACAACGCAGTTTTCCTGTTCCTTTTTCAGACAACCGACCTTCAATAATTCTACGGTATCAATCACTGTACTGCTATTTTTGGACCCACCCTACCAAGCCTCAGGAAACGCCGCTATTGAATGTCTTGCGCCCCACATTATTTTTTATTGCGAGATTACAGCCCGGGTTGTGTTTGAGTTCTAGATGGTGGGTCTCAGCAGAACAGTTCCGGAGCTTGGGGGCGATAGACCAAAGCCTGATGAATGAAGTATCCGCTAATAGGAAACTTGCTATAGAATCGTCGTAGACTATCCCTATGATAATCTTTCTGATGAAATCAATTTGAAATTAATGTCAGTGTTTTCGTCGAAATTGTATTTACGTGTGTTGCCTTGTCTTTTATCTGTTTACAATTAATAACATAATGTCTGTCTGACTCACTGGGGTATTTTTTAGAATTGCGTAGTTGAGATTTGAAGTGGTATTTTGTTTCTCCGGAGACTCCTGAGGGTCATCGCTGAAGCTCGTGCTCTGTGAGATGCTCTCGATGGACGGCTTATTGTTCTGGGAAGAGAAGCAGCGTCAAATGGGATAAAGTCATGTTGTGTTGAAATCGAGCCTCTCGCTTTTAACCATTTGTAAAACATCTGTTAGCAATTAATAGTATTTTAGTATACATGTTTGAGTTGGTTCGTCGAGACTCCTGTCTATTCCACTTTTCACATGGGGCAGCGAGGAGCATTTTGTGTGATATTCACTAGCACAGGAACGGAGCATAATGGGGCGACCTTTTGCCGTGAAGTTGGAACCGCGACTGGCTAACTAACTAACTGACTAACTAACTAACTGATTAACTAACTAACTGACTAACTAACTAACTAACTAAACTAACTAAGTAACTGACTGACTGACTGACTGACTGACTAACTAACTAACTAAACTAACTAACTAACTAACTAACTAACTAAACTAACTAAATAACTAACTGACTGACTGACTGACTAACTAACTAACTAACTAACTAAACTAACTAACTAACTAACTAAATAATTACCTAACTAACAAAGTAACTGACTGATTGACTGACTGACTAACTAACTAACTAACTAACTAACTAACTAACTAACTAAACTAACTAACTAACTAACTAAACTAACTAACTAACTGACTGACTGACTGACTGACTGACTGACTGACTGACTAACTAACTAACTAATTAACTAAACTAACTAACTAACTAAACTAACTAACTAACTAAACTAACTAACTAACTAACTAACTAAACTAACTAACTAAACTAAACTAAACTAACTAACTAACTAACTGACTGACTGACTGACTGACGAATAAACGAACGGACGGACGGACGGACGGACGGACGGACGGACGGACGGACGGACGGACGTACTGACTGACTGACTGACTGACTGACTGACTGACTAACCAACTAACTAACTAACTAACTGACTGACGGACTGACTAACTAACTAACTGACTGACTGACTAACAAACTAACTGACTGACTGACTGACTGTCTAACTAACTAACTAACTAACTAACTGATTGACTGACTAACTAACTAACTAACTAACTAACTGATTTACTGACTAACTAACTAACTAGCTAACTAACTGACTGACTGACTAACTAACTAACTTACTAACTATCTAACTAACTGACTAATTAACTAACTAACTAACTAACTGACTGACTGACTAACTAACTAACTAACTAACTAACTAACTAACTGACTGACTAACCGAAACGGTGGTTTGCGTTCAATTCCAAACAGTGATAGGATTCTCTGTACTGATCAGACCAGCTCTGCGGTTGGATTGACCCAGCCACGTAACATTGGTTCCAGACAAGTTTTAGAATATTCTCGGAATCATCTCGGAAGGGAATGTAGCGAGAAAGAGAACTGTGAACCTCACTTCGCATAACTTAACCTAGAATTAGTGAAACCATAAAACTTTACCCATACAACATCTACTTTGGCACTGCCTTGATCGTGTTTCGTGTCGCAAAAACTCACTTGTCACTTTACAACAAAAGTCATGTTTACATTTTGCAGCAAAATCACTTGTCACCTTCACATCAAAAGTCATGCTTACTATTCGCAATAAATTACATGTTACTTTACATCAAAATACATATTTACGTGTCACAACAAATTACTTGTCACCTTCACATCAAAAATCATGTTTACTTGCAGCAGCAAATCACTTGTCACCTTCACATCAAAAGTCCACTGAACATTCAAAGTCCATTGCCCATCACCATTATCGTGTTTACTTGTCGCAACAAATCACTTGTCACATTCACATAAAAAATCATCTTTACTTGTCGCAACAAATCATTTGTTACTTTACATCAAAAATCACGTTTAGGTGTGACAACAAATCACTTGTCACCTTCACATCAAAAGTCCACTAAATTGTCTTAAGTAATCTCTGTCCTCGAGGGTTCGAAATCAGTTCCGGGCTTTTTGAAACCAGATCGCTTTGTGTTGATGTTGATAGTGTGAGGCGTTTTCCGTTCGGAAAGTAATAACAAATTACTGCACTAATATTGCCTTGTAAACTCACAAACATCCAATAAAAATTTAGGTTGATTGCTACGTTCTGTAAAGGACATACAACTAACTTTTAATCTG